>AP028436.1:2953853-3553853 GCA_036509395.1 Antheraea yamamai
ACATTAATATTAATTGATAAATCATTTATCTTTAGTAAATTTATGGAACCACTGAAATAATTATTATTCCCTTTGGTTTTATTGAATGTCAAAATTTTTAGGTGACTTTTTTTTTTTTTTTTTTTTTTTTTTTTTTTTTTTAACGTGGGGAAATCCCTTATGGATACCCACCCTCCCGGGGGAGAGGGTGGGATATGTCCGACTCGCACGGACTAAAACCCCACGGTGTACCGACAGACCGTTGTGTGGGGGCGGCAAGGGATCGTTCAAGCTAATCAACCTTGTAGAGCCGCCCCCACGGTCCGCCCGGCGGAAGGTGACCGCCGGGCTCCTACCTATAGAGGGACAGACCGGGTACACGCCGGCTGCCCCCCCTCGTCCGCCGGACCTGTGCAATGAAGAGATGGGCCCCCCGACCCATCCCCTCAGGTCCGGCTACGGTGGCAGGAGGAGTTGGGCGAAGCGCCGCCTCCTCCTGCCAATCCTCCGTTGGCGGAGACGGCCACTAAGCGGGTCTGCCTCGCGGGCCCTCTCCGCCGCCTCCTTCTGCGAGATGACGTCCTCGCAGAAGGAGGACATCGCTCGCCACGCCTGTTCGCTGCCGAGCATGGCCGAGACCACGCTCGGCAGCGATAAGTCCGGTCCTACTGCCGCCGCCAGAATGCGGCGCTGCTCCCCCCACGCAGCACACTCAGACAGAGTGTGCTGCGCGGTATCTTCGACAGCGCCGCACTCGTGACAGGCGGCGGTCGGCTCCCTGCGTGCGATCCGGTGCAGGTACCACCCGAAACAACCGTGTCCGGTGAGTACCTGCACCAGTCGGAACGTCAGGGAGCCCCACTCCCTCTCTATCCATTCCCGCAGGACCGGGCGGACGGCGTCTACGGTAAACCGTCCATACCGCTCGTCCGCCAGGTCCTGCTGCCACCTTTCGACGGCGTCTCCTCTGAGACGCCGTCTCTCCGCCTCTACATCCCTGGGAGCCGGAGGCTCCCCCCTTCGTTTCCTCGCCGCCGTGAATTGGTACACGGCGGCGAGAACTCCTGCCTCCAGCTCCCAGGGTAGGGAGCCGGCGAGCGTGAAGGCCGCCGCTGAGGACACCGTCCGGTACGCCCGGATCGCCCTCAGTGCCACCGTGCGCTGCGCATTGCGGAGCGTACGCACGTTGGCGGCACCGAGGGCGTCGGCCCAGACCGGTGCCCCGTAGGCGGCCATCGCCCGCACGACTCCCATGTAGAGTTGGCGACACCCGGCGCCCGGCCCCCCTATGTTGGGGAGTAACCGGCCGAGTGCCGCCGCCGCCCCAGCAATTCGCGGTCCGAGCCCCGCAAAGTGGGGCTCGAACCGCCAGCGCCCGTCCAGGGTGAGGCCCAGATATTTCATCTGGGTCCCCACCCTGATCCGGGCGCCCTCCACCACAATGTGGGCCCCAGGTGGTGGCCCCCGCCGAGGCCCATGAAAAAGTAGGGCCTCGGTCTTTTCGAGGGCCACCCTGAGGCCCAACCTCCTGATGCGCCTGACCACGAGGGTTGTGGCCATCGTGGCCAGGCGCTCCACCTCCCTCCACTCCCCCCCCCCCGGGCTACGACTAGGGTGTCATCCGCGTAACATATGAGGCGTGCCCCATATGGGAGCACGCCGCGGAGCACCCAGTCGTAGCCCATGTTCCACAGGAGCGGCCCCAAGGCCGACCCCTGTGGAACCCCCCCGCCTTGTGGCCCGCTTGACCATACGGCCGTCGCCGTCGACGTAGGCGACCTCCCTACCCTCGAGGTACGCCTCCAACACCCGCCGCAGGTACGGGGGCACTCCGAAATATCGGAGCGCCTCCCGTATGACCCCATGCGGCAGAGTGTTGAAGGCGTTGGCGATGTCGAGTGACACCGCCAAAACCCTGTCCCCCTGGGAGGTCGCCTCTGTCGACAGCGACTTCAGGAGGCACAGGGCGTCCACTGTCGAACGCCCTGTCCGGAAGCCATACTGCGCATCCGCCAGATTCGGCCCCACGCCCTCTAGGTGCTGGACGACCCGGGAGGAGATAATCCTCTCCAGCACCTTCCCGGCGTCGTCCAGCAGGACGAGGGGCCGATACGCGGACGCGCAGTCCGGAGGGCGGCCTGCCTTTGCCATAAGGCAGAGCCGCCCAAGCTTCCAGGGCTTCGGGAACTGCCCGACCGAAAAACACCGGTCGAACAGCTCCCGAAGCCACCCCCCTAATTGGCCCAAGGCGAGGCCGAGCACCCGACCCGGGACCCCATCAGGGCCGGGTGCTCTTCGCCGGTTGAGGAGGCGCTCCACAGCCCTCCCCATCTCCTCCTCCGTTATCGGAGGGGGAGGACCGTCGAGCACCTCCTCGACTACCTCCCGAGGCGGAGGCATGGGAGGAGCTGGTAGCATCGGAGGGTCGGGGAACAGTTCTCCCACGACCCTCGCTACCACCTCCGGCCGGAGGGTCTCCGTCGCCGGGGGCGCCCAGGATCGTAACTTCATTCGTACGATCCTGTACGGGCGCCCCCAAGGATCCCCCTCCAGCGTCTGGAGCAGCTCCTCCCATGCTGCTTGTTTCGCCCGGCTGATGGCAGCCTGCAGGGTCTTCCTGCACTCCCTATAGCTGCCATACAGCCGGGCCTCCGCCTCCGGGTCCCTATGCCGGCGCCGGCGGCTGCGCCCGAACAGCCGCCGGGCCGCGGAGCAGGCCGCTCGGAGATCGGCGATCTCCGGCGTCCACCAGTACACCGCCCGTTTGTCTGGGCGGTGTACGCTCCGCGGCATCGACGCGTCGCAAACCTCCGTGAGGGCTGCACGGAGGCGGGCTGCGGACGCGTCGACATCAGCCCCTGTGGGGGGGGGGCATGGCCCAGGCCTGGACGATGGCCGCCTCTTCCGCTAATTCACGGTTGAGGCGGCTCATCGCCCAACAGGGGAACTTCGCGCCCCTCCGGGGGCGAGTGCCAATTCCGGCTTGGGAGGTGGAGACCTCGAACCTGATATATCGGTGGTCCGATAAGGTCTCCACCTCCTCCAGCACTCTCCACCCCCGGACACGGCGTGCGACGGACGGTGTGGCGAACGAGACGTCCACCACCGACGCCCCGTTCCATCGCACGCACGTGGGAACGCTCCCCTGGTTGAGGAGGGACAGCCCCAACACGGCTGCCCACTCCTCAACGGCCATGCCCCTCAGGTCCGTGACTGCCGCTCCCCAGGTCCTCGATTTGGCATTTAAATCCCCCATGAGGACCACGGGGAGCGGCGACAGCCGTCTGACAGCTCCCTGCAGGGAGCCGAGGTACGCCTCGAACTCCCGCAGGGGTTTGTTAGGGGAGAAGTACGCCCCCACAATGGCGTACTCTCCCCAGACGGCCGTCACGAACCCGGCCCCTCTTTCTCTTGCCGCCAGGGACGAACCTCGACCCGCCACGATCGCCACGGAGCCGTTCCGATCCCCAGCCCACTGCGGCTGGGAGGGGAACGAAGTAGGGCTCCGTGGCGACCGCGAGCCCGATACCCCACTCCGCCACTGACTGCACGAGGAGATCCTGTGCAGCGGCGCAGTGGTTGAGGTTCGCCTGGAGGAAGTTGCAAATGGTGTGATCCATTACTGGTCCATTGCAACTACCTCCTGCCTGGCGGCCACCACCCTCGGACCTGTGCCCACAACCGGGAGGTCCCTACCCTTGGTGGTGGGGGGCCTGCAATTTCGGCTCCCCATCACGTGCCCTGAGGGCCTCCCGGCGTCGGCACATACGGCGCAGCGGGCCACCTCCGCTTTACATTCGGCCGTTTTGTGGCCCGCCGTGCCGCAGCGGTAGCAGCCGTCCCCCCTGCTGGACGAGGAGGGGCACATGGGGCGGGTGTGCCCCAAGCCCATACACTTAAAACAGCGTAGGGGCTTCTCGTCCAGCAGGTGGACGCGCACGACGCTCCACCCGACCAGGAGCTTGCCGGCCTGGACAAGCTCCTTGGCCGCCGCCGCGGGGAGCGTCACATGGACTGCGCCGAGGCCCCCCCAGTCCCGCTTTATTTCGCCGACCTTCCGGGCGGCGACCCTGCAGCCGGTCTTCGCCACCACGACCGTCTCAATCTCGAGGGTGGACACCGAATCGTCCAACCCGACGATCCGGATGTCCGCCCTCTTTGTAGGTACGACGACCGTGGCGATGTCGGCCAGCGCCACCTTGAGCTCCTGGGCCAGTTCGGCGGCCTTCTCCTTCGTCTGCCCCGGGAGCTCAATTTTCCGGGCTCCCGTGGCCGTTTGCCGGACCCGGACCTCCCCGACGCCCATGTCCGGCAGGGCCACGGCTTCCCGCGCCTTCACCAGGACCTCCCTGTATCCTATCCCCCTGTCGGCTGCGGTATCCTGCAGCGTCACAACAACCGCAGCCGATTGGGGGACGGATGGCAGTTTCGGCCCTGGTGGCTTCGCCTGCGGCTTTGGGGGCGCCTTCGGGGGCGCCGCGGCGGCCGCGGAGGCCTTGGGCTGCGAAGCCGGGACCGCCTTCTTCTTCCTGCCCACTACTTGGGTCCACTCCATCGTGGTAGTAGGGGCAGGAAGCTCAGCCCAGCTCATGCCCAGTGGTTGGGCGATTGGGGCCTGGGCCACCGGTGCCGGCCTCGTGGGTGGGGCCCCCGCTCCTCCCTTCTTTCTGTCCGCCGCCAGAGGGGGGCGAACTGGAGCCTCTGGGGGAAGGCGACTCGCCAGACTCTCCAGACGTGCGTTCAGCATGTTGCTGAACGACGTCTGGAGGGAGCGCTCGAGGCGAGCTACAGCCCCGGCGACAGGACTGCTTTCACTTCATGTCACTTTGCTTCATGTTGCCATAAGAGTAAAGCAATATTTCCAAAGTCAATATCAATATTTTAATGTTTAGTATTTCTTTATTGTTAACTCACTTCAAATGATGATTCAATAAAAAAATGAGCGAAAAAATACTTTGTAAAACCAAAATAAGAAAATTTGTTTGGTCATGAAAGTAATCCATAACTTACATCTCCGCGGTTACAATGATGCAGTTCAACTCGATGTAGCAATTATATTTAGTACAGTTGATGGTGAATTATGAACAAAAATGAATTCATTTTCAAAAGTTAATGGTAGTATTAAAAACATTTTTGTTTTGGATTCATCATTTGATTCTATTGTGTACCCATTACTTTTCCAAATAATGATACTGGGCATATCACTATTCCTCATAATATACAGACTATATTTAGTTCAATATCACCCAGAAATACCTCGCATCCATGGTGTCGTTTATAAATAAATAAAAATTGTGTCATGAGTTGCGATAAACCGCCCGTTTTTGCTTCATATTTATAATCAATTTCAATTTTCATTTAGACATCGATTTTTTTTTGTTTATATAAGTAAAACTTTTTGTTTATTTTAGATTATTATTGTAATTTGTAATTAATTTAAATTTTCGCAAATAAATTATAAAGAAATAAATGGTTATCGTAAATTGTTCATAAATTTAAAGTCATATGGACTTTCCGATTGCAAAATGCCAAAAACGCTTTCTCTAGGAGGATCTATCTAGTTTTTATAACACCTTCAAATAACACAAAAACAGAAGTCTTACGTCTTAGAACATCTCAAATTATTCCAGCATGAACTTTAACTTATCTTATTTTTGTAACATAAGGTTAACACATTTTATTAGTTCTTAAAACCATTTCTTATAGCCCTTTTTCAATGCTTTACCATCAACAATTTCTATGTATAGGTTCTTTTACTTCTATACGTATATACATTTTAAGTAGACATAAATTAGAATTGATGAAAATTTGCACGATATATAAGCCGAGAAAGAAGCATTCTCAAAAGCAGCCAGAATGCTCCATAACGTGTTACATGAAAGAGTTTCTACTTATTTTCGTCTCTCTGTTAGCGCTTCAAGACAAATCTTCATTGGTAACAACATTGCTTTAAAATGATTTAAATAAATAAACAGTTTATTTTATGGTTCCATAAATTACAATAAATGCCTAACATTTATGCCTTTTTTATATATATATATATATATATATATATATATAGAAATCTTATTATAACTAAAATATAAAAAATGTAAAAGTTAAATTTACTTTAAAGTCGCCTTTATGATTATTTTAAATTAATAAAAAATATAGTGACAAGTTTCAATATTCAAATATGAATAAAATGCTATCATAAAACTTAATCTTATTTATAAGAGCGTAATTAAAGGCTTAAAATACATTAACGCACGAGAGCACACACTCTAGATATGAGATTATTATGTATACATATACAAAATAAAAGCAAGTAAAGCAAGTGAAATAAGTGACGCAGTAGTTACTTTACATTATCCAAATTGAAAGGATTTTGATACTGGTGAATTCAACATCGGCTTTGTTAACCCTGTTGTACTAACAACAATTATTGTAGAAACTACACTTAACGCATTTAAGACAAGATGCTGCCCAACAAATACACATCCTATTTAACAAATATAAGTAATTAATAAAAAGTGTAATGTTAACAACCGATGTTTGTGGGGTAGTAGCTGACGCAAACTATAAATTAATGGAACGTATTCGATTGCAAACCAATAAACACGAATGATACGATACTCATGATGTTTTTAATTTAAATTTGCAGGCCATTGAAATGTTTTATTATTTATTGTCTATACGTAACAATGGGAAAGTCCTTTTTAATCGTTGTGACATCATAAGTGACTGTCTTTTTCTAATTGAATAACTTGTTGCCAGCAACAGTATTTGTCTCGTATTTCTTTCTTTTCTATTTATATTTATCGTTCTGTAAATGGAGTTATGGATAATATTGGGCTAATACTGGCTTTTTGTAAAGTGATATTTTGTAACTACTATTAGATAACTAACTCCTACCTACACGTGATGTCGCTATAATGTTTTGAACTAACGCTTCACCTTACTCGGCACCAATATCTAAGTTTAGACAGGCATATGGTTCGGCAATTTAATCAACGAGTCTATTCTATCCAAATTATGAGAAAATACTTATAAATCGTATTCCACGTAGGCGAGAGAATCGACACCAACATTTTGAGAATCTTGACATAACACTTGCGAATTGCGAAATAGCGGTAGTTTTTTTGGTCGATAAACATTACCGATTCTTAGTGTCACGTCTATATGAGACCTTTTTAATATTTGTCCATACTTGTTAATTGAAATAAAAATTCATAAAATGTTAACGTAGAAAAAGTTAAAAGTTATTAGTTAATGAACTAATAAGCAGCTTAAACTGGTTGGTCTAGAAGCATGACATTATGCACAGGAATACCTTATATAACATTTAATTTGGTAATAGAAAAAAATATTTGAAAATTAAATCCCATCGCACACTCAGCTAGATCGACATCCATGAAATCATATCGCATGAAATAATTTCCTCCAGACATGTTTATCCTCGATTTCTCATTAATCTCCACTATATATTTTAAAGAGAAATACATGTCTTTATGTATTTCCGTCTGCCTGCTAGGATAAAAAAAAACTCTGTCGTCGGTAAGAACGGGCGATATATTACTTAGGTTACCGATATAATAAATTCTTTCTTAATTATATTTTAGGGAATACATCAAAAAACCCCGTATTCTTATAATTAAATTTCAATAGCAGTGCTTATCACTGCTTTTTTGCTCTTTATAGGATTTACCATTTGACCATAATCTCATTTAATGTTAAATGACGATCTTGTTCTAGCTGGTAAACACGCTAATCCTAATGAAGGACTGACTGTCAAGTGCACCTACCAGAACATATGAGTGCTTGTACTGCTATTTTGAACTCGACGGATGGTGACCCCTACTTTGTTCTCGTGAAACTAATGATTTTATTTCAAAAGAACTACGAATTTTATCAAGGTTACTCTTAGGCATTTTAAATTGTGCCTTTATAATTACTACCTAACTCCTATAACTTTTTTACTAATTTTAAAATACGTCTGTTATTTTTTATCATAACTGCTTTACTCTTATAGAAAAGGGTAATAATATAGTCCAAGTAATACTTTGAAAAATCATCAATTTTCTAGTAAGATTGGATCAGCAGTGTCGGAGACCAGGCACATCAATTTTATAACCTTCGTCCGGGTTGTAAACTGATTGACAGTGAAGGATAACATTGAAAAAACTAGAACTCTTTGAGTATATTCTCGTAGTTTTACCGTGATTTGGGAAAATACAAAACTGTAGACCTCGGGATTTAAATTACGTACTGGGAGGCTTGATATTCAAAGCCTTCATGTTATGGTTTTCCTTAGAGAACTTAAAGTATTTAGCTGAGAGATATTATTGGCTGCATCTCTTTATATTTGCGTGACGAATCTGTTTTAGAATCAAGTCAATGACCATGATATTTAAGAATTATTCATTTCGCCTTGTAAAAAATGAATAAAAACCTGCTCGATCGAAAGAAACTTAGTCGCAATTTTGTACGGCAAAAACAAGTTCGAGATCTCGACACCTTCGAATTTTTGTAAGTACCTCGTTAAGCTCATCTTCTACTGGTCTGAGATCTTGTTAGGGGCCGTCTATTAATTACGTGAGGTGTTTTTAGGGATTTTTTGACCCTATCTCCCTCTCTTAATCTCACGCGAGATCTTTCAAAATTTGTATTTTGAGTATAAATGCGTTGGATTTATTACAAAAAAAAACACAATTTGCTTTATTATTCTTATTTTATCTTTTTTACTATTACTGTATTTAGTTATAATTATTATTACACTAGATATCTAAATGTTAACACTAAATAACTACGTTTGTTCATAGATTTTAATATATAGAAGAATTGTATCCGATTCGGCATATTTTAGTCTAGAAACATGTTTTACTTTAAAATAATTTGATTTTGTCACATTTTTATTCGAAAAAAAATTACCTGATATTTCTGAGATCCTCTAAATCCTGAAATCTCCCCCTAAACACGTAACGTAATTAATGGATAGCCCCTTACTATCTATTGCGATCCTTGTACCATAAATATAAATGTCGAATAAGATGTATAGGCAAAGTCGTATTTAGAACCAGGGTTACTAACTCGCACTTTTTTAATATTATGTTTGATCTAAAATAAAATAGACGAAGTAATTTGATAAATTATTAGTTAATTTGTGAACACTGGGACATTTATCTCTCTCCTACTCAGAGCAGGATTTGTATTATGTCTTCTGTATAAAATATTTTTAGCACTTCAAAGTAAAGTGGTAAAAATGGTGTATTATTATTATTATTTTTTTATATCATAGGAGGCAAACGAACAGGTGGGTCACCTGATGTTAAGTGATCACCACCGTTCAAAGACACTTACAACACCAGGGGAGTCAGTGCGTTGCGAGCCTGTGTTTAGGGGAGAGGGGTGTGAGGAATGAGGAGGGGAGGGGAGGCGGGTATCCGGCGCTCTCACTAACCGAACGAAATGCAACAATGCAAGCACTGTTACTTCACGTCGGTTTTCTGTGAGAGGGTGGTACTACCCTTTTCAAGAAGCCAGATATTCTAACCCACAAGTCATGGTATTAAAGCGGTTTGACCGGTACAACATCAATTTGTCGCCCGCTGGTTCGAATCCCGGCCTGTACCAATGAACTTTTGAATCCACGTACTTTAAATTAAAATGATAATACCATCGGCTGACGGCGAAGAAAAATATCGTGAGGAAATATGAACCTGAAAGTTCTTGTAGTACCACCGTATGTGGGAAACTATAGAACTGTGGATTTCTCGAAGTTGAAGTCGTCAATTCGTCGTGGGCTGGCGTGGTGATTATACCCACACCTTCTTTGAAGAAGAGGCCTATAACCCTGCAGTGGGCCTCCTACAGGCTAATGACGTGAGTGGTTAGCTACCATCCTGAAGTTGAAAACCTGTCGGCAAGCACTCAGCGGTGTGTTCCAACAGGTGCATTTGAGAGTCAGTCCTTGAGTAGGTTTAACATATTAGCAACTTAGGCCACATCATCACCTAATATCAAATGAGATTGTACTCATTTTAAACATAAAAAAGAAAAATGTAGACAATGAGATAACAAAACAAAACGCAACAGCAAGGACTTGAAGCAAGTCTCCTTCACATATTGTCATTTGATAGCATAGATGAAGAAAAAATACACTTATGATGAATAACATTAAAATCGCTTTTTCATCATTAAATATTATTCTTTATTAATATTTTAATAATTCTTGAACTGTTTACTTCAGTATCTTTTATTAAAATTAGTTTCGTTCGGTTTTAAACATTCCCAATAGGTTTTCTAAAAATTAGAATTATATACTGCACAAGTATTATTTCTTTAGGCGTTAATTTGCTATCTAAGCTAAATATATCTGGCAACGTAAAAAATCTAAATGCGTAAGCTAGAAAACTTTCTTCTACAAATAAACAAGTATTCGAAAAAACAGTTCAAGTTAACATTTTAAATACGAAAGTCGCTGGATCAGATCAATTTGGTGGTACTGCATATATAGTACTGCGGTCTCTCGACCTTATTATGTGGACCAAGATAACTTGATCTGAGGACAAGTGTTCGATTAAGGAATAATATTGCATAAAGAATTCGTTAGAAAAGTTAATTTCTCTTCAGCAAAAGGTAATTTTAAATTTAGAAGCACTCTATAAATGAGGGAGTTAAAATTTAGAAAGCGAATCGAGCGATATCGTTTTAATTTGACGAAGAAATGATATTTTTTCTGAGGTTCTTTCTATAATGTACAAAACATTGACCCACATAAATAATTAAAATAGTTAAATTTAAATAAAACTTTCTGTTAAATGATATAGATGTTTAATTTCAGTTCAGGTAACATTTTCTTTCAGCATTATTTATTCAATTTCGAATGAGATTGAGCAAATGATTTCAAAAAGATGTTGTTCACGATTTATTTCTGGCTTCGTCCGCGTTTATTATTATTTGTTATAATTATTTATTGAATCGTATGGCTAAGTAGAGTATCCTTTTTTTATTATAGTCGATTAACTGATTACTCTGTTTGTCGTTGAGAGGTTCAGTTTAGGTGGAACACTGCAATGGCTGAAAATTTGTTACTCTTTTGCACCACCCGGGGAGTACGTGCAGGGGAATGAGAGGTACACTTCTTGCGGACGTGAGTAACATTAACCCCCAAATAACATCACCCCTTCAGTAACATTAGCACCGCAGTAACATCAGCCTCTCAGTAAGGTCAGCTCTCCAGTAACGTCATCCCCCCAGTTACATCAGCCTCCCAGTGACGTCTGCCCCCAGTAATGTAATTACGATTTGTTATAAAAGTATTGTGCATATAATTTACGTGTTCACATATCTATACATACTTATAATGTATGTAATAACTTTATTTATCTAATAAAATACGCTACGATATAGGAGGTTTATCTTAAGACATATAATGTGTTATAAACTAAACTAGGCCGAGTTTATATCTCAGACACTAGTCTCCGGCAATTTGCATAACGATTGGTCGAACGATATATTGCTGTGCTGTATCACCACCTAATGGTGAGCTATAGAGAAATTAATAACATGAAAAAATTGTCTATAAAAAAATACTCAGATGGCCAACTGTTTTGAATAAAATACTTCTGGAGTTTATCAGTTGTGTAAAAATATTTTTAATGGAACTATATAAGCGTAAACAAATCAGTTAAGTACATCTTCCTACACAGTATATCAACCGATTTTATTATACTCTTTTCCGTTTCGTATATATTGGTGAGTTTTATTATCATAAAAAAAAAATTGGATACAGTTTTCCATACCACTGACGAGTCCAAGCCTTTATTTGTCTTTGTTCGTCATACTTCACGCTCTCTACGCCTACAATCTACAATATTTGTTAATTTATCAATACAGTTTACCATTTAGGCAAAAAAATGTTATGTTAACACGTGAAGACAAATCTTTGTATCATTTATTATGATCGAATGTTAACCAATAAACGACTACTAGTCTATGCAAATGTATGATACTCTATACATATGATTTAGGTTTCTCTCTTCGTGGATGTTTTTTTTTATACTTAATAGTTTTTATCGTTCGACCACAATCTGATTTGATGCTCAATAACGATGTAGTCTAACATGGTAAACACGCTAAACGTAGAGGGGATTGTTTCTCAAGTTTCCTGAACACATCACGGACTTAGAAAAACTTACCACGATGCTGTGAATTAATCACGATGTGTTTTTTCACAAGGAAGCTCCGACTTATTGGTAAGGATTCGTACCTACGTCCATCGACGCTATTACTTAAGCTATTAGCGCTGTGTAGTAACTAGATGTAATGAAAACTAGAATAAGGTTCATCTTTTTCTTCTTTAGTTTATAACGGCGTGTGTAAGCAGTACACAAATCCGCCAATGTCAGAAGTAGATACAGAGAATGCACTATATGTGGTACATAGTGTTCCAAAACAAAGCAGTCTGATCCAAAACATATAAGTGAACAAAAATTAAATTTTCTGTCTTATTTGTGTCCAAACAAAAATAAAGTCGGTTTAGACATATGCGATTTGATTTAAGATTATGTTAATTTTAATAAATAACGTCGAATCACGTAAAATTAAAGGCTACTATTTACTAAAAAAAATTATATTATGGAAGGAAAACGAACAGGTGACCTGATGTTAAGTGATCACCACCGTATATAGACACTTGCAACACCAGAGGAGTCGCAAGGGCGTTGCCAGTGTTGGGGGAGGGAGAGTGGAATAGGAGGAGGGTAGAGGAGAGGAGGGTCTCCGGCACTCTCACTGTCCGAACGAAACGCAACAATGCAAGCACTATTACTTCACGTCGGTTTTCTTTGAGAGAGTGGTACTACCCCGAGCGAGCCCACCCATTCATGCTGAAATCAGTAATAACTTCAGCATGGCTCTACCACCTACAAAAGCTAAGTGACATAATATTAGTAGGGCGAGGACTAGAAGGAGGAAGGACACTGTTTGGTGTTTAAAGACATTGTTTTTTTTAGAGCAATTAAAAAATGTATGGTTTAAAAAATCATATTCTAGGCCACAAACACAGAGTCTCTCATATTGAAACGTTTCAGAGATTAGTAGTAAAGTTTTTTTTATTATTACAAATGTTTTATGATATACCAATGGTCTAATAACCAGAACCAATGTCCCCTTGTTAGAAACATTCTATGGAGTTTTAGTGGCACCTCAGAATTGATGCTCCATTCTATTATATCCCATACACTTCACTTGTTCACAATAACCGAACCATATTCCGTAGAACACCACCAATATTAAGGAGCCAAATAGCACGAGACTAAGAATAAAATATATAATACACAACATGACAGTCGAAGATCCCGTCAAAAACTCCAGTAGTAATTTTGACATTTACGCCCGTGTTTTACTATCAATGCACTATGATTGGTAAATATAATGCAAGAAAAAATAGACGGTCATAAGGATTACTACAAACCGTCAGTCGCGACTATAGTGCCGTCCTGCAAGCTTTTAAACAGCAAGATGTATTATATGCCATTGAAAAAAATAGATACTTAAAATATATTCTTAGGACACATATTTATAACAACAATATGTAAAAGCATAGGTAAATAGGTATATCATTTTACTATTTGTAGAATATTGTGTCAATAAATTTTCTATTGTTAATATGCGACAGTTGAATACTAGTGGTAAAAACAATTGAACAAACACCCACGTCGAATTAAAATAGTGCGGCAACATAATGAAAAACAAAGGAAAACATGTGTTCTACGCAAACATTGACGGTCTTATTACAAAAACAGTAATAAACACGCGTTCAATACGACTTTTACTAAACAATATCTAAAATTTAAAACCTTGTCGAACATGTCTTTAAAAAACTATATTATAAAAACGGGTTTATCCGTAGGTTAAGTTTATCCGCGAGTGATTCTTAATTTTATTCATTCATTTCCATCTCATCATTCAAAAACGTTCCATTACATACAGATATCTTGCAAACAATTTGAGTATTACATTTTTTGCAGAACTTAGTTACGATAATTTAATTATAATTTTTTTATCAGTAAAATATTGATTATTATAATTATTATTCTGATATGTTGACCAAAAAGTGTTCTAACTCTTAAAATAGGTATTATCTAAATCTAAATGCACTATGACATGATTATTGAAAGACTTTCATGCGAAATACCTTAAATACCCTGTAAATATCCCACCGCTTGCCAAAAATCATTTTTCAATAGAAAGCATGAACTTATTGTAAATTCTAATGACACAGTTTTATATTATTCTTAATATATTGTGATCCAATATTCTTCTAGGCTTTCAAGTTTTTCAATAGTGGTCACCTTCGCTGCCAGCCTATGCTATTAATACTTAATTAAAATTAAGGCCTGATTCCATACACACAAGATCTAAAATTCTCTAACCGTAAGTCCTCCGCGTTTTTCTAATAACCTACCAAGAGACAAATAATAGCTATGAATTACTCTATCAGCTGTACGAGGTCAAATTACTAGTTGTAGAGCTGCCTATAAACCTTGACTAATACTAATACTTGACTAATTTCACGATACTGGTTTTCCCATTACCGCATTTTTCCCTTAACTCATCCTCATTTCCTCTGTTTACTTTTATACCTACAGCACTAATATATCATAGGCAAATGACACATCATTTGAGACGTCAGTTACAGTAATGATTCAAATTGGACGTCACTATTCTATCGTCGAAATACAAGTAATACCAGAACAAAGGAATAATGCATTGAGTAAGCCAAGGAAATTAATTAATATCTCTTTAATTGCCTCACTTGTGAGGTTAATTCTCAAGGGAAAGCACTAACAATGACCACACCAGCCTCTGTTAATGATTTAAGTAATAAATATAGAGACGTATATAGTGGTATTATATTTTTCTCTTAGCTCAGGAAAGAGCCTCGATTTCGTTCAATTGACATACATACAAATACACAGGAGTCAATTCACTCAAACGACTGAAGGTTTTAAAGTAACATATATTATTCACTGGTAAGCCCTCTATCCCCCAATGAAAGATCCGTTACATTTGGGTTTCTTGTTCAGGAGATTAGCATGAATAAACAGACACATCATATATTTTATTCTATAACTTTTGATAATTACTGTCCCATCCAAAAACAACTGTTATCATCGAAACATCTAGGATCTAATACCAGTGCTCATTGTCATGCCGGCCTGCAAATTACTTGATAACTGGATAAAAACCAAAATCAATAATATTTTATTCAATTTAGCCCCTAACAAGGCGATTATGAACGTCAAAACTACCACGGGTTCAGAAAAAAATCCAGTCATCGAGAAGAACCGGCAAGGTTTTTAGTAGATGCATAAAGAGGAGTTAATTCCAGACATCACCATCGTTCACATACTGATCCACACTATAATAGCCTTTTGACACCAAAACTCGCTTGACACGGCGTCAAAACTTACAGTCTGGCAAGTCGGTAATATGCTTTGGGACTTTGTTGTAAAACCTAACCCTATTACCTAAAAAATCGTTACTGGTTTTACTGAATCTGAAACCTGGATGGACCAATTTGTCGCAGTTTCTAGTATTTGAATCATGACGATCTTTTACGAAATCCAGCTTTTCAAAGTATTTGTAGACGTTAAATTATCAAGATTGTATTGGGGAGGTAGAGTTAAGATACCGAATTCCGGAAACCTGATCTTTAATGATTCACGAGGTCCCATATTACGAATTGCTCGGTATGTCCGAGTATACCATTATCCCGAATTGTGACAAATCAAAAGCCAGAAACTGTAATGGGTATAACACCACGTATAGTTATACCGCACTACTAACTACCCTTTAATACTGAATATGAACTCATTGGTCCCAAAACACGCTACACCAAGTACGCTTGTTTTCAAGGATGGTAGCTGCGATCCAAATAGACAATCGTCAAATATCTGAAAAAGCAAATAGTTATAGAATTTACTCAAGACAAAGCAGAAGTGTATGGACAATTTTAAGCGCTCGTCCAATTCAACATTCAGGACTAGTTTTTAGGCCAGCAATATTTTTGAGGTAAGTTAGACTGTTACAGGCAAAGATGTAAATACCAGAAACCATAACAAACTGGTCACTCCATGTTTCAGGCTTATTAAAACAAGAAAAAGTTTTTTAGGAAAAGGGGTAAAATTTAAAAAAAAACCCAAAAAAAAATACCGAATTGCCGGGAAGGAGGGTTAAGGGGTAAGGTAAGGGGGGTTTAAAAAAAAAAAGATAATAAAGGGGGGAAAAGAAGGAGAAGGAAGGGGGGTGGGGAGGAGAGGCCTCTCTTGGGAAAAAAAAAAAAAAAAAAAGTTTTTATGTGTATATGGGGGTAAAAAAAAAAAAAAAAAAATTATTTTATAAAAAAAAAAAAAAGGTTTTTTTCGGGGTTTTTCTGAGATGGGTGTTTTTCGGGGGGGTTTTTTAAAAGTCTTCCAAAAAAAAAAAAAGAGATTTTATTTTTTAGATCAGCAATTTTAGCATCATGTGATATGTGGGCCTATTTGCTACTCCAAAACTTAAACAATTGTGGATGGTCATTTTCAATGACCGGAATTCTAGGACTTTTTTTTATATATTTAGAACTTAATGACCGCCATTATTTCAATAATGCAATTTAAGAAGAACTGAGAAAAAAATAATCCACAATCAAGAGAATACGTGAAGCAAATACTTTGTACCCTTTTTTAAACGAATTGCGCGAACGGATGAACTTGAAATTTGGCATAGTTAAAGTGTATACGAAGGAGAAGTGCATAGAGATATTTTTTTTTATATAAAATAAACTAGAAATACATTAAGTAAGTAAAATAAATAATACACAGAATACTGCTTAAATGACATACAATATATACACACATGTAAATGAAAAAGACGTTTACGTTCCATACCTTACATGCCCTTTCAAATTAACTGGTCAAACTGTAGGTTAATTTTATAATATTTTAATATAATATGTAAACACATAATATACATTAGTAAATACTTAAATAATTAACTGATAAATAATATATTTTTAATAATTTTATGAACTCACTAAAATACGAGATACGAGAAACACGCTAATACGAATATACTAAACAAATTGATTTGTTTACATAATGAAACAAATAGGTCCAGAGATTCAGTAAGAAATTGAATTTCAAATTAATCCCTTAGTTTATATGAAAACCGAGGCCGAAACGAAAACGTATTTAATCGAAAAAGTTTCGTAAATATTTTGTAGTAATTTCAGTGCTGTTTTCTTTTTCCTCAAGCTCGATGAAATGACCAATCAAGTGAAATTTAGGAATAGTGACGACTACGAAGAGTAGTTAAATTGACAGTAATTACTGTCATGTCAATTTATACACACTACCATAACGACTATCACTAAGAAATTACCTGGTATTGAAATTATAATGCCGAGTTTTTATACATATATATTAGGCTGGTCGTTAAAAATTAAATTTTTTGGCGCCCCTGAAAGTTGATGAGAAAAACTGGTTTTTTTTTAATTAAAAGCACGTGCCTTAGACGATCTAAGTTAATTTTTGGGTATAATAATTTTTTCTGAAAGTATTTATTAAATTTGAAATAAATATTATTTTAAATTTGAAAATAGTTAACAATGACTCCTTCATTTTTGGGCTTTTTATACTTCTGTGAGCAGTCAGGTATGAATTATTTTCATAAAAAGATCTTAAAAAAATATCAGATGCGCATGCCCTGGACGTCTTTTAATATACCAAACAACTGGGAAAATTTTTGAATTTAGATTTTTGTTTATTGTTAATTTGATCAAATATTGTTATTTTTATTGATTTGAGTTCTATAATTTTTTATATTTCGAATAAAATTGTATTTTTCCTGAAAAATTCCCAAAAAAAATGATTATACCCAAAAATTAACTTAGATCGTCTAGAGGCACGTGTTCTTTTGAATTAAAAAAAAAAAAAAAAAATTCCCAGTGTTTTTTCATCAAAAGGAAGCTTTTCAGGGGGCGTCGCAAAAAAATTAATTTTTAACGACCAGCCTAATATATATGTATATATATAAATCCGTTCAATAGTTTTTGAGTTTCTCGCGAACAGACAGACAGACAGACTATGTTGGTGATGTGGTGGCACATCCTTGCGGTGGTCGTCAGGCAGACAGGCAGACGTGGTAGAGGACTTTGTTTTATCCTATGTAATGCTAAATGTCAAACTAAGAAAGAGAAAGGAGAGAATTGGATCGACTTTTATAAATAATAAATCGCTGTTTGAACTAAGTGTAGTGTAACCTTTTAAACATAGAAATGAAGATAATATTATCGGGTATTACTTTTAAAAAATTCATAATCATTATATTAATAAAAGGGAGATTAATCATGTATGTTTAACTTCAGATATATATATATATATATATATATGTATATATATATATATATATCCTGCCTGTCTGTCTGCCTGACGACCACCGCAAGGAGACGCCACCACTACCAACATAGCACATATATGCAACCCAAGGACTGTCCGTATCACGAACAG
The DNA here is from genome assembly GCA_036509395.1 of Antheraea yamamai. Classification (NCBI taxonomy): domain Eukaryota; kingdom Metazoa; phylum Arthropoda; class Insecta; order Lepidoptera; family Saturniidae; genus Antheraea; species Antheraea yamamai. The sequence goes on from AP028436.1 coordinate 2,972,369, forward strand.
CGATGGACAGGCCACTGAAGGAGGCAATATGCCTCGAACAGTTTCATCATCCGCCCGCGCAAGGTGTGGGGGACTGAGATAAGCAATGAGAGAGTCTGTCTGTCTGTCTGTTCGCGATAAACTCAAAAACAATTGAACGGATTTTTATGCGGTTTTCACCAATAGATAGAGTGATTCACAAGGAACGTTTAGGTATATAATTTGTCTAGGTTTTTTTTTATCATGGGCTTATTAAATGGCCTTTTAAAGGCAACCATGAGAAGAGCATACTTTTTAATTACTACTATATTGGATAAACAAAGAAAAAAAAGTCGTCTTATGGAAACATACAAAATACTATAAAACAATAATTCCCGAATGTTATCATAGCCTTTTGGTGAGCAGTTACTATACGGAATACTGTCACAATGACTACATTAATGTGCATAAATAATTTAAAAAATAAAGCATTATTTTTATATCTTTGTTTATTGTTCGATCCTCCAAAAATCGGATACTCGTGTAGGTCAGAAGAGATAATGTGCATCTAATAATTATTTGATGGTACTTAATTATATATTTTTTCTCTTTTCTTTTCTTTAAACAATAATTTAAAAACCACAGAAGCACAAATAAAGTGGTATTAACATTATTAATTTCGGTGGCACCTATTATATTCACTTTCAGCTCTAATTATATTTCTAACCTTTATTCGACTCCGTCGCCGAACGAGTTTTAATTATTTGGAATATTATTTTTATTGTCAGGTCTCGCCGCAATTACACTCATATCGTCGAATGGCTGACAATAATAACACGCTAAGCTTATAAAATGGAAAGACAAATGTAGTTTATCGCGTCTTTTTCATCCTTGAAAATAAATTGTAACGCTGACCGACCTTTTTATAACAATAAATGAGCTTAAAATCATAATTAAAGTTGAAATTTTATATAAAATAAATTCATATTACCTCATAAACGTGATTTGGAATTCCAGATTAGAATAGAACGTCTCTCTAATAGCAGGTATCGTACAAAAGCAATTCAGGTGTCTTGATCTGTTATAATATTACAGATATATATTGCAATTAGTAACGCAATCATGATCAGAGAGATAAAACTCGAAATATGTTCTAAACGAAATGTCTAAAATTCTAGCTCCCGGAACAGACCCATTGTCACTCGTAGTGACTCTTCTTTCCTTACGTTAAGATACTGGTGCAGGTTCTAAAGCTGTTTATGTTACCTAAAGTTTTTCAACTATTACAGTTCTACTAAGTAAAGAACCAATACAGACAATCGCAATTTTAGATACAAAGTCAGCTCTAGCTCATCCAAGAAGCATTAGACTTGTAATTATGGTGAGTACAACAAAGAAATACAAAATTGAATTTCCACACAAATAAATTGAAGCATAGTTATCAATGTAATATCTGTAGGTGGTAGAGCTACGCAGCAGCTATTACTGATTTCAGCATGAATGGGTCGGGTCGCCCGGGGCAGTGGTACCACCCTCTCACAGAAAACCGACGTGAAGTAATAGTGTTTGGATTATTGGGTTTCGTTCGGTCAGTAAGAACCCCGGAGACCCACCTCCCTTTCCCAACCCTCTCCCTCCCCCCGAAACAGGTTGGCAACGCACTTGCGGCTACCCAGGTGTTGCTAGTGTCTATGGACGGCGGTGATCACTTAACATCACGTGACAAACCTGTTCGTTTGCCTCCTATGATATAAAAAAAACCTTATCATTTGTGTAATAAATAAACCAAGTACTCTAGCTATCGGTCTTTGACATCAATATAATTGAAATTGTTGTAGCATGATAGGTTTCACTGAAAGTAGCCTTGAATTATAAGTGGTATTAGGATCGGAATTTATGTACACATCGATATAATTTATTTACATCAATAAATCTTAGTATTTACAATACAATTTAAACGTATCGCAGAGGAGTAAACAGAGTCTCAACAATAAAGTCACAGGTTCAATATATTATCTTCAAGAAATTTTATTTATGTCATAAGGCAGCAAATATACGAACGATTCCCTTATGGATTACTTCAATACTATGTTGCTAAGACGAAGGGCTTTTATTAGGGGCCACCAACGGTTAGGTTGAGTGGACGAAACGCTAAGATAGTTCACGCTTTCTGGAACAAAAGATTGTATCAAGAAATCCATAAGGATCCAGTCAATATAAGTCCAGTTTAAGCCACCCTCAGATACCTAACAAATAGATAGGTTAGATCCCCTAGATGGGAGCCCACGAGCATGCTGCTAGTGCGATACAGTGACACCGCATTCACTAGTTCCCTGCACACACCACACTGCACTCCACACATGCGAAGCACACTCACACAGTACGTACACTAGTTCAGCTGAATGCCCATAAGAGCTCGCCCCAAGAGTTCGGTGAAGCTGTGAAGGCCCATCAGGCCAACAGCGGTTATGAAAAAAAACTAACAGGTGGATGACCATAATGGATTTCCACATGGTAGTCCGGCGAAGTTCTTAAGACCTTACTAGGTCAATAGCGTAGGCAGTTCGAGAAAAAAAAGATTTCCCCACGCAATAAAGAGGGTTAGGTTACTGACTTTACATATCTGCCTATGGATGAAACGCCAAACGAAAGTTATTTTGTTAAAATTTTGCTCTAAAGCAAATTTGTCTCTTCCCGAAGTAAAATTAATAAAAGCGCAATATTCACTTCACACATTCGAAATTGCAAATGTTATTCAACTTTTAAATCAGTTTTCTGTTATATAAATAAAACGGTTTGACTGTTTAATATTAATATTTATTCTGCTGAATTTGTAAACGTATATTGTCTCAGTAAATACCTATTTTCAAATGCATCGCAGAATAGATTTTTACCGACAAACTCGTTTTTTTTTTGTTATACGATATGTTCGAGACTCTAGAATAATAATCATACAGCTTTTTTCCTCACATTTAGAATTTTTAAAGAAAATTTAAATGTATGTATATGGTAAAAAGAATTATTGATACATTAAGTTTCTTTTTGTTTATGTCATAGGAGGGAAACGAAGAGGTGGGTCACCTGATGTTAAGTGATCGCCACCGTCAATAGACACTTATAATATCAGAGGAGTCGCAAGTGCGTTGCCAGCCTATGTTCGGGGGAAGGGGGGGGGGAGGGGAAGAAGAGAGGGGAGGTGAGGGGATGTGGGCCACCGGTACTCACACTGACCGAACGAAACACAACAATGCAACTTCACGTTTTTCTTTATTCTTCATGATTGTTACTTCACGTCGGTTTTCTATGGGAGGCTGGTAGTACTCCGAGCGAGCCGACCCATTCATGTTGAAACCAGTAATAGCTTCAGCATGACTCTACCACCTACAGTATCTATGAATCTATTCTAAATTAAACCTGAAAAGAAGAAAGCAGCTACTTTAACGAATTAGAAATAAAACCGTGTAAGCTATACTTGAAAATTATATCTACTTTATGTTCACTGTTTTCATTTTGAAATTACTTTTCTTTTAATTAATATTTTCTCTTTTAACGCATATCTAAAAGATAATAACCGTTACTAAGGCGTAAAAGATAGACATAATATACCATAGAGAACTTTTCTGTATGGCTTTTGTAGATCTACAATTCTGTAGTACATCGTTTCTATGTATCTCATAAAAGGCTTAGACAGCGTTATCATGTAAGGGCCCGAAAATTTCTTTTTCGATCTTTTTTTTTCGAGTCTATTACAAAAATATGTTAATTAATCATGCTTTAAGAGCCCACACCAAAGCGCAGCTCAAAATTTTTTTTCTAGAAATCAATCATAATTTTTAAAAATTTCCAAAATCGTAATAAATGTATATTCCAAATTATATTTTGATAATGTAAATAGTTTAGAATTTTATTGTTTTGTATCTCTCTAACCTTATTTCTAATCTTTCGTATGTCAACTTTAAGTAAAAAATAACGTGGTCGTCAAAAGTCGATCGAAAATGTTTAAAGTACTCTACTTGGAGAACTAAAGAAATTTTGAGCAACCTTTAAACACCAAAATATCGACATGAAAATTTCAGGATACTATTCATTTTAATGGTAGAAAATTGTGACAATAACGAGACAGAAAAAAAACTCATTTTTTTGGGTCACCCTAGAGTATATATTTCTAGTAATTCTTTCCTTTCAACAGGATATAAACGAGAACGGTCAGTACCATTTTTATTCAAGTACTCGTTTAATTTGCTCTCACTTGCCTTTGTCACCGAGCGATATAGAATTTCACTGCCCTTAATCGCTTCTTAAAACTTCATTGAAGCTCTCTCACCCTGTGTATTAAATCCTTTAGACATACTACACCTTTTCCACCGTTGATATAATTACCTATTGCAATGCAATTGAATATATAAATGCAATATATCTAATATAAAGTTAAGGATGTGAATTTATCCAGTTTTATAAGAAAAAAATTTGGTGATTATGTAGACAAGACTATAAACGCTACTTGACTCCAAATACAAGTCAATTGAGTACACCGTATTGAAGTATTGGTGTTTGTTATTATGTAAAAAAAAGTCGTGGACTTAACGTAAGTAAGTTAACGTAGTCATAAGGACTGCCGCCAGAAGTGAAAACTCATAACAGTGCAATAACTGTGTCCTCTTTTAAATTTTTAAATTAACTACAATCTGAATTATTTTCATTTTATAATTTGTATATTGAAATTATTAACATTAGTCTGGTTGTCATATTTATTGATACTCTGAGCAATATAAAAATACATACAGTTGTCCATTCAATTGCAATGCGTTTACCACCATTAGACACACTGCAGTCACTTTGTTGTGCTCTGGTATAAGAAAATATGTAAACACTGGTTCATGCATGAAGGCCATAGGAGCATATGAGCATAGCGAATCGGCCCCACAAAATACCGAAACGATATTTGGGGGCTATGTAGGCACTTATAAGGTAATAAATAAGATTCTAAAAGTTTCAGATCTCTAATTGAGTCGATACATTTAAAAATGAGCTAAATTCAATTTTAGCCGTACTTAATATTACATTTTACGTTATTTTTCAAGATTTTTAAATTTTGTATAAGTAAAATATGAAGACCATAAAAACCTTATGAACGGCACAATTTGTTCTCGGTGTATAAAAACTGGAAAACTTAAAAAAAATAAACATGTTATATGAACGATTCAAATTGTGTTTATTTCATTGTGAAATGTAAATATAATAATTTAAATGTAAATTGTGGATGTAAATGGAAATGTAAATAAATAATATGTAATATAAAAAAAATATTTTATTATGATTGACTGAATCGATTGATCTAAATTTTGAATATGTTTTGGGGCCTATTCATTTATAAAAAAATAATTTAAGAACATTATAGCTTGATAAGATCATCGAAAAACAATCGTTTTCTTCTTTTAAATTCTATTTTTAACCATGATGCAGTTTCATACAATTATAAAACTATTATTTTTTTCAAATCTTTAAAATGGGTACGCCATAGTAAAAAAATACCACATTTAGGTATACGCAGTTTCTCCATTTTCTTTTATGTGTGCGTACTTTAGTATTTTTCAACGCATTTTTTTATATCTATTTATAATAACTAGTGGGCGCCCAGTGGTCGAAATTCGACCATAGTTCACTGATTTTTTAAAGTTTGAACTTTATTAGGGTTCTTTTGTCAAAGGGAATCTGTCTAAAATCTGTCTAAAATCAAACGTTTTCAGCATGGCTACTCAGTTATTTGCCACTTTTTTTTTAAATTATATAAACATAAAAAAAATCTATGTCTAAATGAATATTGAAATTAATTAAAAATTTGAAAGAAAAAACAGGCGGTTACATAAGGTGGTAAGGCTCTCAAATTCTAAGTGAACATAACTTTACGAAAATAAAGAAATTAAACGCAACTTATGACTCAATTTTAAATTAATTTTACACGACACCATGGGTGCGTGGTATTTCTGGGTGATATTGAATTAAATATAGTTTGTACATTATGAGGAATAGTGATATGCCCAGTATCATCATTCGAAAAAGTAATGGATACACTATAGAATCCAAAACAAAGATGTTTTTAATACTACCATTAACTTTTGAAAATTAATTCATTTTTGTTCAAAATTCATCGTCAACTGTACTAAATATAATTGCTACATTAGGTTGAACTGCATCATTGTAACTGCGGAGATCTAAGTCATGGATTACTTTCATGAGCAAACATTTTCTTATTTTGATTTTATAAAGTATTTTTTGGCTCATTTTTTAATTGAGTCATCATTTGAAGTGAGTTAGTTCACCATAAAAAATTGCTAAACATTAAAATATTGACATTGACTTTGGTAATATTGCTTTACTCTTATGATAACATGAAGCAAAGTGCCATGAAGTGAAAGCAGTCCTGTCACCTAAAAATGTCGACATTCAATAAGACCACAGATAATAATAATTATTTTAGTGGTTCCATAGATTTACTAAAGATAAATTATTTATCAATTAATGATTAATGTATATTATGAATTTACATATTATATTATTATAAAATTAACCTACAATTTGAACAGTTGATTTCAAAGGACATGTAAGGCATGCAACGTCAGTCTTGTTAAAATATTGAAATGGTAATTGGAACGTAAGAGTAAAATGAAGGACGTCAAAACGTCTTTTATACTTACATGTGTGTATACGTTGTGTAAAATTCAAGCATTATTAAATGCAATGAGTAATGTATATTTTAATTAATTTAATATACTTGTAAATGCATTTTATATTAAAAAAATAGCTTTGTGCACTTCCCTTCCATATAAACTTTAACTATGCTAAATTTCAAAATTTATCCGTTGGCGCAATTCGCTTAAAAAGGGTACAAAGTTTGAGCTTCACGTATTAATATATACTAGTGGGCGACCTGTGATCGACATTCGACCATAGTGCATTGATTTTTTAAAGTTCGAACTTTATTAGAGTTCCTGTGTCAAAGGGATTCTATATCAAAGGTTTTCATCATGGCTACTCAGTTATTTTTCACTTTTTTTTCAAATTATATAAACATAAAAAAATCCATGTCTAAATGAAAATTTAAATTAATTATAAATTTGAAACAAAACAGGCGGTTACATAAGGTGGTAAGCCTCTCAAATTGTAAGTAAACATAACTATACGAAAATAAAGTAATTTATCGCAACTCATGACACAACGTTCAATTAATTTTACACGACACCATGGGTGGTATTTCTGGGTGATATTAAATTAAATGTAGTCTCATTGCTTGGAAAAGTAATGGATACACATTAGAATCAAACTATGAATCCAAAACAAAGATGATCTAAGTCATGGATTAGTTTCATGAGCAAACAAATTTTCTTATTTTGATTTTACAACGTATTTTTTGGGTCCTTTCTTATTGAATCATCATTTGAAATGAGTTCACCATAAAAAAACACTAAACATTAAAATATTGACTTTAACTTTGGTAATATTGCTTTACTCTTATGACAACATGAAGCAAAGTGCCATGAAGTGAAAGCAGTCTTGTCACCTAAAAATTTTGATATTCAATAAGAACAAAGAGAATAATAATTATTTCAGTGGTTCCATAAATTTACTAAAGATAAATTATTTATCAATTAACTAATAATCTATATTATGAATTTACATATTATATTATTATAAAATTAACCTACAATTTAACCAGATTTCAAAGGGTATGTAAGACACGCAACGTCAGTCATGTAAAAAATATTAAAAATGGAATTGGAACGTAAGAGTAAAATGACGGATGTCGAAATGTCTTTTTCATATACATGTGTGTATATGTTGTGTAAAATTTAAGGAGTAGTGTGAGTAATGTATATTTTAATTTAATTAATTTGCTTGCAATGCATTTTATATTAAAAAATATCTTTCTGCACTTCTTCTCCATATAAACTTTAACTATGCCAAATTTCAAGTTCATTCGCTTAAAAAGGGGTACAAAGTTTTGGCTTCACGTATTAATATATAAGATATCGGCGGAGTCACTATTGACCTGCGACACCGCGCTATGATTCAATCATAACCATGACGCCTCTATGGATGACGCCATACTTCTATATGGAAGCCATTTCATCGCTGCCCCAAGATATAAGATATATATTTAAAATCAGGACAGTCAGATAAATCGATTTATATCTTTTTATTACACATCATAACTCAACATATTTCTAGGAACATGCATAGTTTTGAACTTCTTTCGAACTGACTATGCTATTGTCTTAGCAAGGCCTTAACAGATTCACCGGACTATTAAGGCGAGAGCTTAAGGCACTCAGCCGATTTTATTTTGACAACTAGCTCAAGGGTGTACGATGAACCTCGGCTTGGGCTGTTGCCTAGTTCATACAATTAGCAAGGCCTTAACAGATTCACCGGACTATTAAGGCGAGAGCTTAAGGCACTCGGCCGATTTTATTTTCACAACTAGCTCAAGGGTGTACGACAAACCTCGGCTTGGGCTGATGCCTAGTTCATACAATTCGCGACCTAACTGAGCTAACCTAAGCTAGAGATATATATGTGTACCAAGCATATATACCTCAATAACTCATATATGTATTTCGTGTAGGATATTTTTTTTTCTGAACTAATTCAGTTCGATAATGGAAAAAATAAAACCCTTCCACTTTCATATGTAAGCATCACGTGCGCGTGCGAATCTGGTCTACGGAAGCGAAATTTGTGGTTAGGCGGGCGTGGGCGTGAACACGCTTTTTTTTGACGAGACCGGCTGGTACTGATCGTTCGTTGCTGTTATTTGTTAAACAACCTGTACATCCATAGTTTTCAAGAAAGATTACTATTTGTAAGTGTATTTCACGCACGATATCACAGTTTTTTTTGACGAGACCGGCTGGTACTGATCGTTCGTTGCTGTTATTTTTTAAACAACCTGTACATCCATAGTTTTCAAGAAAGATTACTATTTGTAAGTGTATTTCACGCACGATATCACAGTTGTAAGCAAAGGACGCGATATACTGATAAGAGTCTTACTCTTATGATGATATAATTAATAAACTCGTATTATTTTCTGTAAGTGTTAGAAATTTAGAGTAATTGTAGACTCTAGCGCTACTTGTTAACATATTCCGGCAGCTGCTCTTAAAAGCCAGTCCCCCGCTAGGTTTAGGATATTTACTATGTTAGAACACATCGTAATTTAACATTAGATGAAATTGTGATCGGACGTTAAAGTCATTAAGTATATATTGAAAAAAAAAGTGAATATTACCATATGTATGTGTGTGTGTTTTTTTTTATATTATAGGAGGCAAACAAACTGACGGGTCACCTGATGGTAAGTGATCACTGCCGTCCATAGACACTAGCAACACCAGAGGAGTTGCAAGTGCGTTACCAGTCTGTGTTTGGGGGGAGGAAGGAGTGGGGAAAGGGGGAGGGGGTAAGAAGAGATGGGCCTCCGGCGCTCTCACTGACCGAACGAAACGCAATAATGCAAACACTGTTACTTCACGTCGGTTTTCTGCGAGAGAGTGGTACTACCCCGGGTGAGCCGACTCATTCATGCTGAAACCAGTAGTAGCTTCAGCGTGGCTCTCCCACCTCCTAATTACTCTTTATGTACTTAACTACTCAAATCGTTATGTACACATAAAATACTATTATGAATTATTCTTAGCGTGGTATGAGCATGTCATGAGGAGGAATGAGAATTATGTTAGCAATGTTTTATTTTTAGTATAATAAATTAACTGTAGTGTTCCTAATACAGTCTTGACTGCCACTGCCATGTTGGTCATATATGACCAGCCACAGCTTCTTTTGCTACGCTACGGTGGTCACTAGTGAAAAATTCATTCGTGGTGCCCTAAAAGAAACATGTCATTATGGCGTGCCAGTCAAAATATTAAAAAACAAGGGTAACTATAAATACCTACATTTCGTCAGAAGTGGCCGCCTTCATGACAGCCTGCAATATTTTAGGTACTAAATTTGGGTACATCAGACTCTAAGAGATCTACTGCATGTTCCCAAAGAAAGTAATTGTCATAATCACCACATAAGCCCACGACGTATAGGCGATTTCAAATTCCGAGGAATATATAGTTCTATATTTTCCCACATACTGTGGTACTGGAAGAACATTTTTCAGTTTCAGATTTCCTCAGGAAGTTTTTCTTTACCTTCAGCAGATGGTGCTAAAATAGTAAATGTACTCGAATTCCGAAAAATACGTTGGTACATGTCACACCCCGACAACTTAGCACTAGGTACAGACTGAGGTTCGTCCGCGTCGTTCTCGCCGATTCTGGAACACGACAAACTAAAAGGGAATCCACACGATAAATTGATCACCATATTTTTGGTGGTCGTGACCCCGTAACCTTCCATTTGGTTAGTAATATACCCCACCTGATTGCGTAACGCGACACGCCTAAGCGAGCCAGTAACGCGACACGACTAAGCGAGCCACTTGGTAAATAGTAGGAATAAAGTATTCTGGTCACAATCGAGATAGATAGCCTACCTAAGAGTGTTAAGCATGAAGTAGGACGATATAGCAGTAGAGGAAGGCAGAAGAAGGTATGTATGGATTTTGTGAAGATACGTGAATAAAAGGTGAATATTGATTTAACATCTAATAGAGGAGTGTGATACAGAAAAACATATTGTGCCGACCCTACCTTTAGGGAATAAGAAAACAACGAAAGAGATGATGGTGGTGTACAAAGTCTGTTTGAAAATGGCTGATGAGTTAAAAGAAAATGTCATTGAATCGAAATTTAATTGCAAAACTCAAATTTAGGTATCTTATTCTAAAATAATAGAGATGTCGTGTCAATCAGATCATCTTCTGTCTCAGGAATTAAAGCTTTAAAATTAATTATTCTTTTATTTTGGCATCTTGTTTACTGTATATTTCAGGTTTTATCAGATAGTAAATTACGGCTTTTATGCCACTGATATGAATCAACAATTAATTGTTTATGTTTGTATGCTTAGTTTTGATTAGTTACGCCATTGCATAATTATATGCTGACCAAGAACAGCCTGGGTTCCCAGTTCCACGGTATGGCAGGTGCAAGAAGCATCGAGTCCGCAATTTCGGTGGAAATTAATTTTAAACTTTTTTGTGATTTAAAATAAATGAAGACATAATAATACATAATTTGTATATTATTTGGATCTTCCGACTCTGACCTACGTAATTGGTTTGACTGATAAAGTTCATAATGTTGTATAGTTAGGTCTATTTTAAATATTCTTTGTTATATTTTATCAATCGGTCTATGAGATAATGCTGGCCTACGGGATACTTAGTCCGAGCCGAAATTCGGCCATTTTGGTTCCCTTGTTCTAGTTGCCATTTCAATTGATCGCCGTCTGTGTCTACCATGAAGCCAAGTGAAGCTGTCAAACGATGTTGATTAAATGTAACGGCAGAGCTCTCAGTTGGTCCTTGTACATTTTCTAATACTTATGTTCCTTGGATACATAGATGGACCATTTTAAATTGAAATAATTACATCTTCATAATTAATTATTTTTATATTTAAATAAATGCGCTGTCAAGGTCAAAAACTGAACGAGACATATATTTACATCCGTAAATAGTATAGATTATAATCTAACAATACATATAACTACACTGCACGTATCACTGAATTGAATTCGTGAAAGTTTAAAATATTTGTAATCATTTTCTGCATAAGCACATTATGTTCTTCAAATATCGTATTCTATTGTACGTGTTTTAATATATTGACTTTCGCTCAAAAACCTGAATGAAAGCGAAGGTAAAATGTGCTAGCTCAACAAATATTAACTAATTTCTCATAGACTTTATATTCTACTACAGATTTCACCACTTAGCATTTTATTCATATTTAACATTAAACAAATCTAATAACACTGTATTTTTTTTTTTTTCTGCAGACTCTAGGTCCGCACCATTTTTTTTGCTATCGCTTTTTAAGTGTAAGTTAAAAATCGTTATCTGGGAGCATCTATTGGGTGTTTTTTTTTTATATATTTATTTTTATTATTATTGTTTTTTTTTTATTTATATAAAGACGTTATTGTACTGTATTAGAAATATGAAAAGTCAACAACAAATTGTTACCTTCAAATTTGTTTATACCTTTAGCAGTATAGAATACTAACTATTCTTCCCTTTACCGCACGCCTTTTATTACGCAATAATTATTTTTTAACTTTTGAAGATATAGTTATGTTTTATGTTATAATTTTATATATTTCAGGGCTTTTCAGGGCCACATTACGATCTATACAGTTTCTCTATGATTACGTCGAAACAAACAATTTATCTTACAAATTAAATTACAGTATTCATTGGGTTTAATTTAGTAATTAGTATCTGGTATCTCAATTAATTATGATTTTTTAAGTTTAAACACTAAAAAGGCACTCACGAATGTAAAACCACTAGCACCAATTTAAAAAAAAGTAGCAGTTATTGATAATAATCGACAATTTGGTAGGTGGTAGAGTCACGCTGAAGTTATTACTGGTTTCAGCACGAATGGGCCTGCTCGTCCGGGGTAGTACCACCCTCTCACAGTAAACCGACGTGAAGTGACAGTGCTTGCATTGTTGCGTTTCGTTCGGTCAGTGAGAGCGCCGAAGGCCCATCTTCCATCACTGTGTAAATTTAGACACAACTGTTCTAGCTTAGAAGCGTCATGAGTGTGTTTAGTGTTTTGCGATAATGATTGCTCCCACATTTTGATGATCATTCACTCGCTTTATTCTTACGTGAATCACTGAATGACACGGTTGGGATTAAAATCGTTAGTAGTCGAGAATTGATTTATACACCATGTATCTATTCCTTTTTCATGCTATAATACATTTTTTATTTAATCATATGGATAAATTGAGTATCCTTCTTTTATTATCGTCGATTGATTGATTACTCTATTTATTTCTGCAAGGTTTAACTCATGGGAATAGAGAAACGGCCAAAAATTTGTTACTCTTGATAACCATTGTTAGTATTAAATGGTTGATATTTATTACGTTCTCTTATAACTTTTTTTTTCTGTAAGGACGATTTTTAACACTATATATATGGTTTAGCGTTCAATTATAATCTCATCTAATGCTAAATAACGATGTGCTCTAAGAGGTAAATATACTAAGCCTAGAGGGAACTGGCTCTCAGGTACAGTGGCTGGAATACACCAATAGATACTTGGCGACAGATTTTCAACTCGAAAATGGTAGCTAGGCAGACTGACTTAGAAAAATCTCTACCATCATGCTAGGGTTTCGTTTAGGTATTGCATCTCATTAAGTTATAAAATCAGCTTACGTAATTTAATTTGTAAGCTCGGAATTGGCGATTACTATTCAAATGTAACAATTTTGATTAATTATACAAAAATACTATAGTTTTATATTTGTTATTTTATTAACTGATCTTGTACCAACAATTAATACCGATGTTTCGTATTTACCAGGCTCTTTCTCATAGGTACGCTCATTTTTTAATCGATTAACAAAGTTAAGTAAAATACATGGGTTGCTTATTACAAAGTAATTAATTTGGAGCCTATATATAGTCTATTCATTGATGAATTCAAGAAGAAATATAATTTATTTGCGGATTTTATATACCCTGATATGATAACAACAAAATGTTTATGTAAGACACATATTCATCTCAAAATATCTTGATATTACAAGTCAAGAAGAATATTACATATAGCGGCACGCTAAACTGGCCGTTTTGATGTTTGGACGCTCATTAACTTTCCAATAAATTAACAATTAAGGTTGTAGGAGCAAGTTGTTGTTCTTTATTGTTTATAGTGACAACACAGTTAGTCCTAAAAATTAATCGAATGTATAATTTTAAGACCTAGAATTAATTTAGGACAGATTTGTAAATTACATATACCTGTTACTAGGTGCTATATATAGGTATATGGCTACCAATATATCTAACTATACAATATGGACCCGCGAACAAATCTTTTCACGTTTTTATTAACAAAAAGAACTACGCCGTTCGACAGAATATTTTTTTTTTTTTTTTGGTTGGTAAAAGGGATGTATTTTGTGTGGGGGGAAAAAAAAAAAAAAACCAAAAAAAAAGGGGACCCCCGAAAAAAAATCCATCCCCTGGCGGGGGGGGGGTGCCGGCGGGGCAGGGAGCCAACCAGGGAGGGGCCCCCCCCCGGGGGGGGGGATAAAACGGGTGGGCCTGGGACGGGGCAAGGCCAAAAGAGACGCTATGGGGGGGGGTGTATTTGGTGTGGGGGGGGGGGGGTGGGGGGGGGGAGGGGAAACACCCCCCCCCAAAAAAAATACTTAATGGATTATCAGTTTACTTATTTGCATCACAATTCGGCATCTATATTACTCAAAATTATTTAATATAATGTATATTTATATCCTATATAATATAATTATACATATAGCATCGCTAGCTAGGACGACTACCGTCTCCTGCAAACTCGATAAGCCAAACAAAAATTGATTAAAATAAATCGATATTTCACATCACAATTGCAATATGCCAAAATGGCGATTACAACTTGCCGTTACTATACAGTTATATTAATCGTCAAATTACTTGTAAAAATAATCTAAAGGTTACATTATACTTTGTCAGTACGCCAAGGCTGTGCGTAACGAGCGGAACGATTATAAAATAATGATTTCTTGTGTCAGAGTTTCTCAAAGTGAGGTACATGAACGATTAAGAATTCGCCACTTGATCTTAAGGGTTTCGCGATGAGATTTACGTCGTAATTCGCACACAGGCTTTACGGCCTACTTCTTTACTGAGACTATAGGACAAAAGCGAGATTCACCGTTTTGCATGAGAGCTCCGGATAATCGCCCTTTTTTGTTATCCAAAATAAGTATATATATATATATGGTTTTTTTTTATTTTTTTTTTTTTTTTTAAAAATAAAAAAAAAAAAAAAAAAAAAAAAATATTTTAATAATTATAAAATAAAAAAAAAAAAAATTTTTTTTATATAAAAAAAAAAAAAAAAAATTTTTTTTTAAAAAATTTTAGAATATATAAAAATTTTAAAAAAAAAAAAGAGAGTTTTTTTAAAAAAAAAAAAAATAAATTTTTTAAAAAAAAATATATTTAAAAAAATTTTTTTTTTTTAAATAATTTAAAAAAAAAAAAAAAAAAAAATATAAAAAAAAAAAAAAAAAAAAAAAAAAAAAAAAAAAAAAAAAAAAAAAAAAAAAAAATAATTATTTATTTTTTAAAAAAAAAAAAAAAAAAAAAAGAAAAAAAAAAAAAAAAAAAAAAAAAAAAAAAAAATATATATATATATATATATATATATATATATATATATATATATATATATAATTAGACTTTAAAATTTAATAATTTTTGATGGTTTTTTACAAATTGTAGTAGGTATTTCCGTTGCTCTTTTTTATTTTTTAAAAAAATTTTTAAATATTTAATGAGAGAAACGCCTCTCTCAGAAGAGTGTTTAAAAAATCTCAAATAAATAAATATATAAAAAAATTTTTTATAAAAAAAATATTTTTTCTACAAAAAAAAAAATTCATCCATAAAATAATATAATAATTGAATTTTCAAAAAAAAAAAATAATTTATTATTATAAAGAAACTAATATTTTTTATTTCAATCTTTGTTTGTTTCATTTTTAGACTTTTAATATAATTATTAATTTTTTTTATTTTTTATTAAATTAATTAGGTTTTTTTTTAATTTTAATCAATTATTTTTTAAAAAAAATTTATTTTTATTTTGGTTTTTTTTTTTTTTTTTAAAAATTAAATTATTTTAAAAAGAAAATTGTAAATTTGAGTTTAGTAAAAATATTAGAAAAAAAAAAAAAACAAAAAATTTAAATTAAAAGAAAATAAAATTTTTTATTTTTTAATAATAAAAAATTAAAAATTTATATTTTGGATTTTGAAGATAAGATAATTCTACAATATATTTTTAGTTAAAAAAAATATAATAAATATCTAACCAAAAAATATATAAATAAAAAAAAAAATTTTTATTTTTAATTAAATAAAAAAAAATAAATTAATTTATAATATTAAAATAATAAAAATGTCCTTGTTGGAAATTTTTTATTTAAAATTTTAAACGATATATTTAATGAAAAAAAAAAAAAAAAAAAAAAAAAAAAAAAAACCTATATATATATATATATATATTGACTAATATGACTACATTTATAATGTATCACAATAGTCCTACTTTTTATATACTTACTAGTGTATTGTCATGTTGACGATCCTAAAATAAATAAAATAAAATAAATATTAATAAATTATAATAATGATGTTGATGATAATTTATTTTAGAGTTTCATTTTAAATTTTAGATATTAATTTATTTTATTTTAGAATAAGTCTTCAGGTCTGCTTATAATAAAAATCAATTCGATGCTGAATCCGTAATGAGATTAAAATCACAAGCCTGCATAAAATCGACTCTATTCACTGCAAACTAATTGAGTGGTAGTATTTCTAGATTGTACAACAGAATAAATATAACTGAGTGGATTGCTACAATTACACGCCATGCGTAACACTCCTTATAGTACCACTCTCAAGTGTGTTGTTTCCTGGAATTTACCAGTGAGAACCAGTCACAGAGTGAGTTGATAAGTATTTGGACCTAAAACCGACACACGCAAAGATTTGTTGGATAGTGCGTCTCAGCTCTATCAACGTCTTAGCCACAACACTGTCTTAGGTATGATTTGTAATCCAAAATAAATATAACTACAGCAAACACCATCACAAGCATAAAACATACAGACAGGGTCTATGAAACTTGACACTAGACACAAAATATTATAGAGGACGTTACTTTGCACTTCGCCTGGAATAGATCGGCCGCTGCCACGTCTCACTGCAACAATAAACGTTCGATTTTATTTACGCGAGATATACATGAAAAAGTTAAATCTGGAACTAGTAATAGAAAGA
The DNA here is from genome assembly GCA_036509395.1 of Antheraea yamamai. Lineage (NCBI taxonomy): Eukaryota > Metazoa > Arthropoda > Insecta > Lepidoptera > Saturniidae > Antheraea > Antheraea yamamai. The sequence continues at coordinate 2,989,326 of AP028436.1, forward strand.
GCGACATATTAGTAACTAAAACAACAAAAATAATTAAAAAAACGCTTCCTTGTTTGACGCTTGAACCCGACGTCGGTTGACACTATCGGTATGTAACTGAAAAACATAAATTAAAAAATATATAAAAATATGTTGTAGATTAACGTGCAATGACCACAGTCGATTACATGTGTTTCGATCATCGCGTAGTGCTAATGAGAAAATTGACAGCTAGCTTATTACATTTGAACTGTATAAACTTAGCGCGTGCACTAAGGTATGTTCTAGCAGCCATATCTGTTTCCTATATATACAAGCACTAGCCGACCCGTGCCAACTTTGTTGGGCGGTAATAGGCATTATCAAGCTACAACTTTTTTCTAGAAATCAATCAAAAATATCTCATAATAAAGGAAGTGTTGTAAGAAACGTTTTGTTCGACCATTTTTACCAAATCCCCAGATATTACCCCCTACAAACTCAAAAAATTTACCTATTTAATAATAATAAAAAATATAAAAAAAATAATTATTAATTCAACTAGGGGAATATTTATTTTGTAAGAGGAGGAAAATAAGCCCATTTTAAAACATTTTTCATCTGTGCTCCTATTAGCCTTAGGTGATGATATATAGCCTATAACCATTCGACTAAGCTTATAACACTGAAAGAAATAAAGAAGATCCGAGACCCCAAAGAAAAAAACTAAAATACCTAAAAAAGAGAAATCTCCCCCGATTCATGGGTCCTAAGTATGGGGAACAGGCAACTATTACTACTATTATGTATCTACCAGGAACACCTATCAGACAGATCTTTTTGGTAAATCTACGCGTGTATGGCAAACTATTGATTCATGTCCAATATATGCATGATTGTAAAGTTGTTACTGTAATTGTTTTCTAATGGGCGTATTTTAGGATCAACATATGTATTGGTTAAGTCGTGATGGTCTAGTGATTTGACTGATGGAATATCAACCCGATATCCACAGGTCTGAACCCCGACCTATAACGATGAATTTTTCGGAATTCGTGCACTCATCGAAAACACATTTACTAATTTAATTTGGTAACATACGATGAAGGAAAACATCGCGACACCTCTTAGTTTTCATGAAAAAAATCAATTAAAATTGAAAATTTTAATACTTGAATACAATGTAATTTTTTCATGAGAAATATGTATTTGCTTCCTATTTTTTGTTGTTATAAGCTTTGGCATCAACTTTAAGCCTACCAAGAAGTAGGTCGTGGCCTAAACTTTAGGAAATCCTGTTTTAGTATACTGTGTTGTTTAGCGTCAAACACTGTACACGTTAATTTATTAATAATGTTTTGTTTTTCATCACTGCATAATTTTTTATTCATAAAAAAATATATTTCATTCTATAGCAGTTTCTTAAAACACATTCGCAGATGTTTTATAAATTTAATAGAGATACACGGAGCTATAAGTTTGAGCAACATTGTATTTAGTAATTTTACTGTTGGCCTAGCAAGGTCTTAACAGCTTCATCGGACTAAGAAACTAACTTGACTTAAGTTATTACTTACAATTTAGATAAGATTCAACGATTATAAAAAGTGTACCTATGTCTTCAAATTTTTAGCAATTCTGTAAAATAATCCTAAAACAGTGATTATCAAACTTATTCTTTTACCGCCCCCTTTGAAAATCAATTATTTTTCAGCGCCCCCCATTTTTTGTACACCCCTAAAACTTAAAAACCACAATTTCATTACTTTAATTAATTTAGTTATATTAGTCGGTTCTGATGTTTAAACTTACATTCTAAACTAGACATTTTTACCAGTGAGAGCAAATAAAACCCAACTTTATAATATTAATAATATATTTTAATCAAATTAAAAACAATATAAATATGTAATCAGTTTTCGTTTTTATACTAATCTAATGAGATGGATGAATTTGATGATATTTAATAAGTTTGTTGATATCAGGTTCGATTTTACTCAAAAACAGTCGTAAGTCGCCGCGTTTGGTAGCTTGCAAATGATTTCTCTTTTTAGTGAGCAGCGTTGTCACAGCGCTAAATCCACGTTCACACAAATATGACGATGAGAATGCTATCAAAAATCATTCAACGATAGACCACAATCCATGGTACAACTGCGGAATTGACTTTTGTAGCCAAAATTGTTGGTAGCCATTTTTGTATTTGATTTTTATTTCCTCGTTCGTTGTCAGTTCTATAAGTTCTTCTTCCAACTGGGGTGATATTGCTATGTTGACATTTGAAAAAGGATCTAACACCCAGTCTGGTATTTCCAATTTCAAAATGTCCAGGAATCTTTCAATGAAATCACTGTGAAGATTTTCCAAATGTTTTCCAAAAGTAGACGAGTAAGTCGTCGTTGTTGCAGGATACTGATAAATTGGGAAAATTATGGAACTCACGTCTGCCGCTATTCTTTTTGTGTAAGAGCAGCTTGGCTACGAAAGCAGCGACGACAATTTTTGTTTTTATTAAGTTCAAGTCATCGCCTTGAAGTTGGAGATTCATATCATTAAGCAATGTATAAAGGTCTGTCAGGTATGAGATATCATTCTTTGATGTGATGAGGTTTTCGCACAATTCTGTGTCTTTGTTTTCCAAGAACTCTATGACAGAGTCAAACAGATTGTAAAAACGAGTCAGACAATTTCCTTTTGATAGCCAACGCACTTCTGTGTGAAAGATCAATCTGTTGAAATCTTCATCATTATTAACACAAAGCTGATTAAATAATCTGTCATTTAAAGAGTTGTTTCGGATTTTATTGACTGCTCTGGTGACATGTTGCAATGATTGAATTAGTCGTTCACTTAAATTTCTAGCAACTAAATGCTGTCGATGTATAACGCAATGTACAGCAAGCACATCAGGAATTTTGTTTTTTAAGTACGATATGAAGCCTTTTTGACACCCCGTCATAGGTGGAGCACCATCTGTAGCAGCTGATATAATATTCTTCAACGGAATTCCTTTTTCATCGCAAAACTTTTCCAGTGTTTTAAATACGGTTTCTCCTTTCGTATCTGTCTCTAAATTTCTAGCAAATAAAAGTTCTTGACATATTTTTTCATCTTTAATAAAACTCACGTAAGACAACGACAATGCTTCATTAGTTGGTAAAGTGGACTCATTCAACTGAATTGAAAATTTACGAGTCTTCAGATGATTGCACAATAACTCTTCAATGTTTTCAGCCATTTCATCAATTCGTCTTTGGACAGAACTATTGCTCAAAGGAATTTTTCGAATTATATCTGCCGCCGGTTTATGGAGCACAGTAGTTATAACTTTTTTTATCGCCAACAAAATTAACGTTTCTCCGGTGGTGTGTGGTTTACCTGTTTGAGCAATTAACAGAGAGATATTGTATGAAGCTCAAAGTCCGTCATCGTCTTGCTTAGGAGCCATCGAAAAAAGTTTCGACACACTTGGCTGAGCATTATGCTTCTTTTCCAGATCTTGAAAATAGGTTTTTTTGTCCTTTTTATCCGGATGCATTTTATTCAAATGATCTTGAAGGCTTCATCGCTTCGTTTTAAAATGTTTTGGAACAAAGAAGGCACAAAGGCAAAGATGGGTTTGTCGAATTTTCTATGAATCCATATTTAATATATTCTACACTGTATTGCCGTTTCTTCTTTTTTGCTTCCGAAATGGCTTTGTTTTCAAAAATATGTAAATAAAGTGTTGCACTTAAATACTTGTTTAAAGATAGCGCGCGAAACCACAAATGAAAATATAAGAAAAGTTACGAGCTTTTATATAGAATTTAAATACAGCAAGTAACGACAGGAATAAGACAAACAGGCACAAACTCGTTTATCTCTTTCGACGCTCAATCGTACCGAGCAAGTATCGATGAACCAGCCGATTTTTACCGGATCCACAGAAACTTTTTACAACTTGATTGCGTACGGTGTGCGGGCTATCCTACGAAATCTATGTTAAGTATTTTAAGTTTTTATATCATCATACAGGGTAGAAATATAAACTAATTATTCGTTATTGTGTAGTAGGTCGGTTTTAATTTTAGTGAAACTTAATATACTATATAAAATAAATGAAATTACAAATTATACATCGCCCCCCTAATCCACATCAATGCCCCCCATTTTTTCTGGGCCCCTTAACGCCCCCCTCTAGGTTTCATTATAGGGGCATTATTTATCATAGGGGAATTATCGCCCACTTTGAGAAAGACTGTCCTAAAATAATATTACGTATTTTATATTTAGTATAAAAATCGTTAGATCTATCTGTAAATTCTATGTAATTCATTGACCCCTCTTTATGAAATTTTGAACAATGAGAGCTCATGTCATTGCTCTTACTAATAGCAATTATTTCAAAACATTTTTTTGATTTGAAATTGAAAAAAAAACATTTATAACTGCATAAAAAACTTTTGAACTTTGTGAATAAAATTTTGTATATGGGGAAAAGAATTTTTAATAATACCTATAGATATCGTAAAAAATTGTAAAATATTTAATTTCAACCGGTTTTAATTAAATTTTGTAGCCTGGGAGTATTATCATTACAAAAATAATAACATATTATCAGCAAAATTATATAATATAAAAATTTTTTTTTTTTTTTTTCTTTTTTATAATTTTTTTATAAAAAAAATTCTCAATTTAATTAAGCCTTTTCTTAACCGTTGAGAGAATTATTAGAATTTTCTTCAAAAAACCCAATCGTTTCCCCCCCCCTTCCCAAATCCTTATTTTTCTTTTTTCGCCCCCCCGGGGGGGGGGCCAAACCAACGCGGGGGGGGGGGGCAGCACTTAACCCCCCACGCCCCGCCGGCCGGGGCCGGCGCAGGGGAGGGGCCGCCCCCCCCCCCCCCCCGGGGGGGGGGGACCCCCCCCCCCCCTCCTCGGGGGGGGGGGGGGACACCCCCCCTTCCCCCCCCCGCGGGGGCGCGGGCGGCCCCCGCCGCCCCCCCCCCCGCCTCCGGGCGGGGGGACACGCCGCCCGCGCCCGCCCGCGCCGAGCCGCCGAGCAGGCGGACGGCCTCCGCGCCGCGCGGCGGCCGCGCCCCCCACAAGACGGCGGGGGGGCCGGCGCCCCCGGGGCGGGCGCCGCACCACCAGAAACCAGAGTCGGCCGAGGAGTGCCGCGGAGCCGCCCCCCCTCCCTGCACACCACCCGGGGAGCGGGGGCGACCGACGCCCCCGCGACCCTCCGCTGCCCCCCGCCGACCCGCCGCGTCCTCCCGCCGCCCTCCTCCCGCCGCGCGCCGCGACCCCCTCGCCCCCCCGACCCCCCCCGGGGAGGCGCCCGGGAGACGAGGGGGAGGAGCAACCCCCCCAAACCCAAACCCGCCCACCAACCCACCACCCCCACGCACAAACCCCCACCACCCCCCCCCCCAAAAGCAACCCTCCAAAAAAGAAAAAAAAAAAAAAAAAAAAAAAAAAAAAAAAAAAAAAAAAATAATATACCAGGTGACTGTTTAAAGGTTAACACTCCTCAATCGTGGGGTAGTTCATGGTCACATTTAACATATAAAATAATAATATCAAAACAAATACTAATAAACAACAAAGAGAACTTTAGTTAAAATTTGTTCTAAAACTTTTAAAAGTATGGGAATCTTACTTTACCAATCAATAAAAAATGTACTTATATAGTTGGCCTACCCGATTATACTTTATTTTCAATTATTATAAATTTGGTGCCCATCAGAACTATGAGAACGCCAAGGAAAATTAATTAATCCCAGATAACTCGACCGCAATGCGTTCCTTATGATGTAAGGGTTATACCAAGCTTGTTTTCTTGGACAACCATTTTTCACTACATTAATACGTTGTTAACTTGAAATTACTTTTTTTTGGTCATTTAACACCTAAATATTTGTAGTTTGCAGCCCACGACACCTTGAGTGAAACGTGTTTGTGACCCGTTTGAAAAAAAGGTTGAGTACCACTGTTCTAGATACTACTGTCTTTTACTTTACTTACTCAAAGGGTGTTTGTTGTTTACGACACGCACTGAAACATGAAACGTAACAATCCAATTTTCATAAAAAAAGCTTCAGAAACATTATAACTAAAAGATTACTATTTATAATTACTGTAGATTATCTGTACTGTATTTTTTTACAGGTTTTAGCGTTTGAACAGAATCTCAACTGATGTTAAATGACGGAGTGATCTAAGATGGGAAAAATGTTAAACCTAGAGGCAACTGGCTATCAAGTGCAGCTGCCGGAACACACCAATAGATGCTTGGTAACACATTTTGAACTTGAGAGTGGTACCTCTCCAGGCGGATATAACAACCCTTACCACCATGCTATGAAATCATCATTATATTTTCCTTTTCATTCATCACAAGCTCCGACTCGATTGCAAGATTCCGAACCTACGTCCATCGACGCTGTGTCCGAATACGCTATCAACTAAGCCATCGTCAAAATCAAAATATCCTTTATTCAATTTAGGCCCTGAGAAGGCGCCTATGAACGTCAAAGCTATCACCGGTTCTGAAAACAACCCAGTCATCGAGAAGAACCGGCAAGAAACTCGATCTGGTTTATACATCGCTTCATTGATATTGTTATTATCAATATTTATAATTACCCGAACAAGATTTTAATTTTTATATTTCATTTTCCTGTTCTGAGATAAAGTTTTAAGTATTTCATATTTCTTTTAGAATTTTATAATCGTATTTGACCATCTTTAGTCGTATATAATTTTCAAAATTATCTTACCCAATTATGACTTGATCTATTGTAATGTTTTTTTATTAGGTTTACGAAACTGTGTTTAATTAATCTTACAATTTTTTATCATAATTTCTATAAATATACTTAAAATTAAACACTTCTGGACGTAAACACAACTTACACTATTGAAACGGTGCGTATTAAAGAAATATAAAAGAAAAATACACAATCAATTTTTTTCGGTTTTAATACATCACCAATGTATACTTAATGCACGCGGGTAATTGATGTTATTATGATGTTTTCTTTAATAACGTTTTATGAACACGTGATGTCGACCTTCATAATACAATTAACTACTTTGTTAAGTCTGTTTCCTTTTGAATTCATATTATCCTAATTACTGGATACCACAAACACAGAAATAAATTAAAAACATCAAACGAAAATATAAAAGCGCTAATTTCAAGTTTTTATTTACAAAACTTGGTTATCTATATTAATATCTGTAGATGACAAATCTACATATATGGAGTGAATTTTGTAATATACGTCTATTATAAACACCACTGATCACAAATTACATATTGTAATTGGAAATTGTGTATCTGGATGTCTGTTTGGATTTCAGGATTTAATTCATAAATAATTTAAAAGATTTTTATAATATCTTGTAGACGGGAAGCTTACATAATTTCTCAACTGATAAGAGACGAGACGAACTTCTTAGCCTTCCATGGAATCACCGTGCGGGTGCCGGGTCCATTGTGTGGCCGAGGGAGAAACTCAGAGCAGTTCCCAGGACTTGCGACCCAGGTGTAGGTGTACTAGAATTATCAAAAATATGTAAAAAAAATAATAAAAAGTCAAAAGAATATGTATTTTCTCTTTCTACCGATTTTTATGAAATGTCGCGCGCGTTATTGCGCTTATGTCATACATTGTATATACTCGATTGTATCATATGCGCGTCTGAATTTTAAGTCGGGTAAAATCTTGTGATTTCGCGTCACCGATAACATCGACATGCTATATAACCGTGTTATTTAAAATTACGATCTCGAGTTATTTATCCCTTCTCATATATTAATTTTTTGTTTCAGGTAATCATCCAGTAAGAAGTTATGGATAAGTAATCCATGCGACGAACGGAAAGCAGTGACCTTTAACATATTTTAGAATAAATTCAACAAAGACCAACATGGAGAAGGTCACACCCACAGCACCGCCAATTAGTGTGGTCATGGACAACTACAGTTCTAAGTAAGTGTTAGTAAATAATAACAAATTTGTATTTTATATTTTATTTCTTTATTCACCACAATCTGATGAAAGCTGAAGATGAAACTAAACTAAGCCTAACGGAATGACTTTTAAATTCGGCCGTCGAGCACATCTACAGATACGTGGTAACAGATTTTGATCATAATAATTAATATTGGTGAAGGGTGATTAAACTGCCTTTACTAAAAGCCCGTCCACACTACATAGTCTTCTTTTTATCCGCACTTTAAGGGATTATTTTCAAGATCTACAAATATTATTTCTTAGTCTAGTTTGTACCTTTTGTCTTTTAATTGTACGTTTGTAAAGTCCCATGGGACACAATAAATGAAGTGAAGTATGTGAGCTGTCTTAAAATAAATTATATTTAGCATAAATATCATGAGTCGTTATCAAATACAAAAAATGGTATAATGATTACTGCATAATACATGTTAATTTTAATACATAGCTGACTTTGTTAATCAATTCAACCTTATGATAATCAATGCTTATAACATTAACGTACGAGGTGACTATTAAAGATTACTAGTAGGCGCCCGGTGGTCGATATTCGACCAGAGTTCATTGAATTTTTAAAGTTTGAACTTTATTTGGGTTCTTTTATCAAAGGGTATAAGCCTCTATAATCAAAGGCTTTCATCATGCCTGCTCAGTTATTTGCCACTTTTTTAAAAATTATATATTCATTAAAAAAAATCGATATCTAAATGAAAATTGAAATTAATTATAAATTTGTAAGAAAAAGCAGGCGGTTACATAAGATGGTAAGGCTCTCAAATACTAAGTAAACATAACTTTACGAAAATAAATAAATATATCGCAACTCACGACACAATTTTCAAGTAATTTTACACGACACCATGAGTGCGTGTTATTTCTGGGTGATATTGTATTAAATATAGTCTGTATATAATGAGGAATAGTGATATACCTAGTATCATCATTTGGAGTAATGGATACACAATAGAATCAAATGATGAATTCATAACAAAGATGTTTTTAATACTACCATTAACTTTTGAAAATGAATTCATTTTTGTTCATAATTCATCATCAACTGCTATAACAACATAATTGCTACATCAAGTTGAACTGCATCATTGTAACCGCGGAGATGTAAGTCATGGATTACTTTCATGACTAAACAAACTTTTTTATTTTGTTTGTACAAAGTATTTCTTCACTCATTTTTTTATTGAATCATCATTTGAAGTGAGTTCACCATAAAGAAATACTAAACATTAAAATATTGATATTGACTTTGAAAATATTGCTTTACTCTTATGGCAAAATGAAGCAAAGTGACATGAAGTGAAAACAGCCCTGTCACCTAAAAATTTTGACATTCGATAAGACCAAAAAGAAAAATAATTATTTCAGTGGTTCCATAAATTTATTAAATATAAATTATTTATCAATTAATTATTAAATTATATTATGAATTTACATATTATAATATTATAAAATTAACCTACAGTTTGACCAGTTGATTTCAAAGGGCATGTAAGGCATGCAACGTCAGTCATATTAAAAATATTGAAAAGGTAATTGGAACGTAAAACTAAAATGACGGATGTCAATAAGTCTTTCATTTACATATGTGTATATGTTGTGTAAAATTTAAGCAGTAGTGTGAGTAATGCATATTTTAATTAATTTAATGTATTTCTAATTCATTTTATTTAAAAAAAATAGCTTTCTGCACTTCTCCTCCATATAAAATTTAACTATGCCAAATTTCACGTTCATCCGTTCGCGCAATTCGCTTAAAAAGGGGTACAAAATGTTGGCTTCAGGTATTAATATATAAGATATGCCTATAGCGAATTGTGGTTTTTCTTACCTATGATCAGATAAAACGTTTAACTATGTTGTTAGTGTTAAAATCTCATATATCGATTCACAACAAACTAAATAATTCCTTAATTTTAATATATAAAGGTCGTCAGTAATGAATATAATTAGTTTATTTAATTTTTGAACGTCAACTAGATTTCTTAACAAAATTACGATTATATTGTATATAATTATTTATTTGTTTATTTAAATAAATGTAGATGTTTAAATGTTAAATTAAGCAATTATTTACTCAGGTGCGAGTCGTTATTTGAGGTTTTTTTTATTTTAATAGTTTTAACATTTTATTTCACCATACTAAGGAAAACCCCAAACTGCTATAGCGGGAGAAATAATAAAAAAATGTTGTTGTTCGTTGTCCTGTGAACGTAAAAGTAACAACGAAAAAACGAAAAAAAAAATAGCAGTGTTATAATGGCTTGGGATTTTCTATGACGAGAGAAAATGTTTCTCCAACTATTAAAATAAATCTCAAAGGGTAGCTAGCCAGGAGGACTTAGAAAAAGCCAAGCACCATGATAAGATTGCAAGGATTCAAAGCTACGTCAATCGACAATGTGTTCAAACACGCTATCAGCTAAGCCATATTAGTAACTCACATCGCATGGCTTTAACCATGAAATGTATATGTGCAATATTTGTATACCGAAACACTGTTTTGCAATAGATTATATTACAAAATCTAAAAGATAAAAAACGTGTTGATCTCACACTAAAAGAATGTGATTCGGACATAATTAGTATAGATAAAAAACGTTAGACCAGACTTAAATGACTAATATAATGCGTCCGAAAATATTCCAGTACCACAGAAAAGTAACATAACATATATGACTATTACAAAGAGAAAAGATTTGAGTTTTTGCTTGTAATCGATAAACTTACCAAATGTTGAGCCGATTTCAAAATTGAAAGATAAATTTATATGAACTAAGCCCTGAGTAAAAGCTAGTCTTATATATTTTTATTTGAAATCAATGTAGTCACAATAGTTTTTGCGGAGAAGAATATAATTTCCAGACTTTACTATGAATCAAATATTCATTTACCTTGTAATAAACCTTTTGATAAAAAATCCGTTTTTTGTTTGAACTTATGAGGCCCCATTATCTTTGTAATGCGCTTTAAGGATTTGTTGTTGAACCTAACACTATTACGTGAAAATTGTTACTAGTCATATTAAAGCTTTGTTTCTAGTTATTTATTTATTGGATAATAAGTAAATCCTCTAACAAAAGAAAGACAGCTTATCTAGGTTGATAACATTAACAGAACTTAACTAGGCTTATTACTAAGTTACAATACTGAAAAACAATAAAAATGAAAGGATTATTTATGTATGTACATATGTATGAGTAGTTGGGTATATTCTTATTAATTTTCCTTTTTTATTATTAAAACAAACTAAACATAAATACAATAATACGTAAAGTAACTATTTTATAAATAAATAAAAAACCTTAAGAAGTTTAATCACAGTTTGCTAGTTCATAATAATAGTATTGTTTCACTTTTTGTATTAAAATCATGCCGGTGTTTAACCGAATCTAGCTTATGTAAGATTTTTGCGGCCAGAAACGCAATACTTAACCGATTAAAAAAAAATTATCTATTAAAACTATATTACCAGCATATAATATTTTATTTTCAAAATGTACATTAGAACGAGCGAAACGATTAGCAAAATTTACATTATAATAGACTCGCTATATCTGTAGTCTTGTATGCATTTACTATGTATAGTCTGCGTAACCAAATATCTATTAATTTTCATGTCGGTATTTTAAACGTTTGTAGGAGTTGAAGTGTTAAGCGCCACCTGGTGGTAGGTTATAGTTATGTCAACTTTAAATAGGACAGTCATACGGCGTTGGAGTAATAACACAAACCAGTCTGAAATATACAAACACTCGTTTTTGTACGTGTAGATAAATATTTAAATAATGTTTTAATCTTTGGAACGATAAGAATATTACTAAAACATGGAAGACATTTTGATAAAATTTTAGAAGATATTTATGGGTTATATAAATAGTTCTGAGACGGATGTACAAGTTTTTTTATGTACATGATCTAAAAAATAAAAAAAAAGTTGAACGTTGGAATGTGGACACATTAAATGGCATGTTTTTCCTTCGCTTATTCTGTTCATAGTTTATAATATGCATTTATCTAATAAACTAATAAGGTAGTGTGTCCGTGTCCGAATCGATCACTATCATACATCGTGATAAAATCGTTCGGAATTCGGAAACCAGTGTACCTACACCTCGCTGTTGAGAGGCATGTAGGCTGGTTTGACAGCCACGACTGTAGATGAATCGTAGCTATCACGGCGGTCACCGCTGCTTTTGTGCGCGACGTCAGATATTACTTTGTTACTTCACCGTGCTACATTTAAAAAAGACGACCTTGCAGATTTCAATTTACAGTGTATTCGATAACTTATAGAGTAAATCAAGACTTGGTTACATTTATTATTGACTAAGCGATACACCCGACTTCGTCTGTGTCGTTTATTACCTAAACAATATATTTTATACACAGAGTAAAAAACATAAGCACAGCACCGCTTGTCCCACTTCTCCACGGTAAGAAAACACATATCATAACGATGACCGAGCTAAAAAATTCTTAGTGTCTTAAAACTTGAATTACTTTGTATTAAAAGAAACTGTTCTTTTTTTTAATAACCTGACATGAAATCTAACCATTAGTTTTCTTGTAGTCCGGTGAAGCTGTGAAGACCTTGCCAGGCCAATAGCGTAGTAGTTAAGAAAAAAACCATTAGTTTTCGCACAACGATATTTTATACAAAATATCTCACACGGCCACGCGTTGCTGTAGCTCATTGATTGGAAAAGATATTCAAAATTAAAACGTGACGCCATCTATGAGATATCTATAATAGTCGGTCTTACAGTTTTCTGTCAACAAACTATTTTAAAGCGACACCTGTTCGAGACTTATGAAACTCACAATAATAACAATAATCAACATTGACAATAATTTAATTTGTAATTTAAAAATACTGAGGACATTAATAGAAATATAAATTATACTATCTCTCAAGTTGGACAAAATTATCCAAAAATGCCAACTCTCATGACGATCAGTTGAGTAGTCTCGGAGTTCATCGTGGACAAACATCGTGACACTGGATTTTACATATGTAACATATATATCGTTCTAAGAATATATCTATGTCTACAAATCTTACTTATCTTTCATAATGATCTGCGGCGTATAAATAATTAACCTACTCTCAGAATCAATTTACATCGAAGAGCACAGCTTAAACAGAATTAGTTTAGGTATCCTATATTAATACTTGACTGTGAGCTAATCTGTTATGGATTACATAGTAATTCTATTGTTTACTGCAAACAATAGACGTTAACGCCATTTCACGGTGCCTCTCAACGCAACGCATATCATAAACATATATATGTTTTATTCTCAAAGTGATGAATGTTGTAATGTTATATACATATGTAAGCAATAAAGGCCTGGATTTGCGGAGACTCGAGAAGATATTTATTAATTAGATAATTATATCTCGAAATCAGGATATTTCAAAACTAGCTTTTCCAGCGGTTTTGCTCGCGTTAACTCCTAGACTTTCGAAATTTATAATGGCTTAAACTACATACAAATGAATGGAGACCTTATGATTAATTGGTCAATAGATAAATTGGCTTTTAATTTGAGAACATTGTCCGCCATTTTGAGATTAGGGGTTTAAAAAAAACAGCCGAGGGTTTAAATATATATTTGATCAAACCTGAGTAGGCAAGAGAATTTACCGGTAAAATACACATTTTACTTATTTTACCAACGTGCAGTCGGTAATTTACCGGATAATTAACCAAAGTACTTTTTTTGCCTCATGGTGGGGTTTATACGTGATTGAGAATATGTATAGTACAGGCTAATAAGAATTTACCTTATATACACTATAAATATATTAATTAACAAATAAATGGTAGTGTTGACGTTCATAAGTAAGTGCCTTCTCAGGGCCTAAATTGAATAAAGAGTATTTTGATTTTGATTTTGAAAAAGTTATAAATTATATATAATTATTAAAAATTAATTATTATGTTAATTAATATTGATAATAATTAATTATGAAGCTCTTCAAATACCCAGCTTATGTGTATCATTCTGTCAATATTCCTAATACTTACTTTAGCAACATCAATAAATCATGAGTTTCGTACAATTTTTGTGCCGCTTGGGGAGTTATTTATCCTTTCAAAATATATTTTACCGGTTAAATAGCCAAATATTTAACTAGCCAGTAATTGGATATTTGTCCGCTCGAAACAATATACCTGAGGAACAGTACTATTTTTTCCCAACAAAAAGTAAGCTATGTCCCTTTATGTACCTCTGATAATGCTTATGAAAAATTTCATGAGGATCCGTTAAGTAGTTTTAGTCGTGTGTTGTATGAACGAGCAAACTTATTTTCACATTTATTAGTTAGGTAACTAATCACTACAGCTAATTTAACGATATCTAGCATAATTAAGGTCACTTGTTCCAGCCTAGCCCTAAGTGATATCATAAGTTTAACCAGAGACGTCGCCTTTTTATGACGAAGGAATTGTTCGACATTATGCCTGTGGCTGCTTTCCACTATCGTACCGCTCGTCATCGGTAGGGAATTCATCTTCACACCTTGAAATCGAAATGGTCTCGGACAGTCCGGTTCCAGAGGGGTTTCCTCCCACGAATGCTCCAATTGTGGAATGAGCTTCCTGCTGAGATTTTGCCTAAGGACTACAGAATGGAGTTCTTCAAGGGGAATATATATAGGATATTGAAGGGTCGACAACAGGCATGTGACACTTCCACGTCCATAGGCTGCGGTCACTGCTTAACATCAGGTGGCCTGCATGCTTGTTTGTTTGTTTGTTACATTTTCATACCTACGCTACTCAACCGATCGTATGAAATTTTGCTAATACTTTATCAAGAGTACAGAGAAGGAGATAAGCATTACTTCACATCTAGAAAAGTGTACTAGCCTCGAGGTATAGAACGGATCTATATAAACGCAAACAGAGGCACGAACAAAAGCTAGTTTACGATAAAACACTTCACAGAATACTCAACAGATGGCAGCATTACATTACATTAATTTGAAAAAAGTAATAACGTTTTTTTAATAAAGATCACTATAAATAGCAAATATAGAGACCTATTTTTAACTAACGCTGTTAGTCGGTAGGGTCTCTGCATATCCACCAGGCGTGTAGACAAGTGCGGAAGACACAGCCGATATGACAACTAGCTCAAAGCCGAGCTAACTAGACATGTGGGCTAACGAACCAAGTATTATTTATACATTGGTATGAAACATATATGTGCCTTACCTCATGTCCCGCATAAATACATGTATTGAACATCGCGCAACTTTGATCAAAGCGAACTAAGCATAAAAAGAAAATAAAGGTCTCTCACTGAGTCTATGTACCTCCTGTTTATGTGGGTATGTGTGTTGCTAACACTAGAGGAGAAACATACGGCTTTGCGTCACCAATGACCTCGACATACTATTGGAGCGTCACCGGTGAGCTCGACATGCTAGCGAAACATCACCGATGACCTTGACACACTCGCAACGTACTGCACTTGTACCAGACATTACATTCAAATCATTCACATATTCCGAGTTACTTAATTTCATTTACACTAACACATATCACTTAAACATGTTATATTAGTAAACTAGCAGTCCCGGCAGACGTTGTCCTGCCCTGATTATGAAAAAATCCTTGACAAATTATACACTAAAACGTTCCTCATGAATCACTCTATCCACTGGTGAAAGCCGCATGAAAATCGGTTCGGTAGTTTTTGAGTTTATCCCGAACTTTGTTTTATACTATGTAATGATTGTAATGTTATCATAACAAAGTATTGATCATAAAAAATATATAAATTAAGACATTAAATATAAAGTTCTCGTATTTGCGAGTGATCCTTGTGAGTTATCCTTAGTAGAGTGGTTTTTCGAATTGTTGATGAAACATTTTTTTTTTAATCGACGCGTTATTGGATTTTTTTATTTTTTTGTTATTGGATTTTAAATGGAATTAAAATGATTGGTTTTCAATCATGATATATGTATATATGTATAATATAAATAATAATACCTTTTTAAATTATTTCACTCGCGAAATATAAAAAAAAGTGGACTACAATCGCGTGTGTGCTTTTACTCCAAAGTAATGAGTTTGATTTTAAAGATGTAAGAAACGAAGACTCCTCCTGACGGATCGTTCGTAATTACAAGAAATAATAAATTATTTTGTGAAATAATAAATTATTATTAAAGTGAATAAAGTGTATTTATATGCCGTACTAGTTAATATCCGTGACTTTGCCCTTGTCTAAGTGCTTCTATAGCTTAAAAGGGAAGTATGTGATTTAACAGGATAAATGGTGAACTGTTTGGCATTTATTTTTTTATAATTATTTTATTATTACCACTTAATATCATCCGTATGTTTTTAGCAATTTTAAGTTAGGGGCGTTTTAATTACTTATATCAATATAAAATGACTTTATATCTATTCATACATTTTAAATATATAAGAAATGCGTCAGATTTCTGTGTAGTTTGGTCTATAAACATCTTTTACCATAGATTCATCTGATTTTCTCATATTTTTACAGTATTTTAGGCCGCATAAAATTTGGTGATATTTGCTGAAAGCCACTCTAGCCCCATGTGAGATTTAGTGACATTCAACTTGCCCAGATCCCTTCACGTATTTAATTGATATCCCCTGAAGACATAGTGCAGCGTTTAAAATCAATATTAACGCCAAGCCAAGAGCCAGATGTCCTTTTTTTTCTTTTCTTCGCGTCCAACGATGCGTGAATTGGGGCACGCGGTGCACATTCGCAGGCGAAGGGAAGTCAAATCAAAAATACTTTATTCAGTTTAGGCCTTAATAAGGCACTTATGAACGTAAAAGCAACCACTGGTTCGGAAAACAACCCAGTCATCGAAAAGAACCGGCAAGAAACTCGATCGGGTACAGCTTTTTAACGTATATATATTTCGAATACATTATACGTTACAATACCGTTTTTAGTGGAAGCACAGAGAGGAGTCAATTCCAGACATCACAATCTTTCACATATTGATCATCTCTATAATAGCCTTTCGACACTAAAACCTGCTTGACATGGCGCTTAAATTTATAGTCCGGCGAATCGGTAATATGTTTTGGGACGTTATTGTAAAACCTAATTTACTTACCTAATTTACCTATTACCCAAGAAACTATTACTGGTTTTGCTAAGTCCGAAACATGGGATGACCAGTTTGTTACAGTTTCTAGTATTTAGATCATGCCGGTCCTTTACAAAATGCAGGTTTTCTAAGTTTTTATGCACATACATTAAATTATCAAAAATGTATTGGGAAGGCAGGGTTAGGATACCGAATTACTGGAACTTCGTTTTTAATGATTCGCGAGCTCCCATATCATATATTGCTCGAACTGCCCGTTTGTGTTATAAAAATATGGTGTCTACCTCAGCAGCTGTCCCCCAATACCATAAGACATTAGGCTATGGAAGTAAGCGAAGTAGACTAACGTAGCAGTGGCAATATCTGCAAGTAAAAGGATAACATTGTTTACAACGAAATTTTGTAAGCGAAGTTTATTGTTGGTGTCATTTCTTTGAGTTTATTCATCTGTGTATAAAATCTATAACTAATAAGATAAACAACGCAGAAGAAGTCGCGTGTATCGACTAGTTATAAAATATAATCTCCAAGAAAACATTCAAAGGAATCAACACTTCGTACTCTTGTCACAAGTAAAGCATGACAATGCTCGAGTCATGAGGAAAACCGCAGTAAATGATGTGTCTTAACTTTACAGTATTGTTACACGTGTCTCCTATATTTATAGCATAATTCCTTTATCAGTTTTTCAGTACGTCACGTTTGACATTCAAATGTATTAGAACAAACGAATGCACTGACTATAATGTATAACAACCGATGTAGTCATAAAGATGGGTTTTTAAACGATTTAGTCAGATTGAATGACGTCAACAAGGGAAACCACTACAAAAGCCTAATAGCAAAGGTTCATCTAGCGTCACACAATAGGTAATCATATTTTTATAACAGAGATAGCTTGTGAGAATGGATAGAAATTTGTTACTCTGTCACACTAAAACTACTGAACGCATTCCGATGAAACTTTGCAGTTTTATACTGCAACATACTAATGGAGCACTGATGGCTTAGTTGTTAGCGTATTCAGCCACCGCGTCGATGGACGTAGGTTCGAATCCTAACAACTGAGGCGGAGCTTTCGATAAAGGAAAACTACTTTTTATAAGTTGCTACTTTATAAGCCTGGCTAGCTACCGAGTTTAAGTAAATCTATTGCTAAAGACCTGTTGGTGTATTCCAGCAGCTGCATTTGAAAGCCAGTCCTCTTTAAGTTTAGCGTGTTTACCATTTAGACCAGATCGTCTTTTAACGTGATTACGTCACGAGATTGTGTTCAAACTCTATGATTTATAAAGTATCAATACATAGGACTTAGGATATAATTTATAACATATAAGTAAGCTTGAAAATATGCTGCCATCTGAGACTCACCTCAACGTGCGGTTCATAAATCGTTAGATTTAGATGAATTTACATCCATTTACAACATCGAGGTTTATGTAGCGGTATAAATCTACCGCGACACATTCAAGATATATCAAATTTTTGAAAAGCAATGCCTTCAGTGCATTCTCCTATTTCATACAAAGATACAATAAAACTTTGTCAATATATTAAAAAAAAAATAATAACCTGGGAAAAATAAGGGTGCGTCCATTAATTACTTAATACGTTTTTGTGAATTTTTTGACCACCCTAGATGAGATGTCGTGAGATTTGCCTGAACACTCTCGCCACTCCCCAATCTCACGAGTGATTTTTCATAATTTGTATTTTAAGTGTAACTGTATTTGATTTATTTAAAAAAATCACAATTATTATTACATTACATTTCGTTAAATCATTACTACACACCTTAACATTCATAATATTTTAATATATAGAAGAATTGTGTAGCATTTCAACATATTTTAATCTAGAATCATGTTCTGTTTAAAAATAAACGATTTTCTCACATTTTTACACGATTTTTTTCCCGTGAAAAATCACGTGATATTTTCCGAAATCTCCTTTCCTCCCCACGTGAGATTTAGTGAGATTCAGCTTGACCAGATGCCCTCAACATCACGTTCCGTAAAAAGACTTTTAAATTCAAGGTTAAGGTATCTTAGAGGCACTGATGGAGTGCCTCTTTTTGTTATTGCCAGAGTAACATTACCTTATGTTATATAGTATATTATGTTGACAACCGTCTGTGGTAACAATCTTGTTAAATTAGAAACGAGGCAGTTTTTTTCTTTTTTAGTCTTTCTCGTAAAAATTACTGAACGGATTTTCATGAAACTCTATAGATGCAGCTCGTATACAAGAGTAACACATAACCAATAAAATATTGTTTAATATAACCAAAATATAGCGATAGTGTCAAGTAAAATTAAACAAATTTAAAAGATAATATAATATAAGATAATTACACAAATGTCAGTAGAACTTTAATTTTTAAATATGTTTTTTTATCGTGTCATCATTTATAAAAAAATGTAGATGAAATCGCGGTCGACTCCTAGTACTTATATAATTCCGGTGTGTTTGTGTTTGTAATTATTTTCCTTTTAAACGACTTTGTTAAAACTTTCTTAAACTACCCGCACTACTGTCGAGATTTACGCTTTTTTTTTTCAATTTTTAGTTTTTTTTATCTTATGAAATAAAAAACGTAATTTCAAAACCACGGACGACATGCTGTAGATTTAAAGGAAATAAATTCTCATATACCCATATTGAACTAATTACTTTAATAGAAAAGATAAATGTAAAATTATTGCCAATTACTGCTAGTAATTATTAAAAAAAAAATGTCTGTTGAGTTCCTATAGCATGTTTTAATCTATAAGATGTGTATCATGTGAACAAATATAAACATAGAAATCCTTGAAGGTAATTATTTCCGCGCCAACGACTTCATTGTCATGCATTTTAAATGTACGAGTATATATATGAATAATTATCTTTTTATCTCACATATATCTTTTGTACAAATGTCAGTAGAACTTTAATTTTCAAGTAGGTTTTTTTTTCGAACTAAATACGCTATTGACCTGGCAAGGTCTTTACAGCTTCACCGGACTACGAATAAGAAACTCGATCTGGTTTATCTTTTTATCATATATACCTATATATAATATTTAGAATACATTACAAGTCACAATCGTTTTTAGTCGATGGACACGGATGAGTCAATTCCAGACATCACCGTCGTTCACATATTGATCCATCTATAATAGCCTTTTGATTTTATAGTAGCCTTTACATTTGGTATTATGGGGTAATGACTCTGCCCAAAAACTTGATACAGAAAAAGCGGCGTGACGTAGTACATAGATTAACAGAATACGTGCACGATAGAATAAACTGGAGTTGAAACAGAAATTCCAAATTAATACGTGGCACCATCTATGAGATATCAGTCAGTATAGGTAACAGTCGGTCCTACAGTTTTCTGTCATCAAACTTATTTAAAGCGATACCTGTTCGAGACTTACGAAACTCACAATTAATAACAACTAGTGGGCGCCCAGTGGTCGACATTCGACCATAGTTCATTGAATTTTTAAAGTTTGAACTTTATTAGGGTTCTTTTATCAAAGGCTTTCATCATGCCTACTCAGTTATTTGCCACTTTTTTTCAATTATATAAACATAAAAAAAATCGATATTTAAATGAAAATTGAAATTAATTATAAATTTGAAACAAAAAACAGGCGGTTACATAAGGTGGTAAAGCTCTTAAATACTAAGTAAACATAACGTTACGAAAATTAAAAAAAATTATCGGGCCCCCTCATGACACAATTTTCAATTAATTTTACACGACATCATGGGCGCGTGGTATTTCTGGGTGATATTGAATTAAATATAGTCTATACATTATGAGGAATAGTGATATACCCAGTATCATCACTTGGAAAAGTAATGGATACACAATAGAATCAAATTATGAATCCAATACAAAGATGTTTATAATACTACCATTAACTTTTGAAAATGAATTCATTTTTGTTCATAATCCATCATCAACTGTACTAAATATAATTGCTACATCAAGTTGAACTGCATCACAGTCATGTTAAAAATATTTAAAAGGTAATTGGTACGTAAGAAGGTTGAAGGATGTTCGAAACGTCTTTTTCATTTACATTATAATATCATTGTTGAATGTAGAATAAAAAAGGGTAATTGGAACATAAGAGTAAAAAAAAATACATACAGTCGAGCATAGCAACCTCCTTCGCAACCTTTTTTGAAGTTCAATGTCATTTTTATTTACATGTGTGTATATGTTGTGTAAAATTGGAGCAGTAGTGTGAGTAATGCATATTTTAATTAATTTAATGTACTTATAATGCATTTTATATAAAATAAATAGCTTTCTGCACTTCTCCTCCATATAAACTTTAACTATGCCAAATTTCACGATCATCCGTTCGCGCATTTCTTTCAAAAAGGGATACAAAGATTGGGCTTGGCGTATTAATATATAGAATATCATTGTTGAATGTAGAATAAAAAAGGGTAATTGGAACGTAAGAGTAAAAAAAAATACATACAGTCGAGCATAACAACCTCCTTCGCAACCTTTTTTGAAGTTTGGCAGTATGGATTAATTCCTTCGTCTGTCCTATTGGACGAATATTATTACTACTTTTTTGAAGTTCAATGTCATTTTTATTTACATGTGTGTATATGTTGTGTAAAATTGGAGCAGTAGTGTGAGTAATGCATATTTTAATTAATTTAATGTACTTATAATGCATTTTATATAAAATAAATAGCTTTCTGCACTTCTCCTCCATATAAACTTTAACTATGCCAAATTTCACGGTCATCCGTTCGCGCATTTCTTTCAAAAAGGGATACAAAGATTGGGCTTGGCGTATTAATATACAGATAATCAACATTGACAATCACTTAACTTGTAATTTAAAAATATTGAGGTCATTAATCGAAAAATAAATTATCCTATATCTCAAGTTAGTCCAAACTATACATAAATGCCAACTTTCATGAATATCGGTTGAGTAGTTTCTGAGTTCATCGTGGACAAACATCATGACAATGGATTTTTATATATACATAAGATATGTTAGATATATACACACACATGCTAAACGATAACAAATAGTAGGAACTCATGATGATTACAATAATAAAATCGTTATTAATAATTAACCTTCTATACTAAATCTTTCCGTACAACTAATACTATTTGTGCTGGCGTTTATGATACGGTCTGACGACTAGTACAGACTCCAACGAGAGGTTAAGTTTGTCAGTCCCTCAGTGACATTTTAATTTTTTTTTGGCAACCTATCTTCTATTTGATTATTATTGCCATTGTCGAGTAGGTAATGACATTACAAGATTCTTGTCATCATTTCAATAAACTAACAACATGGTGGCCGTCTTGTTAGACATTTCCAGGGAGTTTTTGTGGCAAGTCAGAATCCATGCTCCGTGGTAATATTTCCCATCCACTTTACTTCTGCACAATAACTATATTACGTGAAGCACCAGCAATATTACAAAATATAGAGTGAAATAACACAAGATTATGAATAAAATATAAAAACCACTATATGACATTCCAAGATCCCGCCAAGAATTCATTTTTATTTTGTAAATATTTTATGTAATTCTTTTAAAGAGTAAATAAATCACTATTTTTAGTATTTATTGTAAAAGCTCCTTATTCGCGCTTCCTTTATTCGCGTTTTCACTATTCGCGGGTTAAAAAAATGCGACCCAATTCCTACATTCGCGGCAACAAATGTCTTTATTCGCGGATCCAATCGGTACATCTGTACAGAGATATGTGTTTAAAAAGGATTCGGTATCCTTTGTAAAAGCGTCGTCAAATAGAGTAATAAAAAGGTAAAATAGATCTTATTACAACTACGCAATCTGTGCAAATTCAAACTACAACTGAAAACATTGCCGATATTGCAAATGGAATAGAATGAGATGAGTTCGAACAGATAGAGTAAGTGAAATTCAGGAGTTGCTTGAATCGCAAGATGATTATTTGACTGACACCGACTTGGAAGAAATGTTAAATTCACAGCCCATTAAAGAAGAGGCTTCAACAAATACTGGAAACATTACATTTAATTTGAAAAATTTTAATTAAGGTTTAAGAATGGCAAATGAGCTTTGTGTCTCAAAAAATATTATACTGATGCCTTAATCAATATAAAGTTGTTAAAGTTTTAAGGAAATACAAATTTTTATAATAATGTCGTGGTAGAGGCACGCTGAAACTATTACTGGATTCAGCATAAATGGGTCGGCTCGCCCGGGGTAGTACCACCCTCTCACAGAAAATCGACGTGAAGTAACGGTGCTTGCATTGTTGCGTTTCGTTTGGTCAGTGAGAGCGCCGGAGACCCACCTCCCCTCCCCTTCCACTTTCCTCTTCCCTTCCTCCCTCCCCCCCCCCTCCCTACACAGACTGGCAACGCACTTGCGACTCCCCTGGTGTTGCAAGTGTCTATGGACGGTGGTGATCACTTACATCAGGTGACCCACCTGTTCGTTTGCCTCCTATGATATAAAAAAAAAAAAAAAAGATTCCAATCATGTGTGAGTTGGGGCAAGCGGTGTCGTACGCGTATGTAGGCGAGAGGATGTATACGGCTAATATTGTTTATGAAGAGCTACTGTATGTAAAGTATATTTGATGAATACAATTGAATTATGTTTTTACCTCAATACATAAAATAATAAATAAAACACAATGTGGTGTGTATCAGCCAATTTAATAAAATAAACATACAATTCATATTAATTAATCTCATTAGTAAAACTGGTATTCGAACAAGAAATTAATATAAATTGTTATATTAGCATAATTATTTTGGCACTCGGAGTTGATAATAGAGAATATTGAATTTATAATAAATCAAGCAATTAATAATATCTTTAGCATCTTTGCTAACGTCCACTTGCTGTTACATTTATAAATCTTAAATTATTATAGAATTTAATTAAGTTTTAATAAATAATATGCCACATTACCAACGAACGCCCACTACGCTTTGATCGCTAGTAAATATTCAAAATAGGTACGTAAATTCATTATGGGTACACGTGGCATTCTATTAAATCCACACTGAATGAATGTTATCAATCGCTTTGACGCTTGTACGGCAATGACATTATAAGGAATAAACTGTTATATCATGTATAATATAATTGACTGTACAGTATATATGTAAACAGAAGACATGATCATTTCGGGAATTTATATTATAGTAGGCAGTTGAATAGCAAATCGGGAAAAATCACAGTTCACAAGCAAAAAAAAGTCTTCAATACCTTTTTTAATGTTTTATATGGTAACGTATCGATTCATTAACCACATCATAACCACATTATTTATATATACCAGTGGCTATTTACTGGTCGAAATTCGCGATCATTATAAATGCTATCTTTTGTCTTCACTTGTTAATTATTACACAAACAATATTATCTGTATTGAGTACTGTACGAATATTGTTGTATTGTAAATAAGGAGCGTGAATTATTATGAATTAAAACAAGTAAGGGATTCGATTTGACGATGGTTGAGAAAAAAATCTATTTTCAAACAGTTTTTATATGATATAACTACCATCGGACCGTGGACGCTCAGGCGCGGGACGTCATAGATTATAATTTAAAAATGGCAATAAAAGATAAGAATGAAGCCGCCATAAAGGAAATAACCTCAATGAAAAATATGTAACATATATGTTACACGTGTAACAAATGTTAACTAACGTGACGTAACAAATGTAAAACAGTTAATAGTTAAGTAAAATAATAACAATAGTTGCTCACATTTTAAACGATTTTTGACAACATTAATAAAATTAAAAAAAGCAGAAAGAGGTGCGTACCAAGAGTTTGCAGGAAAAAAAACTTTTGTAGCGATGCTAGCTTAGTGTGTGATAGACAGCGTGTCGGACATCGCATCAATTTCTGTTATATTTTTTTTTATATCATAGGAGGCAAACAAACAGGTGGGTCACCTGATGTTAAGTGATTACCACCGTCCATAGACACTTGCAACACCAGGAGTGTCACAAGTGCGTTGCCAGCCTGTTTGGGGGGAGGAAGGGAAGGGGAAGGAGAAAGTGGACGTAGGTTCGTATTCCTAGCTACTGAGTCGGAACTTTCGGTGACGAAAAATATCGCGATGGAACCATAGCAAGGTGCGAGGGCCTATTCTAAATCTGCCAGACTAGTTAGCACCCTCGAGTTAAAAATGAATCGTCGAGCACCTATTAATGTATTCCGGCAGCTGCACTCGAGAGCCAGTCCCCTCTGGGTTTAGCGTGTTTTAACATACCATAACCATACCACGACCATATCGCCATTTAACATCAGATGAGATTGTAATCTCAAACGTTTGCCTGCAAAGTATGACAAAGAAACAGACTTCAACAACAAGAACAGACTATATCTTTGAGAAGACAAAATTACAAACTAAATAGTAGAATTGGGACAGAAGATTGGGTAAATTTAGTCCATTTTGGAATTACTGAGAAATACTAAAAAGAAAACAATCAGAAAGATTGCGAGGTGAATTTTATAAGGCCTTAAATGCAATTCTACGTAGTGGAATGCGAAAAGATTTGTTTGAAAACAAACAAGCATACTTGATTTGATTCGAGTGCACATAAATTGCGCTGATGCAATGAAAAATAAATATTTCATCAAGTGATGATTACCATTGACGCGACGCCCCATACCGATTGGGGTTAAATCAATTCTGATGCGCTGAAATTACTTCGTGCGTCGATAGCAGCAATTATTCTATTTACTACGTAAACGCAGCCTATTCCGAAGTGTTTCGAGTCGACAAAATAATTTAAAAAGCTTGTTATTCTCATGTCAAAATCTATTACCAAACAATTTTAGATAAACATTTAAATCTTAAATTCA
The DNA here is from genome assembly GCA_036509395.1 of Antheraea yamamai. NCBI lineage: Eukaryota > Metazoa > Arthropoda > Insecta > Lepidoptera > Saturniidae > Antheraea > Antheraea yamamai. The sequence continues at coordinate 3,015,291 of AP028436.1, forward strand.
GAATCAGTTTGCTATTGTAAGATTAGTGTCTTCTGAGTTTCAGCGTTATCGTCGTAATCTTTTGTCATATCTTCATTTAGCACCAATATTACCAGCATTTACACTACAGGCAATTCTGATTGCTACACGAAAGAATATTTGTCGTATGCAAATCTTATCAAAACTGAGAGGATTATTTGCTCAAATTGTACATTATATAAATTCAATACTAAATCGCCATTCATCTCATTGGATGAAGTGAAATTAATAGACCTTATATGTTAATCGGTTCACAACAGTTTTGTTTCTAGTGTTATTGTATTCTTTTTTATACATACTGTTACAATTCCAGTTTTAGAGACATTAGTTCCGTCTCTCTATCTCTCTTTTACTTTTATTGTTTCGCATATATTTATTTCTCACTCTAAACAAAAATTCCTTTCTCGGAATCAGAAGTTATATCCAAAAATTTAGTATGGTTCGCATCAATTCAAAATCAATATTAAAAACATTATAGCTTGAATGAAATTGAATAAGGTTTTTTCTGTTGATGATACGTAATATCGAGTCTTCAGAATTGACCTCACGAAAGCTCTTTAAATACGAAGTCGTATTTTAAACAATGGTACAAACCTGGTGGCAAGTTATCAAACAGCTTGTGTTTTTATTTATTATAGAGGCTCCTAAATCAAAATGGCGTTCTGGCTTAGGTAACAAAATAGATATAGAATTATCAGAAACCTAGCTGTAAGGATAACAAATATGCATGTACATCTAATAACAATAACATCGTATTAATCTTACCACAACCAAAATTCATAAAACCATCGTATACATTACTTTTTTCATTTATTAAGTTCAATGATAGTTGGTAGTTAGTGTTGATTTCAGTAACCGCTGTCAATGTTGTACTGAATTCTATTAACAACGCTGACAAAATTGTTTCTTTAAATTTAGCATTCATAGATTCATCGTAATTAATAGCTAATTCAGCACGCTTAAATACAACATATTTTATTGGTAATTTGTTATGCTTAAATTTATTTCATTTGACTGCTAATTTAGTATACGTAAATCCACTTGTTAATTTAAATGCATATTTTCACTTTATATTAGTTATGTACGTATATTTCGTTTTCTTACGGTTTATGTTTATACGGTTAGTGCTTAATTTAATCAACATTTGAGTACTAAATAATAGTAGTGCTACTATCGAAAACTGAACTCATTTTAAGAATCACAATCTTTGGCATTTATAATTTTTGCTTAAAGCCTGTTGTCATATATTCGTTCAGGTAAATTACATAGGTTAAAACACAGTTTCTTGTAAAATTTATATAGAATTTTTATTCGATTTGCTTAAATTATATCAATTAATTGTTAGCATAATTGTTTTTCTTGCGCAAACTTCATAATGACAAATTGTAATAATTGCGTAATAATGTAATATTATTATTTTCGTTTGTTTCAGTTATTTACTAATTTATATGTTAGTTACTTATAAGTGATTTGAAGTATAGAGGTTTTAAAACGTATTATCACCTTCTTACTCTTATCCCACCTAAATAGTGTCAGCACAAAATGTTTTCCTTTTCTACTCTCCCCTGCCAGATGTTATCTCAGTATTTACACCTTCTATACACATTTCATTTTTCACACCATCCATTTTCGGTCTTCCTGTACTCTTATATACGTCCACCATTTTAAAACATATACTATATTTAAATATGTTTCATACTTATGTTTCATGTAAGTGTTAATTATATAGATTTATATTATCTGAATTAAATTATGTATTATAAATTCCAATTAAATGTGTTTACGTAGTTGACGTAGGTATCGTAAAATGCTTACGATATAAAATGAAATTATCTAATGATAGTATCTATACTGTTGATCTTGAAGTGATCGACGTACGTTCAAATCCTTGCGAATGTGCCTGAGTTTTTGGTGAAAGAAAAGACTTCTAAGACCGCCTGGCTATCACCCTCGAGATGAAAATCTGTGCCAAGCACCTATGACCGTGTTCCGGCAACTGCACTTGACAGCCAGTCCTTATAGGTTTAGCGTGTTTACCATCATGGACCAAAAGCTATAGTCTATAATCTCAATATATAAAAATCTAGTGTCCTGATGTTTGTCCACGATGAATTCGGAAAATACTCAACCGATTTGGTATGGTACAAATTAAATTATTCTCAATGTTGATTATTGTTATTAATTGTAAGTTTCATCAGTCTCAAACAGATGGCGCTTTAAATTAGTTTCTTGAGAGAAAACTGTAGGACCAAATGTCATAGATATCTCATAGATGGCACCACGTTTTAATTTTGAAGTTCTTCTTCAACTCCAATTTATTTTATGTTGCACGTGTCTTATTCAATTCAACATGTAATAATTAAGCCACAGCAACGCGTGGCCGAGTCAGCTAGTGTATAATAACAAAAAGTAGTGGCCTTGATTTTTTGTTGGTTTGTTATGAATTTCTAATGTTATTGTTTTCAGAATAGAGTTAGCTTACCATGGTTCTAGGGAGGATTTGGACCCGTACGTGCCGGCCGAGCACAGACCATCGGACTCAAATACGTCGTGAGTATGCAACGCTATGATAAATAAAATAGATGCTTATGTCGTATATGAGGTTGTTCCATCGAATTACTATGCTATCTTCTGTATATTTAGGTAATTAAAAATCCCTTTATTATATCCACTCAGTTATTTTGAAAAATCTGAAACATATCTGAAAAATCCTCTATTTGTCAGTAAAAGTCTAATCGAAATTAGTTTCGCTGTTTATATTTAATTTAGGTGTTATCGTGAACGTAGTACTTTAGCAGTGATATGTGTTCAAAGAAATAGAGAGACAGACATTTTAAAAAATGATTGAAATGTATTTTATTACTTATTTCTAGACATCTGCAACATTTTTTTACAAATATCTAAAAAGTACAGACATGTTAGATTCACGTTCTTGTTATATGTATAGAAGATTATATACAATTTAATACATGTATATATTTAACATGAAAGTCTACGAATGATTTGTTTTACAAATAATGCTAATTTGTTTGTATATGTGAAACATATAAAAGATTTTGAACGAGTTTATTGCCAGACAATAAACAGTCTGAGATAACAACTTATGAATGCTGTACATAGCCACGATTTTCCTTATCTAGGTTAGATAAAGAGAAAGAGTGTAAAGAACATTGTAATTAATTATTAATATATCATGTGTTCTGTACGAAACATTTGCAACTTTTCTTGCATATTTTTAGTAGGCGGTAGAGCCACTCTGAAGTTATTATTGGTTTCAGCACGAATGGGTCGGCTCGCCCGGGGTAGTAGCACCCTTTCATAGAAAACCTACGTGAAGTAACAGTGCTTACATTATTGCGTTTCGTTCGGTTAGTGAGAGCGCCGGTGGCCCACCTCCCCTCCTCTCTCCCCCTCCCTTCCTTTCCCCCAAACACAGGCTGGCAACGCACTTTCGACTCGCCTGGTGTTTTTAGTGTCTATGGACGGTGGTGATTACTTAACATCAGGTGACCCACATGTTCGTTTGGCTCCTATGACATAAAAAAAAACTTAAATGAAAACAATATGATAGAAATATAGCATATCAACTTGCTATTCGCATATAAATGTCTCTTATTATTTCTTATAAACTATTTAAATGATCTCGACGTAGTTTTCACTATCAGTTAGAGACTATTTTCTGGGTTGTTTATGTGTATAATACATGTATATGATATTTATAGAAAGTACTGAATATTTAAAAAAAAAATGGATGCACTTTAATTAAATCGCTAAAAATATAACTCGAACGCTTACATCATCATATCATATACATATAATAACAATGTAAATCTAATGCGTCTGAGAAAAAAAAATGTTGCAGACGTCTTGGAATAAGTAATAAAATACATTTCAATCATTTTTAGAACTATCTGTCTCTCGGTCTGTTTGTATAAACACGCATCACTGCTTAAGTAGTGCGTTCACGATAAAACCTCACCGAGAAAATCATAAAGCATATCCTCGAGTAATATTCAGTCTTAGCTTCATTAAAATCAGTTCACTCTATCAAAAGTTATTGTAATTTGAATGACGACGCGACTTAAGTACGAGAGAAAAGTAGATAGTAATGAGACTTAATACATTCAGATCATTTTATTAGCCACTGCTTTTTACATTAGCTTCCAAGCGGACGGAGTCGCGGGCACAGCTAGTTATTAATATAGCAAATCGTTATCAAATACATCAAAATATTATGCTATGGAATTGTATATCTTAAGAACGCCTAAAGAAAAGTATACGTCTATCTATAATGCATCATAGTAGTTAATAGCAGATTATAATAGATCACATTAATAGTGGAGTAACCTATGGTAATTGTTTTATTAAGAAATAATGAGTTACCTACAAATCTATAGTGGCCAATGTATTGTCAACACTTTGATTAGATAGTTATCTTGGGATTTTATTGTTGGTAATATTATTCTAATCGCAGAATTCGTTTCACAAAATAATGTAATAATATTCTTGAATACAGGAGTTTCGGTGCCTTGGCTCATCTTCTAAAAGTGTCGCTCGGTTCTGGCATCCTGGCAATGCCATTAGCGTTCAAGAACGCCGGGCTCCTTGTCGGCTGTTTTGGGACAATATTCATTGGATTTATCTGCGGGCATGTTATACATATTTTGGTAAGTAGATTGCGATATATTATACTTATCTATTTTATCTCTTGACCCCTTCATAATCAGTGTTACTATTCAGTCTAAAGCTTCGGTCCTCTAACGAAGTAAATTCTTCCCAAGCGTCATTACCAATCTTACAAGAACTGTAATCGCATTGTTACTATTAGTCATATAAGTTCGTAGTTTCAATGGAAGGATTTTTATTTGATGAGCATGGTTATCAGCTCTATGCATTTGAGTATTTCAATGCTTTTTTGTTTTGCTTCAAACTGACTACGCTATTGGTCTGACGGGCCTTCACAGCTTCACCGGACTAAGACAAGCACGTGAGACACTTCGCCACTTGGCAAAAAACTCAAGGGTGCCAGAGTGTCCGAACCATGGGCTGTTGTCTTGTATGCAACTTCGCGAATCTGTCTGATAGCTTATCTTTCAACGCCCCAAAATATCTTCCGGTGGATGGAAAAATGCGAGAAGGAAAAAAATATAGTAAAATCAACACATGCCGCAAAACGATCTAAAATACATTTAATTCGTAGAAAAATATATACAATTTCGTAAAACGAGATTTAATTAGAAATTTCTGCAAAAACATGATTTTACCGAAAAATGAACTTGGATAGTCTCGCGGGACTTGTTGTTTTCAATGGAATCTTTGTCTCTCTCGTGTTTTGTCACCATAGCGAAAGTTTTTGTAGGTCCCTGGAAAAAAAGTCTTTACCGAAAAGTCTATATACAGCTAGTTCGCGTAAGTCTATCTTATATCTTTATTAAATTGAATTGAAGCAAACTATACCAAGCGAAGTATGAATAATTCCCTAATTTAAAACGACAAATTATCAACTTGAATAACTCGCAATTTCAAAAATAATGTCACCTTATATATCTTCATATAAACTCGTAATGGTTTAAGCAGAATTTTTTCTAACTTGTCATTATATTTTCGTCAATTTCAACAATCTCTTTATAAATTATGGCTTATAAAATATGTTATTTTGATGTACTGTAAAGTTACATCACAAATGTTTTTAGTAGATTTTGTGTAAAAAAAAGTATGTAACATCTACCCAACCTCACCAACGGCCTCGTTTATATTATTATCAACTGTGCCCGCGACACCATCCGCGTTGAACCTTATGTAAAAAAAAGTGACTAATAAAATTATCTGAATGTATTAAATCCATTTATTTATCTACTTCCCTCTCGTACTTAAATCTCGTCGTCATTAAAATTACAATAACTTTTGATAGAGTAAACCGATTTTAATAAAACCAAGATTAAATGTTACTCGAGGAAGTGATTTATGATTTTACGACTTTGAGGATGAGCGAACGCAGTACTTTAGCAATGATGCGTTTTCAAACAAACAGAAAGACAGCCAGACACACATTACTAAAAATTATTAAAGTGCATTTTTTCACAAAAATTTCAAAATACTGACACGTTAGATTTACATTCTTATTATATACAGATAAAATGATAAGAACTAACAACATAAGGTCGTTTACCGAAACAAAAATATATCTGTAGACACCTTTAAGATACAAAAAGATAATTATTCTGAAATGTAATTGTTCTAGCGAAAAGTCCAAATGTTAATGATTTGAGTATTTCAACTCCGGCGTTGTTTGATATGTTGCGCGTTAAAAATAACTGATGTGAAAGTACCTTGTGATTACTTCACGACAGAAGGTTGTTGTTTTGTGCGTAACTCTTTTGTTTTGTTTCTCGGTTGTTTATGATTATTCTGTTGTTACCTTGGCCTACATAGATGAAGCTATACGAACATTTGATAGCTTGCCAATGAAAATATCAACGATCCATTGATAGTGTTTGTAAGTTAGATAATTCGTCTTTTTAGCGTCCACCTATATTCATAAATCTAAAGTTCTTTTTATTCATGTATTTTGATTTATTCCATTTTTTAAGAGATATCTGAGTAAGATCACGTCAAGTGGACCCCTTTTTCCCACTTGATCATGGAATTAAAATTAATATATTTCAATATTAAATAGTCACTATCAATAATGATACCCTAAAATGGTTTTTTAATTTTCATTTTTACGCCATTTTTTTTTGTAAATGAAAATTTTGGAGACTTTTAATAAAAAAATTGATTACAGAGAAACGGTAAAAGATATTTCAATGAAATTTTCAGGATTTGTTGTTTAATATTTACAGTTTAATAAATAATCGATAATTTGAAATTATTTATTTATTAACATACTGTTAAAAAACTTTTAAATAAACAAATGAAAATTGTAATGACTTCTCCCTCAAATTATAATTTTCTTTTTCAGGAACATGCATTATACATTAAAGTTTAATATTTTGAATATCTTTTTTGAACGTCTTCTATAAAGGTAATGGCCACGTAACATGAAAATATTTTTTTATTCATATCTACGTTTATGAAGTGAAAACTTCTTCAGGCGCGTTGAGCGGTATTCTATAAGGAGATAAGTTTATAATTTCACGTCATGACATGCTAGTGAGAATAATCGGCCGTATTGCGACTTACGTCAGACTAACGACGCGTAGTATAGAGGCCTATGTACATGTAATATTGATATTTTTGTTTATTGATTAATAGACTTTATAGAAATGTATATAATCATTGCCCCGAGTGCCAATAGATATGAAAACCATACTGATGTTAATAATTTCAATAAACAAATTCTGAAATTTAATAAACCATTTTTAATTTTAATAGTACTTATAATAATTATCAGTAATGGTAATAAAAATCATGAGTTCACAAATATCACAAAGTGTGACATCTGACAATTTTATATAACTCTATCCCTTAAGCGTCGAGAGAATTAATAAAAAAGTTATCAAAATATATAATTTTTATAACTTTTTTTTATTATAACGAAAGTTTAAAGTTACACTGTTGAGTGTAACGACAAAATTTTGTAGCAGTTAATTTCGTTTGATAAATTATTTGCTACATTTTGAAGTAAAACTTCTTTAAGCGCAACTAGGAGGTAACTGGATGACTATGCAACGGAAGTCCATTTCGGCAATATGACGTCATGTTTCTGGACCTTCCGTTTTTTAAATATTTTTGATTTTGTCAATAAATAGTTTATAAACAAATCAATCACAAATTAAAAACAAAAGAATATAATAAAAAATGCTAAATTAAAAAATAATAAAAATCATACAATAGAATTAATTATGTATATATGAGAGCGCGACCGTGCTGCCATCTGGTTTCAATGTAAGTAAGTAACAAATAAAATCCAAGCTTCATTATCTGTAGCACCATCTATCAGCTAATTCGGAACTTAAATAATCCAGGAAATATTATTAGCAACTCTTTGTTATAAAGTAAATAAATATATATACATATCTTATAACGCCAAAGAAGCTTTACTTCAATCGCGTGTGACGGTTACAGGCACTTATTTTTTTAGTTAAATTAATCATCTAGTATTAGCCGTTCATAAGATTTTTACTTTCTTTTTTTTAAGATTTGCAAATTTAACATGTATAAAATTGAATTCATTAAAATCGATTATGAATAAATACATTGGAATTTCGTTCACGGTGTATGAAATTTGAAAATATTAAAAATAATATACATTAACTCCTAAAATTTCACTCAGTTAATTTTATAATGTGACAACTAAAATATATCTTCCTTATCGTATCGCTTTGCAACGTAGGACAAAAAATTACGCAACGGTGTTTATTCACAACACTTTCTAAATTGCCAAGGCGAAGGTATTAATAATTGCATCTAGACACGATATTTACGAAATCCTCGAAAAAGCAAACATTACATACCTTGGAATTCATTTAGGGAGAACTTTATATTTAACTTAGCATTTAGAAAAGTTTAGACACGTTTATGGAAGTGTATAGGTTCACTAAAGTCATCATAAATTCCGTATAAATTAAGACGCCTTATCTACGCCTCCCAGTGAATCCGTTTGAATGAATATATTAAATACTAATTAGGTACCCATTAAAGCGCGTATTAATTTTATTAGAGTCATAATCTTCAAGGCCCTACTGTTTGTTTCAGGTTAGAACGTCGCAACAATTGTGTGTCGAGGTTAAAAAACCGTCGCTTGGATATGCAGAGACGTGTGAACTTGTGTTCCAGAATGGCCCTAAATCCCTTAGAAGATTTGGAACTCTTGCTAGGTATTTTATCCATCCCTTTTCTAACAACTCTTAGTAAATCTCAATATACCTGTAGCTGCAATATGTAGCTACCATGCCGATGTAACTGACGATGCAAGGTTCATCCATCGGGCCGTGGATGCTCCGGCGCGGGACATTGTGAATTATAACTTAAAAATGGCTATAAAAGTTGAAAATGAAGCCGCCATAAAGGCAATAATCTCAGTTAAAACCGATCTAATATAGTTAAGTAAAATAATAACAATAGTTGCTCACGATTACAACGATTTTGGACACAGTTTATATATTTGATTGTAGAAAGCGTTACTTTGCGGAAATCCATCATTAAATACTATAGTAATACAGTAGTACAATCTCGCCCGCTCGCATCTTAAGAGTCAACATAGAACTGTGTTCGATCGATCGAAGTGTTCAATCAATTCCAAGCGGAAGTGCAAAGTAGCGTCCACTATAATATAGTTTATACTAGCGGGCCCGGCAGACGTTGTCCCGTCCTGGTTATAAAAAAATCCTCATGATTCACTTTATCCACTGGTGAAAACCGTATGAAAATCCTGTCAGTAGTTTTTGAGTTTATCGCGAAGAGACAGATAGATAGACGTGGTAGGGGACTTTGTTTTATACTATGTAATGATAAACGAAAGCAGAAAAAAGGTGTCGACCCAGAGTCTGAAGAAAACCAAACAACTCTTAATACGAACTTTATTGAAGTGGTGGAGTGATAAATTTCTAAATTATATATATAAGTAGGACATTCAATGAAATAAATTATATAAAAGTCGTGGTGGTCTACTAGTTTGACCGGTGACATATCAATCCGATGTCCGCAAGTTCGAACTTCAAACGGTTCGAATCGAACCCCGGCATGTACCAACGAATTTTTCTGAATTCGCGTACATTTACTAATTTAAATTGGTAACACTATCGACTGATGGTGAAGGAAAACATCGTGAGGAACCCTGAACCTGACAAATGGAAAATATAGAACTGTGTATTTTGCAAAATTTGAAATCAAGAATACGTCGCGGACTGGCGTGGTGGTTATGCCCATACCTTACTTCGGGAAGAGGCCTATGTCCCTGTAGTGGATCTCTTACAGGTTGATGATTGTAATGATTAAATAAAAATCATAGTGTCATATAGAGGTTTTTATCTCTTAATCATAAACTGGGGTCATTTGACTGTCTTATTTGTAAATACTGTGGTATTTTGCATAGTATAGTCAAGAGTGATCAGAATTCTTACTAATATTACAAATGTGAAAGTGAGTTTGTCCATTTGTTTGTTACGCTTTCACGCCTTAAATAATCAACCGATCATTATGAAATTTTTCATATATATTCTCAGAGATACAGAAAAGTCCATATGGTACCTTTCACTAAAAAGAAATACATATATTGTTCCAGAAGGATAGGTTAGAAACCGCGGGCAAATACTAATTCGAAATATAAAACATGAATTTTGAAGTGTTACCAAACGTCGTAGTCTTTTTTCATTAACTCTAAATGAGGCATACATATTAGGTCTTATACATATTAGGTGAAACATGTGTGAAAATCTACCTGCGCCCCCGTTTATGTTAACCAAAAAATACAATGTATTTTTTATGTTTCATTATTTATTTCCATATAAAGATATTTATCAACAACGTAATTTTTCTAAATTGTAGTGTTCTAAATTAGTTCTAAATTAGTGTTGACGAAATTTATTAACGATATAAAATTAACTCCTTATGGTTATTAAGGTCATTATGCTTGACATTATGGTTATATACTGTTTTCTGTTTTTTTCCCATTTTAAAGAGAAGGCTATCTAGGTCATGCATCCAAGTCAGATGTTATTTCATAATTGCCAATTCTGGAGTGTCTTGTGATAACTTCAATGTTCTAACAAGATGGTGGCTCCTTAAAACTTTCTATGGAGTTTTTGTTGCACCTCAGAATTCATGCTTCGTGATATTATTTTTGACCCACTTCACTAGTGCACAATAACCGAACTATGTTACATAAAACACGACCAATATTACAAAATATAGAGTCAAATAACACAAAATATAAAATCCACTACATGACAAGCTAAGATCCGGCCAAAAATTAACACATACGTGTTGATATTTATTTTGGTAATTTCTATTTAAAAACAAAACTTTCACATTACATTCCCGAGTAAAAACAGCCCTGGTATTAAGGTGTGATTTCGGATTACGTGGAGTGCGTCTACGCAACAGTATTTATTTCCCGATTGTCACTAGTATATTTGAAATATGCTATATTAGCTCAGTGATAAGGTATTCGAATATCGCGTCGATCGGAATTGATTCAAATCCTTTAATGAGACTTGGATTTCAGTGAAGGGAAAAATCTTGATAAAACCAAAAGATAGAGGTAGGGCACATTCTATTAGCCCCTTGTCAAACCGTCAAGTTGAATATCTGTCGACAAACAGCTCTATATTTATAAGTTATATGTGAATTATCGTAAAAATATTTGAGTCATTCTTTGGATGTATTTTTTTCGAAAAATAAATATCACTCATTAACATTGGTCATAATAAAAAAAAAGATTAAATATATTTTTCTTTCCTGTTTCAGAGAGTTTGTTGATTGGTCATTAGCGCTGACACATGTCGGTGTGTGTTGTGTTTACATTGTCGTTATCGGTGAATCCTTTAGACAAGTAAGTTCATGAAATTTTATTATATCTGGTAAAATAGTTTCTCTCCCTTTCTCTCCTCATCGCCCTTTTTTTGGACCCCAAAAGAAATAAAGCGCTATGATCTTTTAAACCCAGTTTCAGTTGCTATGTTTTTTAGCTATGATCTAAAGTTGCGATTTTTAAAATATCTAATAACAGTGCTCTTAGCGGAACTAAAAGAAAACGTTTGCAGTACTTTGATATTATAACGCCTAACAAAAAATAATAGCAAAGCTTATTGAGTTCGTAGCTGTATAATTTTATTGGCTTCAAAAAAGGTAATTATATCAACAGAGGCGTAGCTATCGCCATATCAGTCATATCAGTGATATAGGGCCTTTGGGTTACAAGGATCCCCAGATTTTTAAATGTTCTTCGTAATTTCAACAATACGCTCTGAATAAATAAATAATGAAAATATGAAGAGATACTGTTTGTAGGTTCTAAGGATTCCTAACTCATTTGTCGTGGAATACACGATATATTTGGTTGTAAGAAGTTAGACACATCCTCCAAAGCAATGCTGATACGAGGCCCCCCAAAGATCAGCTACGACACTGTATTTCAACCATTGTTACTAGATGTGACTAATTTTATTTATTTTACAGGTTTCCGTAGTATATGGAGGTCCAGATTGGTCAGTGAATGCATACTGTGGTATCAGCCTTATTGTGCTAATACCACTCAATCAAATAACGAAGCTTAAATATTTGGTGCCATTTTCCACAATTGCTAACTTCGTGTGGCTCGCAGCGATCTGTATATCTATGTATTACTGCTTGAGGGATACCGGTGAAGTTTCAGAAAGAAATTTGGCAACTTCAATCAGCGGTATACCTACTTTTTTAAGGTATGATTGGAATGTACTAACTAACTAACAACTATCGCATGTGACACCAGAAGCGCCGGGCTGACAGTGTTAAATTCAGCGATCACAAGAAGCGACATGGTTTCGACAAAGCCATTTCATAGTGATAGGCTTTTTTCTAAGGCCTATCTGGATAGCTACCATAATTAAAAATCTGTCGCCATAAAAATATGCCTGTGTTGCAGCACCTACATTCAAAGGTCAATTCTCCTCTAGATTTAGTTTGTTACTTTCTGAACTAACTGGTAGATTTAATTACATGATCTGAACTTTATTTCATTAACAATTTCTCTATCTTCTTAGTAAATAATATGTACTGTAAAACAATTTGAAATTTTTGTATTAAATTTTTTGTGAATTGTTAATTTATTTTATATGTTAAAATTGTAAAATGCTCTCCTATCATGGACACAATGATCGCACGAAATCCATAGTCACGTGAGTAGTCATTAGAATAAATAGCAGTAATATCTCGTCTCACGCACGATTGCACAGCCATTAATATAATGGACCTAACTCATTTGAACTTATTGTAGAATTATATGAGTAGGTGTAATGCTGCCTATTAAAACGCTTATGACCTGCAAATATAGTCAAATTTCCTAAATCGTGGTATAGATTGCCCAAATTGCTTGTCCAATTTATAACGATGTTTTTCCTCATCGAAACCTCAGACGATTATAGCGTTTGATACATACTAACATATTGTATACACTTATATTATGTATTTTAGTTGGCATGTATTGAAATTCTCCTTGTAACAATACATCTTTCTTTTCACAGTACATGCCTCTTTGCGATGGAAGGCATAGGTATGATAATGCCGATCGAAAACGAAATGGTGAAACCCCATCAGTTTCTGGGATGTCCCGGTGTTCTGAACATTGCTATGATAGCTATTGTCATATTATACGGGTTTGTTGGATTCACTGGTTACCTACAGTTCGGTGAGGACGTCCGAGGAAGCTTGACCTTGAACTTGCCTCAAGATGAAATGTGAGCAACTTTATTACAAACATTTACGAGAAAATTGGTTTTAATTGGTGATGGAAGCTAAGTTTGCAAATGTTCCATTTTTCATCACATCTTCTTTCTAACTGATCAATTGACCTCCAAAGTAATTAACGATGAAAGGAGAATACAAAGCCAAAAAAATCAATATTTTAAAATAAGCATAGGTACTCAAAGGAAAATTGATGGAAAGTATTTTGCTATACAATTTCTCAATAATACATTGCTAACTACTTCTTCTATCTCTTGGTAGTCCTTAACCTTCTAAATTTAAGATACTCGTAAGTACATATCATAATGTATTATATGAACTAACTCTACAACTAAACCTATAAGTAAATGATTTACTTTATGAGATTACATTTAAAATTGTCAGAGCTAATGTCCACCATTTATGGGACCTAAATAAAAAGTATCTTCTTTATTTCAGATTAGCACAAACAGCAAAACTACTTGTGGCTTTTGTAATGCTTCTCTCATTTGCGCTAATATTTTACGTACCTGTTGACATTATCTGGAGAAGGATACAACATAAGGTTCCAGCTAGAGGACACAGATGGAGTATCGCTGCTTTAAGGCTCATTGCAACGTTATTGATAGGTTCGTGGTTTAGTTAAACATATTTTGGATGCTGAGTAAAACCTATTATATGGTATTTTCAACTAGATTAAGACCAGCATATACCAGGTAATATAAAGAGTGGTACTCTAAGAGGTATGGTATTGCAGAACGACATATCTAATGTCTGTACTAATTGGATCGCTAGCACTATAAAAACCATCACAGTGTCTCTTTTAGTTTATAGCGTTTTGGAATCATTCAATGTTTTTTTTTTTTTTTTCGAACTGACTACGCTATTGACCAAGCAAGGTCTTAACAGCTTCCCCGGACTACTGAATCATTCAATGCATATCCAGTTGCCAAAGGGCTTGCTAGCCGACATGAGAGTGACAGCTACCAATAAACGGTTGATCTATCAGTGGACTCATTTCTGTTTTGACTGTAACGTCCTTAATTTACTTAAGCACTTACTTATAATTTCGTTTAATTTAGTGTTATGTAAACATAGAAATATTGTTGCTCTTAAGCTTTATTCCAATAAAGATAATAATTATTATAGTTTAAAATTGTAGGCATAAACGCTGCATAATATTCCTCATACATTAATCCGTAAAATTTTGGTCAAGGTAGGTGACCTCAAAATAAATTTACATTACGACTTTTCTTGATTTAGTCAAAAATCTTATAACAAATATTTCGAGGTGACTGTCCTGTAGCTCAAGGTTACTGTTACTGTTTGCTTTTCTATTTGTTTGAAGGAGATAATCTCTGTAATAAACGCTGAGATTTGAAAAATTCTTTTTGCATGTCGTAGTTTATTTATTAGGGAAGATTAAAGGATTCAACTTACGGACTTAAGGAACTTCAACTTACGATCCGTAGAGGTGGAGCAATTGCTATTAAGATTATAGGTTATAAAAAACGCCAGGTGAGAACGAAATAAATGTATGTATGATTTGCGAGCCGTGCAATACTTGTGGCCGATGGCGGGAAAAATAAATTCGTTTGGATTTGCAAGGCACGGCCCGGTAATGATACATTTAAAATAAACAGAGTCTGCACTAGCTAAAATATCAAGTTTACTAAAGTATTATGATGACAAATGTATTTAAACTGTCAATTTTATTTATTTTTTTATAAATGTCGACTTCTAGGTATTTTTAGCCATAAATAAAATTATTACAAGTACGTTTAAAAAATAGAGACGACAGACGGCACCGTATTTGTTTATCGGTGATACTATTTGAGGTTCGTGGACTACAGAAAGGTTAAAAAGTTATATTTCGCATCTGATTTGTGGAAAGCTGATATACTCTACTAACCTCACGCGCGCCATCTCTTGTGCAATTTTTTGTTGCAGGTTATTAGACTGTATATTTTGTAATATTGAGGGTATTTTACGTGATATAGTTTGGTTATTGTAGATAAGACACATACCTTATTATACATAGATTATTACCTACTCGACAATGGCAATACTAATTTATAATGTTATAATATATGTTGGTTATAGTCCAGTGCAACAGTTTTTGTCCAGTTTCAAGAATATAATTTATAAGTACGCTATATAATACTGTTTTCTTTTGTTATAGTTGGAATCGGCTGCGCAATACCAAAGTTGGAACTGTTCATGGAACTAGTAGGAGCGGTCTGTCTCTCAATCCTTGGTCTAATGCTGCCGTCTATCACGGAGACCGTGTGGAGGTGGGGTAGAGACATCGGCCCTTGCCACTGGGTCGTATGGAAAAACCTGCTAGTCTGTTTATTCTCTGTAGTGGCTATGGTTTCCGGCGTCGCCTACGCCCTAATAGCAATGTTTGAAAAACTGTGATTCTATTTTATTTACGTTTGTGTGAATGAAATTATTTTTATGTACATAGAGTATCTATAATATATTTATTTATGTAATTTTGTTGTTTCATTATTTGAAGTGAAAACTTCTTATGGCGCGTTGAGCGATATTTTTGGCAGGAGATAATTTTTTTAGAGGTTTTACATCAGCAGTATAGTAAATCGTGACTAGTGACGCGTAGTAGAGCGGCCTGTGTACATCTGATATTGATATTTTGTATCGAGATTATGCAGCTCATGATAGAGAGAGACGAACTTCTTAGCCTTCCATGGATTCACCGTGCGGGTGCCGGGTCCATCGTGTGGCAGAGGGAGAAACTCAGAGCAGTTCCCAGGACCAGGATATGTTTGATTAATCAATAAAATGTGTATAATTTTTGTTCTGAGTGCCAATTGATGTGAAAACCAGTCTAATGAGAATAATTTCAATGTACAAATTATGAAATTTAAATAATTCACACTATAATTAATTGACAAATTCAAAAGAGGACACAGTTATTCCATTCTTTTGAGTTTTTTTTATACCATAGGAGGCAAACGGACAGGTGGGTCACCTGATGTTAAGTGATCACCACCGTCCATAGACACTTGCAACACCAGGGGAGTCGCAAGTGCGTTGCCAACCTATATTGAGGGAGAGGGGGAGTAAGGGAAGGGGGGAGGGGAGGGGAGGTGGGCTTCCGGTGCTTTCACTGACCGAACGAAACGCAACAATGCAAGCACTGTTACTTCATGTCGGTTTTCTGTGAGAGGGTGGTACTACCCCGGTCGAGCCGGCCCATTCATGCTGAAACCAATAATAGGTTCAGCGTAGCTCTACCACCGTTCAAGTTTTCACTTATGTCGGCAATTCGTACTACCTCGCCTTTTTTGTTACAAAAAGCTCTTGTAATTCGCATTGGACACATTCCACGAGTATGCTCAAGTCTCTTAGATAAATATATATACTTACACATATTGTCAATACATTTTTTTATGCTATAAAAAAATGAATTATCGTCCACATTTTTGGCTTTTCTTTTATTTTTGTATCTACAAGAGAGATGAAAATAACATAATAAATTTGCGTTTCTAATTTAAAATAAGAACTGAGTATTTTATAATTTAATATTTCTTCCCAGTGTAATTCTATTAAACTTTCCTTTCCTTTCCAAACTAAATTTAAAAATATCAGGCAAATCTGCCGGATGGTAAGTTCAAGCACCATGTAAGTCAGACTTTAATGCCTAAAAGCATATGATATTGTACGATGAATCAATATGTGAATGACAGTGATATTGGGAAATGACACCCCTATCTGTGCATTTGCTAAAAATGATTGTAAGGATAGTACACTGTTATAAAATATGTCGCATACAAAGATAGACCCGATTGAGTTCCTTACCAGTACTTCTTGATGATTGGGTTGTTTTCCAAACCGGTGGTACTTTTAACGTTCATAAGCGAAATTTTGAAGCCATTATTGTCTTATTGGTGAATTATAAATACATTTTATAGTATTCGATTAATTCCAATCAAAATTCGAAGTTTTGTCGCTTCTGGTATTTAAAATAGAGAATATTTTCGTGTTTACATCTTAATTGGTTTTATCAGCATTTATAAAGCTACAAACACATACGAAGTCACAGTTAGCCACTAGTTTCTATGTATATAGATATATGTCCTTAAAAACCAACGATGTGCAACATTCGACCTCCAATTGAACTGAACAGACTATGATAACACTGTTAATAGTATTTCGTAAGACACTTATCTGAATGATTATTATCTAGATGAATAAATAGCAAGACAAAAAATCACGATAACGACATAAGTATGTTTAGTAATATTTTAAGCAATACTGACAGTTTGAATGTACTTATTTCACATGACAGTAACTAAGGTACAGTACAAGAGTACAGCAGCGAGATGAAGATCTACCGATGTTCAACGAAACAGCGTACCTATAGCTAAGTTTCCACCGATAGCAACTAAAATATGAAAGAAAGAAAAGTAATTAATTATAATCCAGAGTTTACAAACAAGAGAGTGAGAGAGTAGAGAGAGTGTACAAATGTATTTAAAAAAAAAGGAAAATCTGTGGCAGAAAGATCTGGCGTCGCCTCTAATATTAGTTACAAAACGGCGCAAATTTTTCTGACAAGCATACGGGCATAAGCATACTCAATTTGCGCTCCAAAGTCTTAAGCATGACATCAAATGCCAAAAAAAAACAGGATTGAAAACCAACCAAATATAACAAGAAAAAACATAGTCATGACGTCATGTACAATTGGCTGACGCCTGCCATTTAGTTTTTATTAATTGTCAGTTGCTTCACCACTTATAATTATTTCAACGAATTTAATTTACATTTAAAACTTATCACTAACGAATTAGCGTTAATAGAAAAGCAAAATTACTTTTAAGTTATATAGTATAGCGGAAGTCCTCTGTTTGTAATTAAAAGTGTTATTGAAATGCGTTGAGCCGTTTCATCAAACATCCATATATGAAGTTACGTGTTTATGATATTAATATAAGATTTATTCTGGGGTTAATTTAGGACTTTAAAAGTGATGATGGCTTTGTTATTATCGTTTTCGGACAACACACTGATCGATCCAGGTTTGAATCCTTGCAATTTGGCTCTTCTGGTGAAGGAAAAAACTATCCCCAAGAACCTGTTGGTATGTTCCGGCAGCTGCACTTGAGAGACAGCCTTTCTCTAAGTTTAGTAAATTCTTTACCATCAGATCTGAATATGGTCAAACGCTAAAACCTATAAGTATAAAAAAAGGCCTGAATTATCTATCTATATTTATACTGTCAACGTTCGACTACTATAAAGTTGTAAAATGTTGAATGAATCAACCTCGAGTTAACTTTCTAACAGGTTTCGTTGAGGTCGAGTAAACGACTACATTATAACAAACTAATTATATGAAGGAAATAAACAAATTATAAATAGTTAAATAACAGGCGGTTTAATAACCCTACATTAAACTATAAATCTTCGGAACATGAAGATAAAATAAGTAGAACAAACCGCTGCGCCGATCTCGCAGCGTAAAGTTTTTAATTTATGTTCGAAGTAGTAAGCTCTGACAAAGGTTCTACTTTCAAACTTTCCGCTGAACTATAAAAAATTGAAAGCTTGATTATATAAATAGAACTAGATGATACATCAATTACCAGGGTAGGGAGAGGTTGACAATTATATACAACTAGGTATGCCCGCGACTACGTCCGCGTGGAATCAAATGTAATATACAGTGACTACTAAAAGCATCTACATCTATATCTATACATCTGACTCTCGGGATATAATATTATTTTATTATTCACTTTTTCATATAAAGAATTTTTAACACATTTTTTTTTTCATTTTTTCAATTATTATTCCAACATCTTCTTTCACACAAACCTGGTACTTATAATCAGTGAAAGACCAACATAATTTAAATACTAAAAGCACCAATAAATTGGACATTGGCTCATTTAGACCAAAAACAGTTTTTTAGGTGTTAGGTGTCATAACAAAGTCCCAACGCACATTACCGATTTGCCGGATAATCAGTTCAAACACTATGTCAAGCGGGATTTAATATCTAAAGGGTAATATGGTGGATCAATATATAAACGATGGTGATGTCTGGAAATTATACTCCTCTCTTTGCTTTCACTTAAAACGAATGTAACTATCTATGTTTTGTAAATATATTACATGAAAAGATAAGCCAGATCGAGTTTCTTGCCTGTTCTTTGCGATGATTAGGTTGTTTGCCGAACCGGTGGAAGTATTGATGTTCATAAGCGCCTTCTCAGAGCCTAAATTGAATAAAGTACTTTTGATTTTAATTTTGAACCCTTACACAACAAAAAAAGGATTAACAGGTGCAGCTGTTATGAAGTGACATATTTCGGTGACTACATTCGACAATTGATTCTTTTTTAATTTATAGGTGACTACAATATCATCTGGTGGTAAATGAGGACGGCGGCCTTAGAGAAAGGCTTACCACTATGAAAAAAATATATTTGCTATTTAAGCAATTTTATTTATATATTAGCTGTGAAACCTGATGTACAAAACAATGACTAATTAAGGCAACTGAACGTATTTAGTTATTTGCTTATCTACTTTTCTCTCATACTTAAGTCGCAGCGCCATTAAAATTACAATATATTTTGATAGAGTGGACCGATTTTAATGAAATAAAGACTAAGTAACTCCCGAGGATATGCTTTAACATTTTTCTTATGATTGAAATGTATTCTATTACTTATTCCTAGACACCAATAATTTTTTTCACGAAAATCGAAAAAGTACAGACACGTTAGATTTACATTCTTATTATATGTATAGAAATTTCCTGAAGTTTGTCAACGCCGATATTTACTTTAAGTCTTTGTAATTACATAGTATAAAACAAAGTCCCCTACCGCGTCTGTCTGTCTGTCTGTTCGCGATAAACTCAAAAATTACTGTATGGATCTTTATGCGGTTTTCACCAGTAGTGATTCACGAGGAACGTTTTGGTATATAATTTGTCCCGGATTTTTTTATAATCAGGGCGAGACAACATCTGCCGGGCCCGCTAGTATAAGCATAAATTCCTCTTTCAAATACGCCAGAGCACGTTTTTAATACATCAAAAAACAGAGATTGATGCATATGTGATTTACCTTGACTATTCTGAATCATACAATACTATGTATTTTTAAACGAATTTATTTTTTAAATGGCGTCCTTAAGAACGATATATCAATAAAAAAATACGTGCAACTGAAGGTTAATATAAAATACTTATTCTCATACTAGCGGCCCGGGCGGACGTTGTCCTGCCTTGATAATAAAAAAAATCTAAAAATTCAACCGCAGCGCCACCTACCGGGTCCAATTGTGAATCTAAACCATTCTCGGATTCACTGGAACACGCACACAAAATTTCATCAAAATCGGTCCAGTCGTTTAGGAGGAGTTCAGTCACATACACACGCACACAAGAAATATATATATTAAGATATATTGACAATTTCGTCATATTTTGGTGACCACACTCGAATATCTAGTTTCGAATAATTTATGTAAGTGAGTTTAGTAAATCGAAATACTATAATAATCACGGACATTACATTAGAATAATGAAAATTAATATATTCAAATGTAATTACTCTGCATTTGTTGAAGTATCAAGTCCATAACACAAAAATACATTTGCCTTTCCAAAAGATTCCAAAAGAAGCGAAGAACCTAAATTTGAAAATTAAGATTTTATAAAGAAACGATTTGATTGTTTGTCTGTGATGGATAAACTCAAAAACAACTGAACCCGTGTAAAGATTCTTTCACTCATATGAGGCCAAATTATCTACATTAATACAAGTGAAGCCACGAGTAAAACTTAAAAATATAGGATACTCCATGCTCGCATCTTCTGACGCTGCCTGGTAATTTTTTCCACACTGTAAAACATAACAAGATCGTGACGACGATAATATTGTCTATTTCTTATGCTAAAGCTGTAAAATGGATTCGCCAAAAAGGATTCCTCTAAAAAAATACGCTTAAACATGTGTACCTACGTTACAATTAGCGTCAGATAGGCTGTATATCTGTCTGTTTTGCATAAAATAAAAAAATAAAATAAACAATATATAATGACAACAAATTTTTCTACAGAAATAAAGTTTAAAACCCATTACCATATTGTATATAATTCAAGTTTAAATACGTAGGAAAGGGTTATTTTGTGTATTTTTGATTATTTTTTTTATATCATAGGAGGCAAAGGAACAAGTGGGTCACCTGATGTTAAGTGATCACCACCGTCCGTAGACACTTGCAACACCAGAAGAGTCACAAGTGCGTTGCCACCCTGTGTTTGATGGAGGGGGAGGGGAGATGGTTATTCGGCGCTCTCACTGACCGAACGAAACGCAACAATGCAAGCACTGTTACTTCACGTCGGTTTTCTGCGAGAGGGTGGTACTACCCCGGGCCAGCCGACCCGTTCATGCTGAAACCAGTAATAGCTTCAGCGTGGCTCTACTACCTCTAAAACATTTTAAATATGGCTGCATTAAATTAAAATTTTGTATTTGCGTCTCGAAAAACATAATTAAAAATATAAAATATATATTTCTATGTATATAAAAAAAATTCTATAAACGCATAACCGGTACAACAGAAAACTTTTAAGTTAGATGTATACGGGGAGGGGTTTAAATACATTGAAACCACATAGAGTATGTATTTTCTAATGTTAATCATGCTCACATATATAAGGGACTTCTCTGCAAACTGAAGAACATATTCAAAATTTTTAGGATCTATGTAAATATGGTCACCTCAATAACATTTCCTAAAGGAAAGTTAAATTCTCTAATTCTCAAATTAAGAAGATATGGTCACCCTACCGTATAATGTAGATTTACGTATGCGGCTCAATCATTCTGTGCCACAATTCGTCTGTGACTAGACCGTATTGAAAACATTCAAACATGAGAGATATTAATGTGCAAAAGTCATCTTTATCTTAATGTGATTAGAGTGGAGATTTACTTGTGGATTTTTGTTGTGAAAAGTGAGAGAAATGGTGCCAGAAAACTTAAGGTACGCGGGATTTATTTATGAAAAGTTTGTTGTTATTTCAATTACAAATCATGTTGTTTTACTTTTTAACTTTAATATTTTAGAAACTTCAATAAATATAGA
Organism: Antheraea yamamai; assembly: GCA_036509395.1. NCBI lineage: Eukaryota > Metazoa > Arthropoda > Insecta > Lepidoptera > Saturniidae > Antheraea > Antheraea yamamai. Next base: position 3,037,812 of record AP028436.1, read on the forward strand.
ACTACAGATAATCGTAGGTAGCTCAATCTACTAGGCTATATATATTTACCGTTAGTAATTTTAACATAGATTTGTACGTGTCTAAAGATAAACATTTAAATACCTTTTTTTGGTTATAAAATCGACATCCGTGAAGTAAAGTGAAGGTCTTTTTAGAGCTAAACTTGGACAAACTTTATTAACTGTGAGCGTCTTTGATCTATATCTTTCATCAACTATGTTGAACTGCTTGCATATTTTTGAAGGTATACTTCTTTTGGCGCCTTAGGGGAAAATGATGAGAGTAAATTTTTACGATGCGCGCGCACACCGTCACGAAAAACCGGCACCCTGAAGTTAGCTATAGTCAACATTTTGTTTCTTTGTATTTGTTGTTTGTATTTCTTTGTATTAAATACTTTTTTTCTATTGTTAGTGTCGTTTTTTCTACAAACGTAGAATAAGGCGAAAGATAACATTTTTGAAAAGATTTTTATCTTGTTACGCCAAAGAAGTATAACTTGTAACGCGTGTGCATAAGTACACACACACTTTTGTTATTTTAATTACTTGTCTTATTTCGGTAAACAATGCCTCTCGTTGAATATTATGCTGTTATCGAGTTGCTAAATATTTCGTTTTAAGTGTAAAATTCTTTAGGCGCGTTTCGCGGTATTTATGGCAAGAGGTAAAATTATGATTTCGCGTAATGACATGCTATGCAAACCTGAACCTGGGATATGTTCTTGTAGTACTACTGTATGTGGAAAACATAGAAATGTGGATTTCTCAGAGTTTGAAATCGCCAATACGTTTTGGGCTGGCGCGGTGATGATGCCCATACCTTCCTTCGGGAAGAGGCTTATGACCTGGGTTTCTTATAGGCTGATGCTGATAATGAGCGTTTAGCCAATCATCATGCAAGTTGGCACGCTTAAATATTCTCTCATGGTGAAGGTTTTTGTGTTATCCATGTTAATATAACTCGCCACTAGGTGGCACTTGACTATATTTCTTAATTATTAGCTTTTATATTGTGATTTTACGCGTAAAAAAAATGGTGGAGTTTACTAGTCTAATACACCTATATATAGGTATAAACAAAACAGTTTAGTGTCTTATTCTCCTCTGTTTATCATTAAGTTTTCTTATTTTCCTATTTAGTAGAACTATTGACGAGTTTTAGTGCTAACAATAAAAAATGATAAATAGTTGTTTTCGTTATCATGGACAAGTCGAAGTTTTTTAATTTATTTATAAGCCTCTGTCTGTCATAGTTCACGTTCGTTAAGTCTACTAATCAACAATACCCGAGTTTTGATTTGGCACGTCGGGGAGATGACTGAGATAGTAGGCTAAATTCGCGTATAGCTTTATCTTTGTTTATTGCAGTCACTGTACTGGTCGATAGAGAGAACGCTTTACAAAACCGAAGCAAGGTGATGTTAGTCAGACGTCTCGCTCTTTTCCCCGACATGCTAAATCAAATTCCGGGTACGGTATATTATTTCTAGACTATTTGGCAAAAAAAAAAGTCGAGGCAGATATAAGGACTGCCGCTTAATACAATGGAATAACTGTGTTTCTTATTTTTTTAATTATAGTAGATTATAGTATATTATTTAAATTTCATAATTTGTAAATTGAATTTATTGACATTAGTCTGGGTTTTTGTATCTATTGGCATTTCGAGCAAGCATTATATACGTTTTATACAGTATATTTATTAATCAAACATATGATGCGCTGCACAAGCTAGATACAAAATAAATATTACATGTGCACAGGCTGCTATAATACGCGTCACTAGGCTGACACAAGCGCAATACGTCACTAGTATGTCGAGGTCATCGATGCCGCGAACCAATAAGTTTTTCCCGAATACTAACTAAATTTATTCCTTTAAATCGCTCAATGCGGCAAAAGATGTTTTCACTTCTATAATATAGTGATATTAAAACATAAAAAAAATCAATCATTTCCGTCATTGGACCACCAAATAAATGTTATAGTGTCCATTTTATAAACGGTGGCGCATCGTTCCACATATTTGTTACAAAATTTGTACAGGTGTTTCAACGCTTACGTCACGTTTTTTTAAACAAATCATCATCGACAAGTAATTATTGGTGACGCGAATTATTTCAACGATTGAGAGTATTTTATAAAGTTTGGCTGTTTCCACGAAACAATGAACTGAATGTAAGATCTACGCTACACATCATTGTGTTTTTATGTCGTATTAACGGTATTTCAAAATTACAAATAAGGTAGATTAAAAATAATCCACGCTAAATACATATAACACACGTCCCTTCAATGGAATTTTAATAATGTAAAAAACACTACCGTGAAATCAATGCAGCAGACCGTAAAATTTAACCCTGAGATAACATATCATTTGTATTTATATATTCCGCTTGCAATTACCGGTTTTTCGTATAAATAGTATACACATATATAAGTGATCTCTCGAATTTACCTTAACCCTTATTCTACCGATCCATCTATTAGTTCTGTGAGAATCATGGTCACACTCGCAAATGAATAGTAATTGCATAAACAAGTCACGAATATTATCGTCCTACGGATGGTAATATCCAATAATTTGTGCATGTATTGGATTCTATAATCCGATTTTGTATCACAATATACCATTTTCGCACACATTTCACTGTCCATTATATCATTGAAATCAATTATCATTTTGTTGTGTTAAAATGTTATTAATGTTTTAGAATTAGCGGCTATTGACTATTCCAATACAATTATTAGTAATTATTGTGTATCAAATTACATTAAGAAGCAAACATTTAGCCTCGGCAAAGCCAAAAAAACTTCAACAAGGTCGTGGCTCTTTAATGCCAAAGTAGTAACTATTTTAGGCACAAAAAAAAATGTGGCAAATGGTTCAAGAACTATATTTTTCCTAAGTAGTATTTATAAAAAGTAGATACAGTATCATTTCATTGTTTCGATGGATATTTTGGGATTATTTTCCGTATTATTATTAATGGTTATTAGAAACTCAAAACTTCAACAATATTACATTACAGTTAAATATATACCTGGAACTCAATGTAAAATATATACAATAGGGCGTAGGAAGATCGCTTTCTTAATAAAATGCTGGGAAACCATAAAGAGAGTAATTATTATTACATAAAAGGATTCAAGAAACGTACAAAACGTGGTACAGTAACTGAATCAGTAAATAAAATTTGCAAAAGACTAAAATGTGACGTTACACGCCCGCAATGTCGCGTTTTTTTTTTTGGTATAATTTTAAACTGGAAAATATGATTGCACTGTATTTTAAATGTCAATATTTATTGTCTAAAGCCTTAGTTCCTAAAGTGGTCCGAGTGGACCCCAGGGGCATGACAAAAAAATGGGAGTAAGTGCTTTCGGGGAGTTTTTGGCGGGATCTTGGTCTGTCATGTAGTGGATTTTATTTTTTATTCATAATCTTGTGTTACTTGACTCTATATTGTGTAAAATTGGTGGTGTTTTATGTAATATAGTTTGTTTATTGTGCATAAGTGAAGTGAATGGAAAACAATACCACGGACCATGAATTCTGAGACGCCACAAAAATTCCATGGAAAGTTCTAACAAGATGGCCACCATCTTGTTAGTTCAGTGAAATTATATCAAGAAACTTGTCACATCGATACTCACTTGACAATGACAGTAATAGTCTACTAGAAGACTGGTTGCCAAAATGGAATGGAAGAAGAACTTGAAATACTATTAATTACTCGACAATGGCATTCATTGAAATTATATCAAGAAACTTGTAATATCGATACTCACTTGACAATGGCAGTAATAAGACTATTACTCTGTGTCTAGTAGACACTAGAAGACTGGTTGCCGAAAATGGAATAGAAGAAGAACTTGTAATACTATTAACTACTCGACAATGGCAGTAATAATCTAAAAGATTGGTTGCCAAAAATAAAGTTTAACTGCTTTCGGTAGTGAACAACTAAAATGTTGGCCTGAATTCACCTATCAATGCAGACATATAATATTTTAAGAAGCTCAGGCACTGTTACTTGTAAAAACTTGCATATTCTATATTCAGTATGCGACACAAATTTTCATTGTTGGATCTAATCTTCACATTGTTTGTCAAGTTTTGGGAATACGGTAGAAACGGGGTACACCGTAACCGACATCATTTTAAAAGTGGTTTATGAGAAAAAAAAGTCTGGGAACCACCGGTCTAAAGAGTGGATCAATATGTGAACAATGTTGACGTCTGAAAAGGCCCACCTGTACGCCGGCCCAAAATGAATGTAACTTTCTATGTTTGAAAAATGAAAAGATAAACCAGATCAATTTTGTCGCAGTTCTTCGCGATGACTGGGTTTTTTCTGAACCCGTGGTAGTCTTGACGTTCATAAGCGCCTTCTCAGGACCTAAATTGAGTATGAAATAAATATTAATATAAGTATATGGTAGTGGTTTGACCGGTGGAATGTCAATTCGATGTCAATAGGAATGAACCGCAGGATGTACCAATAATTTTTTTTAAATTTGCGTACATTTACTAATTTAAATTACTATCGGCTGACGGTGAAGGAAAACAGCGTGACGAAACCTGAACCTGAGAAATGTTCTAGTGGTATGTGATGTGCCACCGTATGTGGGAAAATATAGAACTGCGGATTTCTCGGAGTTTGAAATGGCATAATGATTAAGCCTATACCTCCCTTCGAGAAGAGGCCTATGGCCATACAGCGAGACTCTTACAGGCCGATATTGATTGAAACATATAAATTGCTCAAACCAATTTTACATTTTTAAATTCTAAATTCAACAATTGTGGATGCCCAATTATAAAGCTAATCTACGTAACTATAATAGTATTCTTAGAGGAGCACAATGTATTACACTTTATTAGTATTATAATTACCTTACATTAGAGTAAACTTTCTAACTCGGTTAATTTGATCGTCGGGTAAAGCCAACGAGAATTATTAATACAAACGAAGTTTCGTTTTCATTATGCTATTAATTATTCCACCTTTCAAATATAATATTTATATAGGATTTTATTAAATCATCGGCTGTAATATTAACTCCCGAAAGCTAATTGGGTTTATTTAATTTTCTTAAATTTCACTTTCATTTAGATTATTATAAGCTTCCTCGAAGAGCGGGCGTAGAGTTGAGCGTGTATACGGAAATCGGATCGTTTTGTTCCTTGTTGTTACTTTCTTTCAAGTATGAATGAATTTCATTCGAATACTAGCTTCTGCCTACAACTTCGTCCCTGTGGAATAGTTACTTTGGGTTAACGCTAACATGCAGCAGAAGCTCTCAAAAAGAAAAAAAAAAATTTTGAAACATTATTTATTGGAACTCCGCTCCTATTAATCTTAGCGTGATGATATATAGCATTTCTCTATAGACGAGCTGTCTAACACTGAAAAATTTTTTTCCTATCGGAGCAGTGGTTCCTGAGATTAGCGCGTTTAAGCAAACAAACTCTTTTTTCTTTCTAATATTAGTATAGATTTTAGTTATGTATATGTAATAGAAATAGTTATACCCCTCATGTTACGAGACCTCTGCATCCCGAAGGGTGAATCTATTCTACCCCTTAGCAAAACTAACGGCAGCACGGCAGAAGCATTGACGCTTTGCAGTACAACTATATGTGTAAGTACTGCTTAAATATAGAACTTAGCATATGTTCTAATATCTCAGATTTTATTGAATCACTTGCTATAGGTTCATTTTGTAATAAAAGTCCGTTAAAAAGACTATCCTGCGTTCCTTACGTTATGATGAAAAAACAGTTAGGTGTGAAACATAGAGGTCTCATCTGTACTAAACTAAATCACTGAAAATCTGGTTCAAAGATATTTAATGTATTGTCTAGATAATAAAAAAATCGTCGAGAAAACCCAGACCAGCATAGCAGTTTACATTATTTTGATTATTTACCAATTATACTGCTGCCCGACTGGGACGCGACACAGTGACTCTTTTGGAGATTGTCACGTATCGGTGATCTCAGTTCTTCTTAAACTGTACCATTACCATCGTACACAGTGCCTTAACCGTGCTACATTACAATTTTTTACTTTATAAGTTTTATACTGTATTTTTTACATTCCAGTATAAGTGAGAATGAGATTACTGTTCCATCTACGACGCAGTCAACAGTCACGCTTGACAGGAAGGAATTTGATGCAAACAATGAATATAATCCTTTTGAACACCGAAATATTGCTCACAGGACGTCGTAAGTATAATACTTTAACTCGGATACTATTCTCGCATGGACCACGTAAGATACGTTATAGCATGTGTACGTAGAAGAAAAATACCACGACGTTATGGCAGGTAATTTAGTCTACTGTTACTCTGAGTCTTTGAGTTAAAATTATGTATGTATTTATCAGTTTATTCGGAGCTCTTTAAAAATTACTCATCATAAAAGCCTTATCTTTATATAATGAACTCACTTAGTGTCATAACATGCTTATCAAGAATGACGCTACATGAATACCGTATGAATTGCTCTGAAATCTTCTATAAATAAGAGGCTTAGAGTAAAACAAATGGACTTATTTCTCTTTATAAAACAGTAAAGGAATATGTATCTTAACGTAATCTTGTAAGGTAAATATTTCTTTGACTATCTGCTGTTGAAAGATCGAAATGATAATTTATACAAACATTTTGGAGTAGGTCTGTTCCATTTTCATAAAGACTTTAACAGACTTAACTGGAGAAATTATGTTAGGTCAGGGAAGTAAAACTTTTGTATCGCAGCACGACTAAATTAGTCAGTGTAGCTGACTACAAGTACAGTGCTACCGAAAAACATGGGCCACTGCCGAGAAATATGATCAGCAATCTTCATTACCTTGCTGGCTCACAACCCTTTGAGCTGTTGGGTATGCACTGCGTAAACTTGGTATAGTGTTCGCAATTCATTTGGATACAAAACCCTACCACTCTCCGTTGTTGCTGAATATACATCGATACTACCGCGGGTGTGACTCTTGATCTATTGTGGTTGCAATCTAGTCAGACACAATTACGGTATTCTACCATCCTTAGCTGATAATGTATTCGGGTACAACGTCGATAGACGTAGGTTCGAATTCTTGCAACTAAGGCGGAGCTTACGGTGAAGGCAAAGATCGTGATGAAACCATAGCATGGTGTTAGAGTTTTTTCTAAGTCCGCCTGGCTAGCTACCACCCTCAAATTGAAAATCTGTCATCAAGCAGCTGTCGGTGTGTTCCGGCAGCTGCACTTGAGAGCCAGACTCTTCTAATTTTGGTGTGTTTACCTTCTTAGACCAAGTCGTCATATATCATCAGATGAGATTGTAGTAAAACGCTAAACTATTAATATACTCGCAATACTGATCGCGTGTAATTTAACAAAAAAAATGTTGTTCAGTATAAACGTGCGAATGGGAAGCAAGCAATTTTGTACACTGTTTTTTAGTTTAATATATTTGTACGAAAGCCTCAATTCTTTATCTTCTTCTTCTATACATATAATAAGAAAGTAAATCTAACGTGGTTGTACTTTTTCAGTGTTCGTGAAAAAAATGTTGCAGGTGTCTAGGAATAGGTAATAGAATAATACATTTCAATCATTTTTAGAAATGTCTGTCTGTCTGTTTGTATTAATACGCATCACTACTAAGGTACTGGGTTCACAGTAAAACCTCATATAAGAAAATCATAAAACATATCCTTGGGAGTGATTTATTTTTTCTTTCATTAGAATCGGTCTACTCTATCAAAAGATATTGTAATTTTAATGCCGCCGTGACTTAAGCATGAGAGAAAAGTAGATTGCTAGATGCATTTGCGTAAATGGACTAAATACGTTCAGATGACTTTATTAGTCATTATTTTGTACATCAGGTTCCACGTGGACGAAGTCGCGGGCACAGCTGGCCTATAATAAAAGTACCCTAATTTACTCCCTATAACATTAGCTACCGTCTAATAAAAGTTACGTTACAATTGGCCCAACCGTTATAGGGGTTAGCTGGTATAAACAAAAAAGACAACAATTTTACAAATTAGTTTGTTGTTATAAGTAATATCATACCAAGCAAGTAAGTATACCATATACTTGTACATTCATTTAGTAAAAAGATCTTAATATGACAGGACAAAATGACAAAATTAAAGTATCGCACTTTAATTTTATTTTGTTATATAGATTAGGTGTCATTTCTAAGTTAAGTGTGTCATAATTAATGTGTTTATTTATTTTTCCAGGACTTTAGGGGCGTTTTTCCATCTCCTGAAATCGTCGCTCGGATCTGGTCTATTCGCGATGCCAGCAGCTTTCAAACATACCGGTCTAATACCAGGATGTATCGGAACTGTATTAGTTGGAATCATAGCAACGCATTGTGTCCATATTTTGGTAAATTTTATACCTAACCTTTAACTTCTTGACAGTTGGAGTATTCGTTGTCTTCTTAATAAATAAAATGACAGAGATCTGCCGTTGTACGCGTATCACTCAAAAACTAGATATAGATTTCGATCACTTTTTTTTTGTTTTACTTATTAGACGATTGGTCCTTATCTAAAAAGTCTATCACGACAGCTTCATCAAGCCGTCATTCAAATTACAATAACTTTTGATAGAGTAGACTGATTTTAATGAAACAAAGACTAAGTTACTCCCGATGATATGCTTTATGGTTTGGTGAGGTTTCATTGTGAACCCAATACTTTAGCAGTGATGCCTGTTCATAATAGTTCATAAACAGACAAACAGACAGACATTTCTAAAAATGAAATAACTAAAAATTACTTATACCTAGACACCTGCAACAATTTTTTTCACGAAAATCGAAAAAGTACAGACACGTTAAATTTACTTTCTTATTATATGTATAGATATGTTTTTTTTATATGCATAAACTTTCCAGTGGAAATTCTCGGCGTAATAGTGAATAAAGTGTGAAATTTCATTGCGCAGTAAAAAAGAAATAAAGACACACAGACAGACATAGCGTTGTTTTTTATACAATTTATTGTTTATTTGACTGTTTTAACCATTACCAATTAACAATCTTCAACAAAACCCGAAAAGAGTATACAGCACTCACATAAAACGACTATTTTACAAGTATATAAGTGATTATTATTTAAATGAATAATTTTTTCTCAACTTGTAACGGATTAAAAGTAATTGAATACTTTTGTAAAATAAACCCAATATTTATATGTAAATATGGATTAAAACCCCCACGTTGAGTGTTCTAGTTACTTTAAGTTGCCGTGAAATGAGGTCTGTGTAAATTTAATAGGGTTATGTAAATGAAGCCGGCCTTGAAAAATGTTCTCTTATATTATACTTACCAAATGTACAATTAGTTTTTGCTTCAACTCATAAATGTGTTATGTGTGTGAGTAAATGTTATGAATAAGTATTTAGGAAGAATGACAGTCCTACTTATTTAGTGACACACATATAGACTGTCTTTGGATTATTTAAAAATTACATATTTTCAAATCCATACTGGTATTATAAAAACCAGCCGACCTCCCCCTCCTCACAAACTCAGGCCGACAACGCACTTGCGACTCCCCTGGTGTTACTACTGTCTATGGACGGCGGTGATCACTCAACATGAGGTGACCTAACTGTTCGTTTGTCTCATATGATATAAAAAAAAAATACAAAATTAACTGTATCTGTTGGTCTGTCTGTCTGTCACCTTTTCACGCTGAAATGCACTAATATGAATTATCCTCTTTTGCAGGTAGAGACTTCCAGAGACATTTGCAGAGAGACCCGAACTGCTTTACTAAGCTACACTGATACCTGTGAGGCTGTATTCAAGTATGGACCAAAAAAACTTCGAAGATACTCTATTCATATCAGGTAATTTGAATCACCAAATGCTATTACAAGTACTCTAATAAATAATACTCCTTAATTACTTATAAGCTAGCTAGGTTTGTACGTTGTCAGGAGTACAGAAAAGGTTTGTATCCTTTTTTGTACTCCTTACAACGTGTACGCAAAATCCCTTCATGTTTGCTATAGTAGTCAAAACATACAAATAAACAAACTTACTTTCTCATTTGTAATACTAGCGCTTGCTCTCAGCTTCGCTAACGTTAATGTGAATTTGACCTATCCACTAGGAATATTGTCTTTGTAAGAAATATACCCTATGTCCTTTTCTGTACCCCTAACAATGTGTATGCAAAATTCCGTGACGTTTGCTCGAGTAGTTAAGACTTGAAAGCGTAACAAATTTACTTTCACATTTATAATATTAGAGCTCTAGCGTTAATGTAGATTGTACCTATGCCTTAGGAATATTAGATGTTTTCTGGAAGAAATGTACCCTATCTCCTTTTCTGTACTCCTGACAGCGCGTAAGCAAAATCTCATGATGAGTGGTAGTGCAGTCAAGATGTGAAAGCGTAACAAACACCTACGCATTTATAATATCAGCTCTTGCTCGCTGCATCGCTCCCGTTGATGTAAATTGTACCTATCTCTTGGAATTTCCTCTGTAAGAAATGTCCCTTTTCTATACTCCTGACAATATGTATGCAAAATTTTATGATGATCGGGTAACTCGTCAGGCGTGGGAACGTAACATGTAAACAAACAAAGAAACTCATATACACATATATAATATTAGTAAGGATTAGCGAGGATAAATGGATGTAGGTATATATTACGTGCAGAATCTCAAACACCATTTATTCTATCATCACGGAAGCTTCTTTTCGAGCAGGATTTTATGCCATCAATTTTTCTATAACTCACCACTAGATTGCGTTATAATAAATCAACTTCTGATAAAGACATATTTAAACTATATCCATTTTGCTATAACCCAAATATTTATTGCATTATGATAATTATAACAAACAATGCATGGTTATACTTATAACCATACAATAGAAATAAAAATAAATGGAGCCGAGTATATTTAATTCAACGAGCGTGATGGATCACTTTGGTTCGATGCTCAATACGCCTTAAGCGTACGGAGACTAGCTACAGCTAATATAAATGTAGCTACAGTACACGTACTTTCAAGGATTATTACTACCCTTGTCGGGTAGATAATAATATTACAAGTATGCTGTAATAATTTCTATGCTTTAACAAGATGGTGGCTCCCTTGTTAGAACTTTCAATGGAGTTTCTGTGACATCTGAGAATTCGTGCTCCGTGATGTATTTATTTATTTCCCATTCACTTAATTTATGTACAAAAACCGAACTATATAACGTAAATACCACCAACATTACAAAATATAGATTAAAATAACACGAAGATCGTTACATATAATAAAAATGTAAAGCTAACCGGTGTTATTACAAAAAAAGATAAATATGTATTGAATACTTGGTTTAAAAAGGTTTCGTATTAAATGCACCGCGCTCGCCCGAGGCAAGTTCGTGTTATCCTTTTTCGCAAGTTTAACCTAACCTAAATAAAGCGAGACAAAAGAGCAGGATTCAGCGACTGCGGTGCATTTAATACGAAACCTCTTTAAAGCAAGTATTCAGTAAGTATTTAACTTTTTTGTATTTTTTTATTTTTTTTTACTATTGTGAAAAAATTGTTACACGTGTTTTGGAATAAATAATAAAAGACATTCCAATCATTTTTAGAAATGTCTGTCTATCTGTCTGTGTGTTTGTTTATTTGAACACGCATCATGGTTAAAGTACTGCGTTCACGATAAAACCTCACACCACACCACAAGAAAACCGTAAAGCATATCCTCGAGTAACATTTAGTCTTGGTTTCATTAAAATTGGTTCACTCTATCAAAAGTTATTGTAAATTTAATGACGTCGCGACTTAAGTACGAGAGGAAAATAGATAAGTAAATGGCCTTAATACTTGCAAATAATCTTATTGGTTACTATTTTTTTACATTAAGTTCCATTCGGACGGAGTCGCGAGCATAGCTAGTTATAAATAAAATCCTGCCAAAAATTCCAGACTAATAAATGTAGGCCCACTTCATTGAAACAATTCAGAACATTCGAGTCGGATCCTAAAATTATGAGATACCAAGCTTAATCGAATGTCTAGACACTTTCAGGTAATATTATGAAATTAATTACATTTGATACAATTATTTACATCGCGGAATATAAAATGGAGAATTATACTCCACTGATAGATCAATAAATAAGCGAAAAATAAGGGAATCAAATAAAGCAGGTAATGAGATATACATATAAGTATCCAGAGTACTTTGTTTTACATTCCGTGAAATAATTTAATACGTTTATTTTTTAACGAATATATTTTTCTTTACTTAATTTTTGAATTAATATTACAAAGAAGACAATTTGTAATAATGAAGGAAGTAATAGAATCTGTGCTTTCTATGGTCGACGAAAAAGAAAAGCATTTTAAAATAAATACGTATACTACAATTATTAATTATACTGCCTACAATATAATGTCCGAACGCGACTACTTATTAGTGTAATCGTGTATGTATAATTAAAAGTTTTATTTAAGACTAACTATGCCCGCGACTTCGTCCACGTAGAACATTATGTAGAAAATCAATAAAGTCATCTGAATGTATTAATTATAATCACTTATCTACCTTTTCTGTCCGACTCCGTACTTAAGTCGCGTCGTTATAAAAATTTCAATAACTTTTGATAGACCGAACCGATTTTAATGAAACAAAGACAAAAGGTTATTCGAAGAATTGTTTTATAATTTCTTGAAAAGGATTTATCGTGAACGCGGTACTTTAGCAGTGATGCGTGTTTATACAAACAGACAGACAGACATTTGTAGAAATGATTGAAATTTATTTTATTACTAATTCGTAGAGACCTACAACATTTTTCTTTACAAAAATCTAAAAAGTTCAGACACCTTAGATGTGCTTTCTTATTATATGTATAAAAGATTTTAGATAACTATCGGAACTAATTCCAATAGTTTAGGAAATAGGTACCAAGTATTACGTAAGCACTAATGAGGGGGCGGGGTGTCTTTGAATTGCTTATTTTTGATGACATAAGAGATTCAGGTTAGCGATGGTTAGAGAGGTTAGAGATGTGAGCCTCGCGGTCTTATCCACTTAGCTTCCATCGCCCTAGTAGCGAACCTCTATATGTTCCTCTATAGACTATTACTTACTTGTTAACAGTATTACTCACTTATACTGAGAAGGGGAGGGGGGAGGCAGAAATTACAAAATGCTTACGTTACTTGAACGAAAAACTAGAATTTACAAGCTTTATACAGTGTGGGATAAGTGTTTTATTTGGTTTCTACTTGGGCTCTTTCCAGTATTTATATCGTAACTTTGTCTTTATTACTAACGTCATCAAGTCGATTCAACAGTTTCGGCCATTAGCTACATAAAACAAAAGACAATCCCATAATATTTGTAACAACGTGAAGTAATTGCATGCAATGCAATGCTTGCATTGTAGTGTTTCGTTCGGTCAGTGAATGCGCCGGAGGACCACCTGCACCCCCACTTCCCCGTCCTCCCCACTTTCCCAATCCTTCTCCCCCAAACACAGGCTGGCAACGCACTAACGACCCAGGTGTTGCTAGTGTCTATAAACGGCGGTGATCACTTACCATCAGGTGACCCGCCTGTTTGTTTGCCCTCTATAATATAAAAAAAAAATTGTATCTAAAAAATGCATAAACAGTGCTTGTATTCTAAAGTGCACTGGCTTATTTATGGACAGCAATATTAATTATCTCTGCATTCTCCTTCCAGGTATTTCGCCGATTCAGCAATGGCTTGCGTTTGTCTCGGAGGGACCAGTGTTTATGTTATATTTATCGCATCTTCGCTAAAAGATGTAAGTCTTACATACTAGCGACCCCGTAGATAAACAGAAATTGTGCTATTATTATATATCTTAATAAGTCATGAGTATAAACAAAAAAAACATATGTGCCGTTCACACGCAATAGAAGTGATACCTTCAAAAAATGATAAAATATTCACATTAATGGTACATGTGAACAATACATCACGCTTGTATGACACCTTTTTACTAACACATACAAACAAATACACGTATCAACGCTCGGAAGTGCAAGTATCAGTGTAATATACTATAAGAAGATCGCGAAGATAAGAAACACTGTATAATGTACTCTATCTCTCTTACTTGCACGTTAAACGGTAAAGAAGTATATGTTACTCTTTTTAATGCCGCTTTCTCATCTCATTGGATTTCGTATCACAACAGGGCTGCGAAAGTATTCACTTCAAACGTATTATATTTAAAAATATTTAGAGGGGATGGAACTGAAACTTTCTGACTATACATATTTTTTATGTAGAAAATCTAGAAAAAAATAACGAAATTTACATGATAGAAGTACAAACTTCTGATATAAATAATAATAAAAACATTAGAAACGGAATTATTGAAACGATTCATTATTTGTCAAACAATAGTAAAAGTGGTCCATGACGACTGATGCTGCGTAAATCCGATTCAGCGTCACTTAGCCGAGCGTGACGGTTCACGTTTACTGTTGAATGAGACTAAAGAATTTATGACTTAAAAAATAGGCAGAGAAATTTAAAACAATATCGGATTCAACTATAAAATCATGCATCAAAATCAATCAAGCTCTTTAACACGCCCGAAATGCTGTCTATACTAATATTCTAAAGCTGAAGAGTTTGTTTGCTGGGAAAATTATTTCAGTGTTAGATAGCTCATTTATCGAGAAAGGCTCATTTATCTCTGTGTGTTAGCGTTAGTCCAAAGTAACTATTTCACCTGGACGAAGTCTCTGGCAGTTATGTTGTATGAAGACTTGACATACGAACACAATAATAGACATAAAAAAAAAAACAAAACAAAATGCTAAGGTTTTTTTTTTTGCTCATCACACCACTATGATGTGATTTAACTTTCATATTACCAAAATATATTATAATATTAAAATTATGGAGACATAACAACTTGCCGTAAATAATTAAAAAAACCCACGAACTTTAATCAGTTCTCGGACAAAGTTTCAAAAACGTAATATTTCAACATCATTATTACCTTATTTGTGTCGCATTTCACAAACTTCTTGTTATAAATGGGCATCCCCTCCCACTCGGATTGGAATACCGTTAGTTATCATTGCCGTATCTAAAGGAGTTCTTGGCGGTATCTTGGAATGCCATGGCTTTATATTTTATCCATAATCTTGTGTTATTTGGCTCTATATTGTGTAATGTTGGTGGTGCTTTACGTAATATAGTTTGGTTATTGTGCAGAAGTGAAGTGGATGGGAAATATTGCCACGGAACATGGATTCTGAATTGCCACAAAAACTCCCTGGGAAGGTTTAACAAGACGGCCATCATCTTGTTAGTTCATTGAAATTATATCAAGAAACTTGTAACATCGATACTCACTTGACAATGGCAGTAATAGTCTACTAGAAGACTGGTTGCCGAAAATAAAATAGAAGAACATATTTAAAGTTATTTCTCGATCGATTTAATCAGCCAGGACCTGATCAAATTTACTAATTTTTATATTTTAGCATTTTTAAGCGTTACTTCCAATTTTGTCGACATTAAATTCAGTTTCGGCCTGTACACCATTTTAGGAGCCAATGCCTAATTCTCGTGTGGCAACTTAACACCTTGAGGTAAGATATAGACATGTCGCAAATGCTCTTTCCAATATATAATTTATCTTACATTTTAATTATCATACAAGTAGCCGTTCGCGAATTGAATATATAAAATAAAATATAATATACATAAAACTAGCTGATACCCACGACTTTGTTTGCTTGGTGTCCTGCGCATGCTCACCAAATAGCTTGCCCCACTTCGCCACGGCAATTAATGGCAATACCATTCATATCCTTCTGACGCTGAAAGTAAAATTTTGCATTTAGAAATTGGTAATATCGACAACAATTCAAATTCAAATTCAAATTCAAATTCAAAACACTTTATTCAATTTAGGCCCTAAGAAGGCACTCATGAACGTCAAAACTACCACCGGTTCGGAAAACAACCCAGTCATCGAGAAGACCGGAAGAAACTCGATCTGGTTTATTTTTTAACAAATATATATAATATTTAGAATAATAATATATTCTATATAAAAGTAAATTTAAAACGTTTTAATGGATGCACAGAGATGAGTCAATTCCAGACATCACCATCGTTCACATATTGATCCACTCTATAATAGCCTTTTGACACCAAAACCCGCTTGACATGGCGCTTAAATTCACAATCCGGCAAATCGGTAATATCCTTTGGGACTTTGTTGTAAAATCTAACACTATTTCCCAAAAAACTGTTACTGGTTTTACTAAGTCTAAAACGTGGGACAACCAGTTTGTCACAGTTTCTAGTATTTACAATGCATCGTTATAGTTGTACCTGAGAAATGTATATGAGATACTTTGGTTTCTGAATTAATTAATGATCGGGGGTGAATATGTGTATAACTAACTGTGCCCGCGACTCCGTCCGCATGGAGTCTAATGTAAAAAAACAATGACTAATAAAATCATCTGAATGTATTAAGCCCATTTACTTATCTATTTTTCTCTCTTACTTAATTCACGTCGTCATTAAAGTACAATAACTTTTGATAGACCGAACCGATTTTATTAAAACAAAGATTAAATGTTACTCGAAGATATTCTTTATGATTTTCTTGAAGAGCTTTTATCATGAACACAGCATTTCAGTAGTGATACCTTTTCATACAAACAGACAGTTAGACAAACATTTGTAAAATTGATTGAAATGTATTTCATTACTTATTCTCGGACACCTGCAACATTTTTTTTTACAAAAATCTAAAAAATCAGACACGTTAGATTTACATTCTTATTATATGTATAGATATAGATAGGTACTATAACTAATAATATGTACAAACTTTTAGAATATATAGGTCATATCGTTTTAACACATAACGTGACAATATACCACAAGAGCGCACAATTGACACTAAAGGATTGGGATCACTTACAAGTTAAGAATTCACTATTATTTATTTCCATTTATTTGTGCCATCACAATACCTACAGATTAAATAAGAATGTTAAACCAATTGCCTGTACAATGAAAATAAATGCATAAATTTGATTGTGGGTAATTATAACAGAATATAATAAGACAGTATTCAAATCGTCTGCCTGTTTGAAAACGCATATGCATCATATAGGCTTTATTTATATAAAAAATCTGTTTATACAATAATTTTATATCATTAAAATCGTGTAAATTTTAATTTAAAGATTTATTCTGCTCACTTTAGTTGCTAAAAAAAACAATAGATGGCGCTGTAAGTTTTTACCCAAGTGACATAAATATTTTCTGAACTTTCTGAAGTTTACTTCAATTGTGCTTTGAGTGTCTCAAACTCTTTTCTTTATTTCATAGGAGGTAAACGGACACGTGGGTCAATAAATATATTAATTTGTTATAAATAGTTTGTTTAATAAAGTTTTAATAGACTTGTTACTAGGTGACGCTATATTGTATTTTGCTGTTACTAAGTTTTCTATTGTGATATAACGCGGACATAGTCGTGGATGGTTTCTAGTCATTAATAATATCATTTTGGTATTTCGATATGAATTTCAATAATATTCCATCTCTGTTATATAATACTTAATCTGTATTTAATAATGATTAGATCAAATTTCAACGGATATTGAAGGTAAAACTATTAATTGCCCTTCGAGGATTGTCCTTTCGTAGAAAGTTCAGTTAGCAATATTCCGAATTCGCTTCCAATATCAAAGGATGGAATAATGCCAGGTACAGATCAACCAAAGTACAGCAAGTGAAGGTAAGGAATTTGCTTATAGATTATTCATGTTCGTTCGCTTTAACGGGGCCTAAATCATGAGGAATGTATTGATATATATTTTATCTCTACATTTGATAACATTATGCTTCGAGATTAAACTTTATGACTATTTTTTGCTTCACTTTACCTACCTGTGCATACGAGATAAGAGATGAGAATAACAAATAGGGCCTCGCATTCTTTTAAGGTTCAAAGTAAAGACTAAGCATCTTGTGAATTTTGAACGAATATATTGAAGATAAATCTAGAGATTTAGTTATAGAGAATTAAAGAAGATAGATACAAAATCTATTGAAGATTAAAGTGTATTGAAAATCACAAAACTTCATGTAGGTACTTTCGGTACCGCATTATAGTTACAAAATAATATTTTTTAAAGGCACTATTACTATTTTTCTGCTTTTATATAACATTGCGGACGAGTATCCTCTGTATTTTTATAGCTAAAGATCTAAAATACGAAAATAATATATACTAAATGTAATCTCAAGAGAGGTATGTGAAACAAAAATCCTTGTGTATTTTCATTTTTGGAACCCTGAAAAATTTTTTTCAAAGTTTACAAATAACCTCCAATAAGATAAACCAGATGGTTTTCACGATCTGATAAACAACGTAGAACCTTATAAGGAAATGATCGTTTCACTAAAGCGTCCACTTCACTAATTTGCGTTCGTTAACTAGTTTTCGCTCGCACTCATTCGCTTGGTCTGTACCCAGCATAAGACTTGGGTAACTCACGTCTCAGGTAAATTGAAATACGTAATACTTGATCAGTATTCAATTAACTAATTAATTAATGCGAAAACGCTGGTTCGTATTTGAAAAGGGTCAATTTAATATTATTGGATAGTTTCAAATAGTTATTGGTAGTTTATATACGAAACAGTATAATATTAAAATTATATAGCAGGAATCTTTAAAATTTTAACATAGTAATTTATTCTGGACAACTAACAAATAATGGAAAACTTTTTTTGCTTTACAAATGATTTCACACTATCTGACAGTAACCAAAGTCTATTAAGAAAATATCAGCGATCGTCGAAATATCTTACAACCTATCGACAATCATCGCTACATGGTTTTTCGCCCCTGTCTACTCAATAACTGATACCCAAGTATGTCAAAATAAGAGACTAGACTGCGACTAGTTACTGCCTACTGGTAGTCCCAACCGAGTCCTGTACAGCAGAATCCTACACCCTGCTTAGTTACTAAAAATCCACCGGGTGATTTTGGAAAGCGATACATCTAGTGTGTCAGTATGGTGGTTATTTCTCTTAGTGTATTATGTTCGCAATCCAATCTATCATGTCCATATACTTTACGACCGTTACTTAACATACAAACTTCTTAAACAAATCCAACAATCCATCTATACTTTCTTCGCTTTTCGATCTTCCCTTAAAACTATATGCCTCCACTTTCATACCAAACCCTTATACGTAATTGGTTACCTTGAAATGGCTCTGTCGATTTGGAAAATAGTTAGTACTTAGATAATATTTTACTTACCAAGTTCACGTAGATGCTTGTTCCTCCTTATTTGAAAGAGCTTCGTTCGCCCGGTATATTACATATGTTAAAGGTATTTATGTTGGTAGACAATTTGCTATCATTTAAACAATTAATGAAACACAATAAATATTTACAACAAAATTATAATATAAAATACAATAACTAATACATCGATTACAAAGTTGTGACGTCTCCTGAACTCATGATTAATACCTACTAAGTACCTAATAAGATTGAAAACATATCCTTCTATCCTTACCCTCGCCTTCTCCTCTTTTATCAATCTTATAAGTAAAGTCCCCACGTATGGTAAATACAAACTCTAATTATAATATATATCTACCGTTCAACATTTTTTTTCAATACATATGTTACTTTCATTACTACACTTGCCAGATGACACTGGTTAAAATGTGGAAAATGACCAAAGATGGCAAAAAAAAATTGAAGCAATGAATATCTCAATAGTCAACTAGTATAGTAGATTACAATGCTCATATCTAAGAGTCTGATAAATTATCAACACGCGAAGTATCTCCTAAATATCTAAAGAAAAGCTTTATTTTAGATCTTTGACCATTTCGCGCCCGAACACAAGATGCCTGTGGAAGCTTACTGCGGGTTTCTATTGCTGCCTCTGATTCTGATCACTCAGATACGATACCTGAAATTCCTGGTGCCGTTCTCCGTGTTTGCTAACATTTGTCTGGTGTTAATTTTTGGCATCACATGTTACTACACGTTCCACGATATACCACAACCTCCTGTAGCCGAGATGGCCACGGGGGTGACAAAATGGCCGTTGTTTTTAAGGTATGTCCCCTTATTTATTGACTATCAACCTAATATTAATCCTTAGGTACATGATTTCTTAATTTCTATCCGAAGAAATATATTTTATGTGGAGGTAGATATATATTGTGTATGCAGGTTTATAAAAATAGTTTGTGAAATTTCCTAAAATGATACACCAGACTGTAAAAGGAATTCGTCAATTTAAACATTCAATTCGTTTTTGAATACCTCAAGATATTATGGCATACACCCAAATGTACTTTATTTATAAATTAAACGCTGTGTTTCATTTTTGAGACACTATACAATTAAGGGTTGAAGCTATATTTTTTGAATTTGGACATTTGGATGGTAGCCCTAAAATAAGTCTGAATTTAGAGAAGGAATACGGTGTAATCAAATTATACCGTGGGCTTATGCCATTGTATATTCTCCTCCGGCTTACGTATCTATCTATCCTTTAAACGAGGAATCCTTTTATATTTCTACATAATCAGTATCTCGGAAACGGCACCAACGCTTTCTGTGAAACTCAGTATGTAGGTGGTTTCGGGGGCTTCACCAGCGTAATAAAATAATTGCTTTTTTAAAGAACCGAGCTAGGCTCGTTCGTCCAGGTACTTAATATTTGTATAGCCATCGACACCATCCTAGGTGATTAATTACAGTTCACGTTATGCTTAATTTCAGAATTATACACTACTAGCGGGCCCGGCAGACGTTGTCCCGCCCTGATTATAAAAAAATCCTGGACAAATTATATACCAAAACGTTCCTCGTGAATCACTTTATCCACTGGTGAAAACCGCATAAAGATCCGTTCAGTAGTTTTTGAGTTTATCGCGAACAGACAGACAGACAGACGCGGTAGGGGACTGTAATCAAGTACAAACTTAAAATAGTGTTACAAGGATGAAATTTTATTTTATTTTAAACTTTTAGAAAAACTTACTGATAGATATGAATCTAAATACGTATTTATGGTTTCTTTTTGTTTATATAATATGTGAGATAGTGTATATAATTTTTAAGTGTAATGACTGGCTTTCATATGAATGAAAGCCATGTATAGGTTTCTGTCATTTATGACTCTACAACTAATGGTATTCAACGACAACAAATATATAAAATGATTAATAAAGATAAACAAAGAAGCTGACTGCAAAACATATTCGTTTCAGTCACAGTCATTACACTTAAAAATTATATACACTATCTCACTCACACAATAGAAGCAAGCAACGAACATAACCAGAAAAAAACATAAATCACATTATTACAAATGTCCAAGAAGTGTAAGTAATTATTATAACAATTTCGCACAATTATATGGATGATACCAAGACGATGTATATCTATCCATGTTATCTCATTAGATATTGTCTTCACGTGAACCTAGAAAAATAGAGGACGAAAAATAATATGAATCTAACAACACTTTATATATTAAAAACCGTCGAGCCGTTAATGCTAGAGGTGTGTAAAGGAACAGACACATATTTGCTCGACAAATATTCCCTTTGCGCACTTGAGTAAAAATGCAACGTCTTCCAAGAGAGGAAATTTTTGCCACAATAGACTTTGTTACGCTCTCTTGTGAACGCAACTCAATAGCTGGATTTGCATGAATTTCCGAGACATACGTGACACGCTTTGTATAGATTTTTATTCTTGGTACACATTAAAATAAAAATAAACGGAGCATAAAAATTCTACCGAAAATGTACCTAATGAATATTGACTGTCGGTTTTATTAGGGAACTGTAATAAATTATAACTTGTTTCAATTACGTAAACAACAAATATTATGCCGAGTCTTAATAAGTCTACACTGGATGTTATGTTGACTGTCACGTATTTGCTTACTTATTACGTAGTCACATTCTCATTACTAGATTAAATAAAGTGTATCGTTAGGCTATATTAGCAAATATTTTGTATTCCGACTAGAACACAACCCGTCTATCTGATAGATCTGATCTGTAAGACTAAAATGCTTGTCGAAAAATAACTACTTATAATATATTATTTATAATGTGCCGACAATACATGTTGAAAACAAATCCTAGAACTGCGTAATGTTATGTCCATACACTATTGCCAAAATTATTTTAACAAATCTGATCCAAAAAAGGTGCACAAAAACTACAATTTCAGTACCAGGAAAGTATACGAAACCTATCGATTTAAAAAATATTGTCCTTAGGTACCTAAATGATAGAAAAACATTGTAACTTTAATTTCAATGATTTTTTTTCGTAGGTGTATTTAGTAAAAATTATGAGTTACAATGTTATTCGTATCGAGTTTCAATATCAAAATCAGAGTCACAAATACTTTATCTTTAAATTTCTTCTGTACGTGTGTATGTCACTGAACTCCTCCTAAACGGCTGGACCGATTTTGATGAAATTTTGTGTGCGTGTTCCAGTGGAGCCGAGAATGGTTTAGATTTACAATTGGAAACGGTAGGTGGCGCTGCGGTTGAATTTTAGATTTTTTATTATTATCAAGGCAGGACAACGTCCGTCGGGACCGCTAGTCCATTTTAAATCCTGAGTAGTCACTTATAAATGCCAAAATTCTACCAGCTCAACAATCGTTTTCGGCGGGAGTACAGTGAGGGATGTTTCCCAAACATCTCTATCGTTCATATAATGATGCACCTTGTAATAGCTGTTGACACCGAAACCTGTTTGCAATGGTGCTTAAATTTACTATCTGGCAAATGGGTAGTGTACTTGGGACATTTTTGTATAACCTAAAACAATTACCAAATAAAACTGTTACTAGTCTAAATAGCTGCCTTTACACGATACGCTCTTTCACGCGCGATTCGAGTGTGCAAGATTGAACGACGGGAAAATGCGTATGTGAATTCACGAGTGAATGTTATTGTTCGTTTTTACACTTCGATCAACAATAACTAGATATCGGGTCGGCGCGAAAAATACGTCTCGGTAAATAACATCTCACATGAAATGTGTGTGTGTGTTTAGTTTGTTTGAAACACAGCCAATGTAAGCACGTTTCACAATGCCGCATTGTATTCAAAAGATGCAAAAATAAAACCCGAAAAAGTAATTTTACGGCCGGAGTGTCTTACTTTCGCTAAATACATGTTGAATAAGTTATATTTTATGCTTTAAACTAACAAATAATATTAAATTTTGAACAAAATTACCGATTTTAAACCTGTGGTATAAATGTTTGGCTAAGGCTCTCCAAACATGCACAATAACGGGAAAAGGTACTTTATTCATTGCATGTTAAGGTTGAATTCACACTAAATGTTGTCTATGCTGTCTTTTCATTTGTAAGTGACGGGAGTAATTTATTGCTTTGCTCGTTTTATCGAAAGTATTAGATCATATTTTGACATTTGTGACTTTATTACTAGGTGTCATGGTTGTAATTAGGTTGAACTTAAAACTGTTTTAAAACTTTTTTTCTCCCTTTCTTGGTAAACAAATAGCTACACATACGTATATATTTACGCGGACAGCTTTTAGCTTCGATTTTGTACGTTTGTTGATCGAAGTTTTTACACGACCAGTTTTTCCTGCGCGAAAGCGTTTTCACGCGAGAAAGTGGCGGGTCGTGTAAAAACAGCTATTGAGCCTGACTACGATAGGCACTGATGTTTCTAGAAAAGTTTGGATTGATTGGATTGTTGGATTACTCTTTTTCTATCCTTGTAATCATGTTCCTAGTTGTTCAGGTTCAGTGAATCCTCGCTGGTTTAAATTGCTTATTAATTTACTTGATATCAATGTTTTCTATATACCACTATCTGCCCACCATGGCTTTTTACGGCTGTCCTAAGGAATCATATAATTATCATTACGTATTATAAAACAAAATCCCCTACCGCGTCTGTCTGTTCACGATAAGCTCAAAAAATACTGAAAGGATTTTCATGCGGTTTTCACCAATAGATAAAGTGATTCATAAGGAAGATTTATGTATATGATTTGTTAAGGTTTTTTTTTTGTCATGGCGGGAGAATGTCCACCGGGCCCGCTAGTAATGAAATAAAATGACAACTGAGCGTGGATCTGTCAATAATTGTCTCACTCACTTTGTTATATGGAAATATTTTAGCCCAAATTTTCACTTTTTGGTAAGATATTTCAAACATTTTAATTCATTCGAACCTTATCCCGACAATTAGAAGCACAACAATAAAAGAATTAACCAAATCGGTGCAGCCGTTATGAAGTGATGCGTTTACATACATTCGACAACTGATTTTGATTTATATATATTCACAAATAAATCTTGCATGTACCTGTTTGAAATAGACATTAGTATTGTAAACATTTTTAGAAACAAACCCTTCAACATCATCTTTGTGTAACTCTTCTAGACAAACCACTATAGACATCCCTAGATTTATTTTACCATAAAACATTACTTTCCTTTTAAGTAATAAAGGTTTCTATGAACCAAGTAACTATGTAACATATAGCAAACGAGCCGCAGGCTACTTTGTGACACCACTTCACATTTCATCTAATATAGTCTACTATAATAGTTCGTAGGTTCCCTCATGAATTCAAGGGTTCTGATATACATATCCACAGGTAGATCTAGGAATAAGAACTCTTTCGTAATCTTATTAAGAGTCAATTTTTAATGGCGTTAATTCTCGGATTTGTTATTCGAATAATCCTATTAATATTATAAACGAAAAAGTTTGTAAGGGTGTATGAATATTAATTACCCTGTCACAAAAACTATTTAATGAATTTTGATAAAACTCTACTGTAGTATAGTTTTTACATCATAATTATGTATTGGACATATTTTATATAAATGTTGGCACTAATGCCGGTTCTACTGTCAAATAGTATTTATACTGACATAAATATTACGTGCTACCATTTAATATGAAGCAATTCTATAAAATGCGTAGCGAAAACGGAGCGTGGATAGTCCGGTCTGGTAGTCCGGTGAAGCTGTAAAGACCTATCCGTGTCAAAAACGTAGACAATTCGAAAAAAAAGAGCGGGAATCAGTCTCGCGCGAATTGTCGGATTATTCCCATCTCTGAGTTAATTGTTCGGATAAGTGACAAGAAGAACGTCATAGATATGTTTCACGTCATACCTTTATAAGTACCGCCACCTACGTCAACGTCTCCTGCTAGTCGCGATATAGAAATTTTTAAATTGGCTAAAATATAATTTTAAGTTTAAGTTAATTTGAAATAATTTTACCACGTGATATCGAACTCGGTGTGCGCTGCAAAAATCACTATAGTTACGTGAAGGTTGTGCACGGTGTTAGGAATACTATGGCACATTGGCACCGTACCCGAGGGATAAATGAAATCTAAATTAAAGCGACCGATGCGGCGAGCAAAAGCTAGTTCCCCATATATCTGGTGAAAACTCCAGTACAAGTAAATATATTCGTATATCATCACAGGTTGTCTCAAACTCTACATATAAGTGGTAAGACTCAAAAATATAAAGTTGACTTCATATTATTGATGCGAATTATCAACCGATCATCAATGAAATTTTGTTTGCAATCGGTTAAGAATACAGAAAAGGACATAGAATAACTTTTATCCTGTTTGTCAGAAGTGAAACCGCGGACAAAAGCATTGTGTTTCACCGGAAACACCCAAAACTGAAGTATTTTTAATGGTAAAATTGATCGAATATAGATTCAAATTGGTACATGCAACTTGTAATCATGCAAACCTTGCAATCTTGGGTTGTAGACTGTATATTTTTTATAATTTTGAAGTTTCAACATTTCTCCATAATCTCACCTGACCGGTTTTAATCTCAAGGCCAGTGTAGCTCTAGCTAGGTATTAGATAAAGATATATTAAGTTTCAGATAGACAGTAACAAATTTGTTGAAATTGGAATAACTTTACTAACACATCACTAATAAAATTAGCAACTGATTGTGAAGGAAAACAGAATGTTAAGAAATGTTCCCTTGGTGACATCACGTCGTATAGAAAGCTGATTTACTAGCATCATTCGCCAGTACATCATGGGCTGGCATGTTCATTAAGTGGTTTACCCACTTTTGGGACGTATAGCAAAACAAAAATATTGAAATATATAACATGATATTTCTTTCAGTACAGTCATATTCGCAATAGAAGGTATCAACGTGGTTATGCCGGTGGAAAATGAGATGGCAAAGCCGGAACAGTTCCTTGGCTGCCCTGGAGTGTTGAACATCACAATGGTCTTTGTTACTGTGCTGTACGGCTTCGTCGGTGTTGTCGGTTATTTGAAATACGGAGACCTGGTTCTAGGGAGCATAACTTTGAATTTACCACAAGATGAAATGTAAGTAATGTAGTATCTAATATTTTTTATTATATATAATATAGTACTGATGGTATAAAGAAATATAGTTTGTATGTGGGAAACTCAATGAAAAAAAGGTAAATTATCTGTGTTTTGCATAGACTATATTATATATTTAGTAGTCCGGTGAAGCTGTTGAGGCCTTGCTAGGCCAATAGCGTAGTCAGTTCGAAAAGAAAACATATTATATATTTATTGAGTTTTACTCTACATAATAAAATCACCAGCGATTGGTAGTATTGACATGGGCATTGTTATTTTAGTTTGAAAATAGCGGCAAATAATTAAAAGAGCAGAGATATACTTTCTTGTATTACGGTGAGTGTATGTAACGTTGGCATTACTCTCTACCCCATTGGGAAAAAAATAAATAATTTGAATATATATTGGAAATAACTTTTGTTAAAAAAAACACTGTTATTCTGGGATGATTTTTTTTTTTCGTATCACTCAAAAGAATTGTGAACATTTTGATTACGATATTCAATAAATCGTCAAAAAAAACCATAGAAAAAGTTGTCTTATTTTTCTTTGAAAAAAAAAACGCAAAACTTAAATGAAGTGCTTTAAATACATGCTTATAACATAAGCTTTTCTACTCCTTTTGCTTAACGTACGGTAGACCGAGTTTGGTGTGATTAAAGGTTATATGGATGTATGCAAAACGATTAAATTGGGTTGGGTTGGATTGAATTGTATGAGATCTGATCGGACTGGATCGGTTCGGATCGGATCGAATCGGATTGAATAGGATAAGATCATATGGGGTAGCATACATCTAAGTCAAACGCACGTATTTGTTTTAGGTCAAAGAGTTACTCCGAATAGTTTATACCATTAAAATATTTAATGCCATTTTTATTGTTAAATATTCATATTCTTCTATTAATGCATTATGACATATTTGCAAAGGTTCGCAACTGACATAATAAAACAAAATGCAAAAAAAATAAGAATTATATATATACTAGCGGGCCGGGCGGACGTTGCCCTGCCTTGACAATAAAAAAAAAAGTCAACCGCAGCGCCACCTACCGGGTCCAATTGTGAATCTAAACCATTCTCGGATCCATTCGAACACACACAAAAAATTTCATCAAAATCGGTCCAGTCGTTTAGGAGGAGTTCAGTCACATACACACGCACACAAGAAATATATATATTAAGATATTACTTCCTTTTGTTAAAAGAACTTCAATGAAGTTCAAACAAAAAAAAATCAAGGTAGTCGTAAGGACTTCCGACAGAAGTAAAAACTCAAAAGAATGAAATAACTGTCTTCCCTTTTGAATTTTTAAATGAATTATAGTGTGAAATACAATATTTAAATATCGTAATTTATATATTGAAATTATTAACATTGGTGTGGTTTTCACTTAAATCTCACTCGGAGCAATAATTATAGGTACACATTGTTATATAGTTTATTAATTAATCAAACATATGTTGGGCATATGTACAAGGTCAAAACAAAATATCAATATTACTTATACACTACGCTATAGTCACTAGACTGACGAAGGTCTCGCAAACGCAATACGGTCGATCACGCTTACTAACATCTCATTACGCGAAATCATAAGTTTATTTCCTGCCAAAAAAGTACCGCTCAACGCGCCTAAAGAAGTTTGCACTTCAAAAATATTACGCTCAAATATCGACCTTTGGATAATCAATTTTAGTTTTTTATTCCAAACATGCACCCCAGTTAATATATTTATAAAGTTTTTAAAAAAAATCATAACTGCTTTATTTTAAATAAAATAGTAAAGTGACTTATCTTGTACGAAAACAATTGCGAATAAAAATAAAACAAAGTTTAATAACAAAAGAAATAAACGAACTTTCTCCTTCGTGTTGATAACTTTAATTAAAACTAAACAAGTGGTAAATAAATTAGCCCAATTAGTATTCACTAAACGCTTTCAAAAGTTAATAATTCGCACTATAACATTATAAATGCAAAATTAACTCTGTGCCTTTTTGTTATGATTTCACAATTATATCTCTGAATCGACTGTAATGAATTTTGCCAAAGGTTATTTAAGACCTATAGAAGAATACGTGCTACTATATATAGATACTGAACATAATAAACAATAGTAAGGTTTTTATAAGTAGACGTTCAAACTTTGCCTTCAGAACTAACTACCTGTAATGTTACTCATAAATATATTTTTATAATTTATTTAAAGGGACGTCACACACACGACTTTCATTTATTTACACTGGTATGGCCATCGAGATTATAATAAAGATTTATATATGGGCACTACACTATACTACCCACGACTATAATATAATAAATTCCATTACGCAAATATTTCTTTTTTGTAGGTGGTAGAGCCACGCTGAAGCTATTACTGGTTTCAGCATGAATAGGTCGGCTCACCCAGGGTAGTACCACCTTCTCATAGAAAACCGTTAAGTAACAGTGCTTGCATTGGTGCGTTTCGTTCGGTCAGTGAGAGCGCCGGAAGCCCAATTCCCTTTCCCCCCTCCCAGTCCCCTCTCTCCCATCCCCCCAAACACAGGCCGGCAACGCACTTGCGACTCTTCTAATGTTGCAAGTGTCTATGGACGGTGGTGATCACTTAACATGAGGTGACTCGCCTGTTCGTTTGACTCCTATGACATATAAAAAAAATTGTCTATTCAACAAAATAAATGAAACATTAATATAAATGTAAACTTCGGTATTTTATGCAAAAACAGAGTGATTTGAAGCCGTATGTATTCCAAAGAAACTCCTCGAAGTATTTCATATCTAGGCCGCATGAGACGTACTTTGCTTAGATATTAATATGTGAATATTGTTCCTAGAAATAAATTTATAGATCTAATATATTATCTACGTTCTCTTACATTTGTATGTAAATGAGGTAATAAGATTCCTTTGGGAACGAATAACGGAAAGCGTATCTACTTAAAATACATATATACATACATATATCAACTACACGACGTAAAAACTAATAGACTTCTAAATAGAATACCCATAACTCGCTTTACGACTTTAACAAGTCGTAATTACCTATATGACATATAGAAACCTATTCATAGAAACGCAAACAATTTAATTGGATCTGTTCTATTTTTTAAATAAAATAATATCGTTTTTATTTCAAACATATCTGTCACCAGTTATCACGCGTCACTTCGTTTGTATTAATTACTTTTGAAAATTGAATAAATAAAGTTAGCCTATACCACTTAGGATAATATAACATCCTAAAAATATAAAAAATCACATACAAATTATAAAACACTTCGTTTCCATGAATAAACAAAATTACAATAAAAATAACAGTGCGTGTATCAGACACACAAGCGAAGAAAGTGTAACTTTTTTGGCTTATATTTATTATATTACATATATACTAGCGGACCGGGCGAACGTTGTCCTGCCTTGAAAACAAAAAAAATCCTAAAAGTCGATCGCAGCGCCACCTGCCGGGTCCAATTGTGAATCTAAACCATTCTCGAATCTCCACGAACACACACAAAAAATTTCATCAAAATCGGTCCAGTCGTTTAGGAGGAGTTCAGTCACATACACACGCAACCAAGAAATATATATATTAAGACTAGCGGACCGGGCGGACGTTGTCCTGCCTTGAAAACAAAAAAATCCTAAAAGTCGACCGCAGCGCCACCTACCGGGTCCAATTGTGAATCTAAACCATTCTCGGATCCACTCGAACACGCACACAAAATTTCATCAAAATCGGTCCAGTCGTTTAGGAGGAGTTCAGTCACATACACACGCACACAAGAAATATATATATTAAGATGAGAATGCTCACAAACAATAAACTATACGAATATAATATTTACTCATTTATGTATATTACTATATCCAGACAGACACTTATACTTAAAACAAAAAAAAAATACCATTTCAACTATATAAAAATAATATAATACAAATGAACGACTTTAGCTCGAAATATAGGAGTATCTAAAAACCTATGTTTTCGATGAAGATTCTTTAAAGAATATAATATTTTATAATAAAGTAGTGATTATTTTCATCCAGAATTATTCATACGAAAAATATGCTTTATAAATGTAGATATAGATAACAATGTATGTTTGTATATCAGAGATTGATAATTAAATAAATAACGTGGCCAATCGCCACGAAATTTGGTACAAAAAGTATATTATCCTAGAGCTTTTTGCTTATATTATACTTTGTACCATTTAACATGTGACCACAATTTCATATAATGTAGAATGTCAATATGGTCAAAACTGGTAAACAAGTTAACCCTAGAGCTGGACTTGTTCTGAAATACAAAAACACATCCTGTAGGTGGCCACAGATATTCAATGAACCCATTTAATACGTAAGTACCCAAACTTTTTTAAAGCAATATATTCAATACGTATTTCACTCTTTTGTAATAACACGGTACATGTTTAAAGTGGACGAAGGCACAGGGGGTTGCTAGTATTGTATTTAATTAAATTGTAGACGATATTTTTTTTCAATTTTCTACACATCACTTCACAAAGATCCCGTCAGTCTTTCAAAATCAAGTATAACTAAGCCATCCACAGCAGGCAATATCTCTATGACACAATGTTCATTTTATCGTACTTTTAGTTTATTCGAGGTAAATTACTTTATAAAGCCTATCAAATGGCACAATGGAGTGTAAAACTTGAGATAATGGAATTACTTAATGTTCAGTCTTGCGATTATGTATTACGGTAAAATGGATAACAACGTATTTCGACACGCAATGTCTGAATTATAACGAACAAGATTTATGTATATACTTATTTTTTATGTAAATTTTTCGATTTACGCAGTTGAAACTGTCTCTGTTCTTTCCTCCCTCGGCCCCTAAAATACCGCACCGCACCCGAGTGGGTGGTGTTGGTGTTGGTGTGAGGGTGTTGGTGTGAGAGTGTTGGTGGAGCCACCAACAGTACTAATGTCTTCTCACTTAGCGTATTTTTTTACCTGCACTTTGTATACTCATTTCTCTGCTTCTATGGGTTTGTTGCATGATATCACATAGCCTTTACTAAATAATTTTCTTAATATATATACTATAAATTACAAAAATAATCTTTAGTTACTACAGAGATACACTTTTAGATAGCTACAGAGATCAATGCGTTCAAACAGTAGGTGGTAGAGCCAGATTGAAGCTACTATTGATTTCAGCATGAATGGGTCGGCTCGCGCCCAGATATGTCGCGAATTGCATGTATCAGGCAACAGCCAAAGCCGAGGTGTGCCGCGCACCCTTGAGCTAGCTGTCAAAATAAATTCGGCTGAGTGCCTTAAGCGCTCGCCTTAGTAGTCCGGTGAAGCTGTTAAGACCTTGCTTGGTCAATAGCGTAGTCAGTTCGAAAAAAAAAAGGGTCGGCTCGTCCGGGGTAGTACCACCCTCTCGTAGAAAACTGACGTGAAGTAACAGCGCTTGCACTGTTGCGTTTCGTTCGGCCAGTGAGAGCGCCGGATAACCCACCTCCCCGCCCCCTCTCCCCTCCCCATGCCCCTCTCCCCAAACGCAAGCTGGCAACGCACCTGCGACTCCCCTGGTGTTGCTAGTGTCTATGGACGGCGGTGATCACTTATCATCAGGTGACCCGCCTGTTCGTTTGCCGTCTATATAATATTAAAAATAAAAAAACAAAAAAAATAAATAAAAAGAAACAATCTCATAAGTAATATAATTAATACATTATTATATACTTCAAAGTTATACACGTTTTAGGGGAATAACATCAGAATTTATTTAGTTAATGTTAACTAAGTAAATATTAGAGTTACTCGCGTAAAACGCATGTGAAAAAGAATTAAAAAGTCAATTTAAAAAGGCGAGGCATCAATATTCTTAATACACAGGCTCGCTATACAACGCGTCACTAGTCTCACGCAAGCGCAATACATCACGGGTATATCAATGATGCTTCATTATATGTCGAGGTCATCGATGACGCGAACGCGAAGCAATAAGTTTTTCTCCAACCAACAATAGCTTAACACGGCTAAAAAAGTTTTCACTTCCACAAAAATGTTGAACAATTATACAACCGAAACACCCACACAATAGCTAACAGGAAGATATTTAACCTTTCTATACCTGGACATACGGTTTTTTAATGCAAAACGTTAGCGGTTTAGGCTCTCAGCAGCTGCGTAGTTCATGGCCTACTTTAAATAAGTGTAGCATGAAAGTTCGTGTATACATAGAATGTACGTGAATACGACGTATATCAGTTTCGGTAAACCGACGCGCACGTATAGGAATGTTAAGACTTACAGTAATAAGTAATTCCAAAATTATATTCAAAAGTCATATCGGGTTTCTTACTGGAAATGACGCCCCTCTCTGTGCACCCACTAACAACGAATGTAACTATTTATGTTTTGTAAAAATATATAACATGAAGAGATAAACCAGATCGAGTTTCTTGCCGGTTCTTCTCGATGACTGGGTTGTTTTCCGAACCGGTGATAGCTTTGACGTTCATAAGCGCATTCTCAGTGCCTGAATTGAATAAAGGATATTTAGATTTTACTATTTTTCTCAACAACAGGGATGTTTTCATGTCAATTCCAGGATAATTATTTACGTTTTAGGAAGCTATACAATTATGTTTTCGAATTCGGAAGGTATTTGTAGCGTTTATTAATATCATTGTGAATTAACTTTAAAACTTTGCATCGCATTTATGACCTTATGGTAGTAGGATTGGTGATTTATGCTATATTATATATAATAATATATGATACATATATAATTTAAATTTCAGCACAGCACTAATTGCGAAAATATTAGTGGCGCTTGCAGTATTCTTCACTTACTGTTTACAAATGTACGCTCCTATGGAAATCATTTGGACGCGGCTGCAGAATAACGTCAGAAAGGATTATCAAAATGTTAGCCAAATCTTACTTAGGATCACTGGTGTCTTATTAACAGGCGAGTTTATGAATAAATTCCGTATAGTGCCATCTGGTGCCTTTTTTGCGAAGATATGTTCAAAATTATACAACTAATTTATGAAAATATCTAAAATAATAATAATAATTACTTATACGAACTTAACGCTTACAAACAAAAAAAAATAATAAAGATTATAAACATGAAAAAGGTTAGGAATCACAGGTCTAAAGTAAATTGATTCTGTGTTATAAAATCGCTATTAAATCTGAAAAATGGAATTAACCTTAATCCACGTTATAAACCGATGTAATTTATGACTCAAAAGCGGAAAGTTCAGTTTTTTAATTATGAAAGGAAGTCGAGTTCTTGTTAATTTTTATATTTACAGCTATTCATCTGTTTTGAATTATTATGCTCGTATAATTTAATACTGATCTATTAAATAAAACTAATTGGAGAAACCCATAGCGAGTTTGTTGCACTCCTCACTAATTGCTTTTGACAACTTTTCCCATTCTGAACTCGTCGCGTTGTCAGTTCGCATTAGAACACACTGAGAAACGAACTTAAATGAAGTGCAAGGTATGATATTATAATGCGTGTGAGAATAAAATTAATTACGTCTAAATATATATTAAGATATCTTTTATCTTTTTATCTTTTATGTCCAAGATATAAAAAAAAATCGAAGCAGTCATAAGGCCAGCTGTCAGAAGTGAAAACTCAAAACAATGAAATAACTGTGTTCTCTTTTGAATTTTTAAATTAATTATAGTGTCAATTATTTACGAATTTAAATTTCATAATTCATATATTGAAATTATTAACATTAGTCTGCTTTTTACATCTATATTGGCACCCACAGCGGTAATTATATATTTTTATAAAGTTTATTAATCAGTCAAACGTTCGATGGGCTGTAAAATCGCAATAAAAAATATCAATATTATATGTACATAGGCCGCTATACTACTCGTATATACTTGTATATATACGCGAGCGCAATACGGTCGGCCACGCTTACTAGCATGTCACGTCATTGCAAGCAACAAATTAATTTACGTATAACCAAGTTTATTGATGTTTATTTTCACCGTGTTATTAATATTTTTCAGTTATCCTGGCGACAGCAGTTCCAGATCTAGAACTTCTGATAGGTTTGGTCGGCGCTATATTCTTCTCCACCCTTGGTCTGCTGATTCCAGTGGTCATACAAACAGTGCATCAATGGGACAGAGGACTGGGACCGTGTTCTTATATTCTATGGAAGAATTCTCTGATAATGTTATTCTATTTTATCGTATTATTGTCCGGTTGTTATTCGGCTGTTAGTGAGATTGTATCAAAATACGCAATTTGAAAATGTAATTCTTTTCCACTCATAACCTTTTACTAGTGATAGTAATAAGTAGTGGGTCTGTCGGACGTTGTCCCGACTTATAATAAAAAAAAACCTTGAATAATAATATACCTAGACCTCATGAATCACTTTATCTACTGGTGTTTTCATGACAATCCGTTCAGTAGTTTTTGAGTTTACCCCGAACAGACAGACAGATAGACGTGGAAGACTTTGTTTTATAATATGTAGTGATATTACACGTAATTAATTGTTCTAGCTTTTGGCCACAATATCACCTGGCAATGTGTACTAATATGGTAAACACGCTAAACCTAGAGAGGGCTGTCTTTTAAGCACAACTGCCGGGACATACCTATAGCAGCTATTGGCAGCTAGCCATGCCAAGCTAGAAAATGCCCTACATAACTAGTGTTATTATTACTATCTCTTTATATTAACTATAACTTAGTTTTAACTCATGAATATTGTTCTAATGTTATTTTAAAAATAAGTATATAGAAATTTTTCATTTATATACCAAAATATGTGAACTCTATACACCATACCACTAACTGACAATAAATAAGAAAATGGTAGGTACCGTATTCGGGTACCACATCGATAGACGTAGGTTCGAATCCCGCAAAAAAAAAATAGGGCTTTCGTTGAAAGAAAACATCGTGATACTCGTAAAACCGCTGCATGGTAAGGTTTCTTCCAATATCACTATGTCATTTAATATCAGGTGCGATTTTGGACGAATGCTAAAACATCTAAGGAACATTGGTACTATCGCTTGACTCTTGCGTACTACGTAATTACAGGGAAGATTGAGACTACCAAACAAATAGTTACAATATACAGACAGCCACTGCGGCGACTCATCACGACGCATCCTTACTAATATTTTAAGTGCGAATTTGTGTTTGTTACGCTTTCACACCTTAATGACTCAAATGATACTGATGACAGATACAGAAAACGACAAAGTCCATCCAGAAATAAGCAAAGCCGTGAACAAAAGCTAGTTATACACATTTGATACATTGCAAATACAACGTATCATAATAAAACGACTTTAAAACGTCATCAAAGCTTTTAACATTCATATTAAAGCGACGCTATTTACAAGGTTTCTCATTTACGTGTTTGTTAGAACTAAGGGACCTTTGACTCCAAAAAGGAATTAAGCCCTGCAGCGCAACTTTCCAAACGCCGCGGCGTCGTTTCTCGCGTCACTGCATTTTTTAAATTAAGTACGAGCACACGACGCAAATAGAAAAATATCGAGCAGCACATTTTACACTGAAGTTTAAATAACATCCATATCTAGGCTGATTACGGAAAAGAACGCCGCGACTCGAGCTCACGACACTTACTCGTCTGTAGAGAATCGCGATCGCTTACGATTATTACGTAAACAGGTTAAAGCTCGTATCTCAGATCCGGGCCGACAGGTGGGACAGGCTTCTGGAGAACCACCTGCGTAACCACACCACCGTGGTCTGGGGATCAATTTCGCTCCCGCACACCAGATTAGGTCCTCCTCGGCAGCGGCTCAAGCCTAGGTCCGTTCCCTCGGCGTGGAGCCCTTGAATGTACTGCTCGCGCGATACACTGGCACAAAATCCTACATCACTGCGACAATGGGGGGAGGTGGAGCGCCTGGCCACGATAGCCACAACCCTCGTGGTCAGGCGCATTAGGAGGTTGGGCCTCAGGGTGGCCCTCGGGAAGACTGAGGCCCTACTTTTTCATGGGCCTCGGCGAGGGCCACCACCTGGTGCCCACATAGTGGTGGAGGGCGCCCGGATCAGGGTGGGGACCCAGATGAAATATCTGGGCCTCACCCTAGACGGGCGCTGGCGGTTCGAGCCCCATTTTGCGGGGCTCGGACCGCGAATTGCTGGAGCGGCGGCGGCGCTCGGCCGGTTGCTCCCCAATATAGGGGGGCCGGGTGCCGGGTGCCGCCGACTTTACATGGGAGTCGTGCGGGCGATGGCCGCCTACGGGGCACCGGTGTGGGCCGACGCCCTCGGTGCCGCCAACGTGCGTGCGCTCCGTAATGCGCAGCGCACGGTGGCACTGAGGGCGATCCGGGCGTACCGCACGGTGTCCTCGGCAGCGGCCTTCACGCTCGCGAGCTCCCTACCCTGGGAGTTGGAGGCAGGAGTTCTCCGGCTCCCAGGGAGGTAGAGGGGGAGAGACGGCGTCTCAGGGGAGACGCCGTCGAAAGATGGCAGCAGGACCTGGTGGACGAGCGGTTCGGGCGGTTTACCGTGGACGCCGTCCGCCCGGTCCTGCGGGAGTGGATGTCGAGGAAGTGGGGCTCCCTGACGTTCCGACTGGTGCAGGTACTCACCGGACACGGTTGTTTCGGGTGGTATCTGCACCGGATCGCGCGCAGGGAGCCGACCGCCGCCTGCCACGAGTGCGGCGCTGACGAAGATACCGCGCAGCACACTCTATCTGAGTGTGCTGCGTGGAGAGAGCAGCGCCGCATTCTGGCGGTGGCGGTAGGAGCGGACTTATCGCTGCCGAGCGTGGTTTCGGCCATGCTCGGCAGCGAACAGGCGTGGCAAGCGATGGCCTCCTTCTGCGAGGAGGTCATCTCACAGAAGGAGGCGGCGGAGAGGGCCCGAGAGGTAGACCCTCAAAGTGGCCGTCTCCGTCAACGAAGGACAGGCAGGAGGAGGCGGCGCTTTGCCCAACTCTTCCTGCCACCGTAGCCGGACCTGAGGGGATGGGCCGGGGGGCTCAACTCCTCATTGCACAGGTCCGGCGGACGAGGGGAGGCAGCTGGTGTGTGTCCAGTCTGCCTCTCTATAGGTAGGAGCCCGGCGGTCTCCTACCGCCGGGCGGACCGTGGGGGCGGCTCTACAAGGTTGATTAGCTTGTTCGATCCCTTGCCGCCCCCACAATATCGGTCTGTCGGTACACTGTGGGGTTTTAGTCCATGCGAGTCGGACATAACCCACCCTCTCCCCCGGGAGGGTAGCGTATCCATAAGGGATTTCCTCCCTAAATTCCCACGTTCCCACGTTAAAAAAAAAAAAAGTTTCAGACAGGACGCGAATTTCATGTATCAGGCAACAGCCCAAGGCGAGGTGTGCCGTGCACCCTTGAGCTAGTTGTCAAATAAAACTGGGTGAGTGCCTTAAGCGCTCGTCTTAGTAGTGCGGTGAAGCTGTTAAGACCTTGCTAGGTCAATAGCGTAGTCAGTTCGAAAATAAAATCCATATCTAGGCTATATAGATAGCGCGCAAATAGCGTCTCATTTTCGGTTGCAGTTTTCGTATCCATTAATTACGAAATATAATTTTTAATGTAGTTTTATACATTATAGGTTTTGTTAGCGTTTGACCACAATCTCATCTGATGGTAAATGACGACGTGGTCCGAGATGGTAAACACGCCAAAGCTAGAGGGGTTAGCCACGTGGACTTAGAAAAATCCCTACACCACTATGTTAAGGTGGCATCACGATATTTCCTTTCACCGAAAGCTCCGATTCAACTATAAACTAAGCCATCATCGCTTCTTATTGAGTATAAACGTTTTTCTACGAATAACAAATATAATTGATAATTTTATTTATTAAGATATTTTATTTACAGTTAATAGACAAGCAGCATAATTGCTGATACGTCTATATCACAGTGTGTCGAAATTTTTTGTCGGGTTTTGGTCACTGCAGATGTTCACTTATTAAAGTGAGTCTATTAGTCCTATAGGAGCTTCTATAAGATTCTATACTGACACAGATAACGTAATAATAATACTCGGAGTGCGTGAAATAGACTGTTTAGTTATATGACCATATAAGGTAATTTATAGAGACGCGATCATTCATTCGTTTGAACGAAATTCTATTTACAATATATACAAAGGTTTCAGCCAGTCTGCCAAAGAGGATGACATACTCGGTAGTTACAGCCTGGAGCCAGTTGTCGAGTCGGTTTTTAAAACCATGGACAGAATTGCAATTGTTGTGTGTGAAAATGATTGACTTATTTTAGTTTGATTTCCTCTTGTAGATCATGTTGTGTCTCTTAAAATATACATTTCACGTAGGTATGGCAGGTTATATTTATGAGTGACTATTTTGTATGTTTCTATGAGGTCCCCACGCTTTTCTTTACATGTAGTGATTTTTTTATACTTTACCCGTGTTATTACAAAAAAAGTTAAATACGTATTGAATACTTGCTTTAAATAAGTTTGGATACTTACGTATTAAATGCACCGCGCTTGCCGACGGCTGCCGCGGCAAGATCATGTTATCCTTTTTCGCAAGTCTAACCTAACCTTACCAAACAAAGATAGAAAAGCAAGATGTCGAAAGCTGCATTTAATACGTAAGTATCCAAACTTTTTTAAAGCAAGTATTCAATACGTATTTAACTTTTTTGTAATAACACCCCATAGGTTTTATTAGCATTTGATATTTACTGGAAGTCATTATTATATACAAAATACATGATTCACTCAGTGCCCTCGGTTAATGTACGTATAACTAGAGAACTACTGAACGGACTTATATTAATCTATTTTTAGATCATAGCTGACTACTCTGACCAAGTTTCTGTATATGTTACATTAGGTATATGAAATTATTAAAAAGACAAGATGATTAGAAATACATTCTGTTGCATTATTTTACTTAAACTATTAAATATTGTGAAAATATAATGAAGTAGACAAATGTTTACAATAGAAATTGCACAAAAATAAAGTAAATTTTCAAAAAAAAGTATTAACCGACTTCAATATCAATCAAAAACCCATAAGGCACTAAAAAGCGGAAAATAAATAGTTTATCAAATTAACCAAATTAAATAAAACATATGAATATGTGTGCTACCTAGAGATGTATTGGAAGTCGGTGCCAACCGAAATTTCAAATTTGTTCCAGGTAGAAATGTATTACAAAGACGCGAGAGTGGACTTAAACTTTGTACCTATGTAGATGATATGATTTTCGGTTCGCACCAGCTTTCAAATAAAAAAAGAATAATCAAAATCGGTTCACCCAGTCCAAAGTTATGAGGTAACAAACATAAAAAAAAATACAGTCGAATTGATAACCTCCTCCTTTTTTTGAAGTCGGTTAAAATATCTGCAGTACCTTTACGTAGTAAACTAAATATATTAAACGCGAAATACGAAACATTGGCTTTTATCATTTCCCTATCTTTAGGATATTCAGTTCTCTCGAATTGTTTCTATATATTTTGCATAGCAATAAAAATAAGCGGTGGGTACAGAAACAATACAAGTAATGGATAATTTTGTCTAACATTTTTTTACTATCGCTTTATTAATTTTTACTATTAGTGTTGATTACAATAAGTATGTAACACATATCTTATACCTTAGTATAATTTTAAAGAAGTCTGTGATAAAGGTAGGAATAAAATCGATAGTCATTGTTAAATAAATAATCGTCATCAAAATTGTTTTATTTTATTTAAGCAAAATTAAAACAAATAATATTCATGTTAAATAATAAAAATAAAAATGTTGATAATAGATATCTCTTGTACTTTCTGAACTTCACTACACATATTCCAGATCTTTCTCAATAAGCATTAGATCATTAATTAGTACTAAAAAATATTAGCATTAACAAGTTACATATTACAGCCACATTTAACATGTAACCAACGCCATCTAGTATAACCAAAGAGAACATCAACTAACGAGACTCGTTTAAATAATATTGCCGGTATAAAAACCACAATTTCGACAACGAACCACCACATAAAGTATGCTTTAACTATTCAGTAGAAATGCTGTAATAAAAATCCTTTATAAGCCGAAGTAAATTGTTGGCGAAATATCAAAGTTAGGATAATAATGATTTTATAGGGAAGAAATATTACGATGTTCTATAAAATAAAAAGGAAACATGCAGTATTTATTACGTACCTTAGTATTATGTAATAAGGTTTTACTTTTTTCGTGGTTTTATTGAGAAGAGAAACTGTTAAAATATCAGAGCGATGATGGCTTAGTTAATAGCTATTCGGACAACGCATCGATAGACGTACCTACATTAGATATGAATTTTATTCAACAGATTTTGTGTGATTTACTAATTGTTTTTGTCATTCAAAATTGCTAATTTCATGATATGCGATTATCACAACATATTATAAAACAAAGTCCTCTGCCACGTCTGTCTGTCTGTATGTATGTCTTATCGTGGTTATCTCAAAAACTACTGAACAGATCTTCATGCGGTTTTCACTATTAAATAAAGTAATTCATGAGAAAGGTTTAGGTATATCATTTGTCTAGGTTTTTTTTATTATCTGTACGGGGTAACGTCCACCAGGCCCGCTTGTATTCTACTAAATGTAGTCTGCGCCAAACTTTTTGACCGCTCTGTAGTTATACTAGTTGAGCAGGACACACATTTAGGTATAAATACGTAATAACATCGAGACAACTTAACAATAAATAATCGCCAATTTTTGATTCCTTTACTCATATTTTAAATTTATTTCGTATTCAATTCTTAGGTTATATTGCTCACAATTCAGAAATTAGGGCTATATTCAGAGTGGCCAAAGAGATTGGCGGAAACTTACATCAAAATTAATTTTGAAATTTTTGGAACACAAAATTATAATTGTATATTTTGTTATAAGAAGTATGAGAAACTACAATGTTTATTGATTTCTTTTAAAACTAAACATATACGATGTGTTACATATATTCTGTAATAAATTTAAGATATTCTGAAGTTTCAAATTAGTCATTATTCAGTCAGTTATTAAAGCGTTAGAATTTCCTCGATATAATTTGAATCCAGAAATCATAGCGATTTTGAAATGTCATTTATAAAACTTTTTTCTTAATAAAACTTAAAAAAAAGAATAAAATTCGTGTGAAGCGATTTGTTACAAAAAAATCACAAAAACTATTACATCGCACGTAATTATGATTTACATCTTCATTCTTTCTACGTACCCCAGTTGTAAATACAGAACGTGATCAAAATCAAAAATACTTTATACAATTTAGGCCCTAAGATGGCGCTTCTGGATGTCAAAATTATCACCGGTTCGGAAACAATCCAGTCATCGAGATGATATCTGAAGCGATTATAAATAGTAGATCATTGGTTAGCGTGTTCGGACGGTGTCGACAGACATAGGTTCGTATGCTTGCGAATGAGTTGGGAGTTTTCGGTATAGGAAAACATCGTTATGAAACCTTTTGGCGGTAGGACTTTTTCTAAGTCCGCCTGGCTAGCTACCACCCTCAAAAACGTGTAGCCAAGGATCTATGAGTCTGTTCCAGCAGCTGCACATGAGAGCCAATCTCTCTACGATTAGCGATATCTTAGACCTCAGTGTCACTTAACATCAAATGAAATTGTGGTAAAATTTTAAAACCTATAGAATATTAAAAAAGAAAACATAATAACATTCTCGACATCAACCACGTATTCAGATACGACGTATGTCGCATTATTTATTATATTAAAATAACCTCTTTAAGACCTCGTTGCGGCCTCTTTAAGACGGGTGATTTTCACACGCGCAAATTGTATCATTGGATCAAATGGCGAGTCGTGTATATTATATTCAAACGAAACTAACTTGTTGTCTTGTACGATATGTCGGTGTACAATTACTCTCTTCCCAACCAATCACCGTCATTCAATCACGTCATACTCCAGGTTGTGGATTCCTCAAAACAAAGCGTGTATTAAATGACGTGTGGCAGACATTTCTTTTAGTATATTTTATTCACTAACACACAACGCATTATCTAAATAATAGGTATTTACCTATGAAATTGCCATTCTGCAGTACTGGCCCTTTCAAATCAAAATAATTTTTGTTTGGCTAAGAATTCTAATTTCAAATTAATTTTATTTTAAAAACATGGAATTCTTTTTCCAAAAGTAGTCATTTGTTTATTGATTAGTGTTACATTTTCATCGCATTTCAATCTTTTTTGTCATCATGGATACGTTAAAAATTCGAGTAATTATGGAATATGAGTACCATCGTGGCAGCAACGTGACACAAGCGGCACGCAACATCAACGACGTTTACGGAGCTAACGCTACAAACCAACGCACCACCTGTTATTGGTTTGCTCGCTTCCGTTCTGGGAATTTCGACCTGAAAAATGAACCTCGCGGTCGTCCGAAGACTTTGGTCCACAATGACGAATTAAAGGCGATTGTGGAAGCTGATGATACACAATTTACGGCTGAATTAGCAGCAGCTTTCGACGTTAGCGTCAAAACAATATTGGTCCATTTGCGTCAAATTGGCAAGGTAAAAAAGCTTGACAAATGGGTGCCCCACGAACTCAATTATCGCCAGCGCGAAGTACGCGTCGAGACGTGCTTTGCACTGCTCAATAGACACACAAATGAAGGAATTTTGAACCGCATTGTTACCTGCGATGAAAAATGGATTCTGTTTGATAACCGTAAGCGCTCAGCAAGTTGGTTGGATCCTGGTTCAGCACCTAAACAATGCCCTAAACGAAAACTTACCCCTAGAAAAGTGATGGTCACTGTTTGGTGGTCTAGCGCCGGTGTGATTCATCACAGTTTCTTACCAAACGGGGTGAGCATTACTGCAGATGTGTACTGTGAAGAACTGAACACAATGATGGAGAAGCTGGCACATCTCCAACCAGCATTGGTCAATTGCTCGTCTCCGCTGCTCCTGCACGACAACGCGCGACCTTATACTGCACAGCAGACGGTCTCCAAGTTGCAAGAACTGGGGTTGGAAGTTCTCCGTCATCCGCCCTACTCACCAGACCTTGCGCCTACAGACTACTACTTTTTCCAGAATTTGGATAACTCCTTGGCGGGAAAAAAATTCAATACCCGAGAGGCAGTACAAAATGCCTTTGAAGAATTTGTTGCCTCCCGTCCAGCTGATTTCTTTAAGTAGGGCATCAATAAACTGCCACTGCGTTGGCAAAGATGCATTGATTGCATGGGTGATTACTTCGATTAATAGAAATGAAAAATACATGAAAAAAATTCGTTCAAATTTTTTCATACAAAATGGCAATTTCATAGGTAAAGACCTAATATATAAAAATACAGCAGTCTGATATTTGTCACCTATGAACTCCGAAACTACTCAACCGATCTTCATTAATTGGCATTTATGTATAATTTGGTCCAACTTGAGAGATAGAATCATTGAAATTTTGATTAATGACCTCAATATCTTTTAATAGCAAATTAAATGGTAGTCATTGTTGATTGTTGTTATTAATTGTAAGTGTCATTAGTCTCAGACAGATGGCGCTTTGTATTAATTTGTCGACAGAAAACTGTAGGACCACCTGCATAGGTGGGCGCAGTTAAACCAAAAGTTAACTTCCTTAATCGTTAATTCGT
Source organism: Antheraea yamamai (assembly GCA_036509395.1). Classification (NCBI taxonomy): domain Eukaryota; kingdom Metazoa; phylum Arthropoda; class Insecta; order Lepidoptera; family Saturniidae; genus Antheraea; species Antheraea yamamai. The sequence goes on from AP028436.1 coordinate 3,081,955, forward strand.
TAGTTAAAAAGATAATCGGTACTTGGATAATCGGTAGATCGTTCAAGTCTCGAAAATTCAACGTAAGTTAAAGTTAACCGTTAACCATTTAAAAGTTACACTGCTTTTGCACTGAGAGACATATGTAAATAAAACAAAAACAAGTAGAAAGAAAAATTAAACACCCATTTATTTATTTCGATAATAAAGTAGATAGAAATAAGGTTATCATTAATCGTAACTTTGCATTAGGTAATTTAGGTGCATATTCCCCTTCATAAAAATTAGCATATTAAAATTGACATCCGACAGCAATGATCGTTTAGCCCGTAAAATATATTTACCCGTAGAAAGAAGACGTTCTACTGCAGCACTAGATGGGATACCATGTTATATTTAATAAAAAAAATTATTAACACTGATTCACCCAGAAAAGCAAAATCCGTAAAAGGTTCTTTTGACTTCGTGTCTAGCCAAGATCTTATCAAATTCTGAGCTTTGTTTTTCAGAGAAATGTGGCTTCTAGACCTATTTTCTTCTTACTTCTTCTTTTGACTTACGTCCAAACGAAACAAAACATTCGACTGATGCCCAGGGACACCGCCAAAACTCTTTCCCCCTAGGAGGTCACCTCCGCGGACAGCGACTTTAGAAGACACAAGGCATCCACGGTGGAACGCCCCGAACAAGACAACAGCCTAAGCGGAGGTGTGCCAGTCACCCTTAAGCTAGTTGTCAAAATTAAATCGGCTGAGTGCCTTAAGCGCTTGCCTCAGTAGCCCGGTGAAACTGTTAAGACTTTACTAGGTAAATAGCGTAGTCAGTTCCAAAAAAAAAATCGCCGAACATACAAGCATGGCATGGCGCGTTTTAAACAAACAAAATTACAGCATATCAACAAACGAGTAATATAACGGACTAAAGTTAACAGAAGTCAACAAGAGCATTAACATTTTTTGAAGTTAACTTAAAAGTTAATTCATTCAGCAGATTGTTAATTTAGTTAATTAACAATTAAAGGATTAACGAGTTTGACCGACTTTGACCGACTGTTACAAATATCTCATAGATGACGCCAGGTTTTAAGTTTGAATTTCTTTTTCAATAACTGAGCCACAGCAACGCATGGTCGAATCAGCTACTAGGTATATATGTAGCTTGTTATTCGACGTCTATTTGAATATGTAGTCGATGAGTCATGACTGAGGTATCCGATACATAAGTTTTAAGATATAGGTACGTTTAGGACACCTTATGTCGCAAAAATAGCCTTTTCTCTTATACATAATCACACACATATACGAAAGTGTAAACTAGAATTATATTTATGTGATTTCTCTACCTTTCAGAAAACATACAGTTTTAAAACAAATATACAATTTCCTCAATACGATTATATATATTTTTAAATATTAAACGTATTTATTACTCCAATAATAAATTTAAATATAATACTTCAAGGGTGAACTATATTTATTTCTCTTACAATTTAATCAAATTTGTTATAAAATTCCTATTTTATATTTATTTATTATAAATACTAGTTATTACATTCATATGTATTTATAGTATTAATTAAAATAACTGAAATAATACTTTCTTTGACTAGAAATTAAATTGTTAAAGCTATAATTCAATTTATAAATACTTATATCACGAACCCATTATATAATCTCAACATAAGGCAAGTTAAAAAAAACTTAATTTCAGATTCTACATGGATTAGGTTGAAATATTCTTAGTTGTCATATTAGTTATCCTTAGTTTGGTATAAATCATACAGTCAATCTTTATAAATGTTAACGGTACGACAATCCAAGCGAAAATGACACCCACACTTTATGCGCAGCGTCTTTTATACCATTTCAGTGGGTCCGGGTTGAATAGTATAGATAAGTACTACTTGGACCATAGATAAAGCTTTTTACACCGACATATAGTTTCATATACTTTATGTGTAATATAAAACTTAGCGCAAATCTCAAGTTTAAGGGACAACATAAATTATATTATTTCTTAAGACATTTTTATCTTAGAACAATAGGGTAAAAGAGTCAATTTTTTTTTTTTTTAATGGGAGGATGCAATTACAGGACTTCATAAACAAAAACCAACTTCTTATCGGCTACACTCATGCACAAATATTTATCTCCATCATCCAATACTCTGCAGCGAGTGTTTAAACTGCAGTAACTTGCTGAGGTTAGTGTAGACCAAGTCTTTAGGGTTCGATATGACGAAGTAAACTAAACCGAGTATCGATAAAACCGCCCGCCAAATCGAGAAATGTGTCCACGTGTGATAAAACGTCGGTGTTGTTGGCTGAAAATTAAATATACCCTCATTACAAACAAATTATAGACTGATTTTTTTTATTACTATTAAAAACTAAACCTAAACTGAATCAACACGACTATAGGAATACCTAGAAACGGAGTAAGAATTGTTTGTATAACTATAGCCCAATATACACTTCTGTCAATAGTTAAAAAAATAATAAACAACAAGTAGACTCTACCAGTGACATACGAGATCAAATATATGTGTACAAAGCATATATTAACTAGTAACATGTACATGTTATGTCGCTCCAAACCTAGCAACCTGTTATATAAAACGCGTGGAACATATCACGTGATAAATCACTTGTCACAACAGTTATACTTTGAAAACAACAGTTACATACAGCGTGAATGTGATAAAAATACCATGTGGACCGATTTACTTACATTAGAATTCACAGAATTCTATAAATCCATGACAAATGTACACATGGTAAATAAACAAAATAATACACGCACCATAAGCTAAAAGTGAGAAATTAAGTGCAATTAAACTTAATTATCAACAGTGTTAAAGTGCTGATTTACTTGAAATTTTTATAACCGTAGAATATTAGAGAGTGTGACAAATAATTATTATCTGTCATTACCGTATTTCAGTGATACTGTTATATATCCAATATAACTGGTCGTGATATATCACGTGATATAAAGCAGAGGCAAAAAATTACTTCGCAATGTTTTAGCCATATTTAAGCAGATGTGTTTCCCATATCTAGAATATATTGTCTGTTAGGTCTTTTAAAAACAAATCATACTCACAGCTGTTATATTACCCGTGATATTAAAAACGAGAGAAGTGTACTGATACACCATTAGTTCGTCGTACATTCTAGCCGCTGTGCAAACCAGGAGACAAGCCATATACAAAATAACCAAAACAATAGGCTGGAAGTACGGTTGAACCCCACGAGTTAAGTCTAAGCTTGTTATATCTAACCTGTGAATTATAAATAACTATATGTATAACAGGATTCGCAAGTGATATTTTGAAACAATTATCTATGATATTCAATTTTATAAATTTACTTGTGGCTTCCCTTGCTTTAGTGTACATTAAAAGTCACTATTAAAGTAGCTTTTCATAGGAGAAAGAATTTTTAACATCGGTTCAGTACTTTTTGGATTTACCTAATACATTTTACATAATATTATTTTCGTTTATTGTGTAGAAGTGAAGTAGAAGGGAAAAAATTCCACGGAGCATAAATTTTAAGGTGCCACAAAAAAAGGAATCTTGTAACAGGGGGGCCATCATCTTGTCAGAACATTTAAATGATCACAAGTCACTTGTAATATTATTATTATTACCTACACGACAATGGAACTAATAAAATATAAAAAAAATATTCGTTGCCAAAAATCTTAATATATAAAAATTGCAGTGTCATGATGTTTGTCGACAATGAACACCGAAACCAATTAACCGATCTTCATGAAAATTGGCATTTAGGTATAATTTGGTCCAACATGAGAGATTAGTTTTTTATGTCGATTAATGACCTCAATATTTTTTTAATTACATATTAAATGATTGTCAATGTTGATTATTGTTATTAATTGTAAGTTTCATCAGTCTCGAACAGATGGCGCTTTACATTAGTTTGTTGACAGAAAACTGTAGGACTAACTGTTATAGACATCTCATTGATAGCGTCACGTTTAAATATATATATGTATATATATTTTTAACACTTTATTTTCATAAAAGTAGATACTTACCTGTCCAAAACTGATAACAAACACATAACACAGAAGAAATAATATGCAGCAACATAGGGCATAGTGACCACAGCGTGGAACGAAAGATGGCTTGGATCGAGTCCATCCGAGTAGCTGATGAGAAGAAGGTGCATCAAAGATAATCCTCCGAGTATGCCATGACAGGCCATAGCACAACTACCCCACGCTCTTTGCAAGGATAGCGCTACATCTAATGGAGTTAAATCACCCAATCTGTAATATGAAATAAAATAATTTTAAAATAACCACATTTTTTATGAATATAAATATTCATTTATAGGAATACAAATTTACGATTACAATATTTGGCTGTAATTGTTGCATACTATAAGTTATTATATAAAAACACTATGCTGTTGGATTTCTAAATCAATAAATAAACACTCTATGTATCAAAAAGTATTTGTACTAATTATTTGGATAGGATTCAAATAAGAAAGAAAGAGAGAAAATCAATGTGATTGTTACCTACAACATATGTGATAACTTCAACATTAATATTATTTAGTACCAACACTGGTGCTAATAATTCTTTATTTTTAGTTTATTTTCTTTGTTGAACTAGACGGCGTTAATTACAAAATTGTCAAACTTTTTTATTTATATCTTTATATATAATTATTTATCTTTATATATATATATATATATATATATATATACATATATATATTATCATATACACATAAAAAAATAGACAAATTTCATTCAAATTTATAACAGAATTCACTACATATTGTCATTTAACTTTATAAACATTAATTAGTGTAATGGTAGGTATGCCTGCTTATCATAAAGTAGAGAAGAGTTTTTCAACTTAAAAAATATTAAAAGCTCTTAATAAGAAGGATTATTATTATGATTATTATTTATCTGAAACTATTCCAATTTTTGAATTTATTACAAATAAATCACACAACTGCCCTCTTAATAAGGTATAAATATGAACGTTTGGGTGATGTAGATATACATAATTCATATTATTTAAAAAAAACTAACAATGTCCAAGTCTTATTACAAGACTAAATTTGATTTAAATGATAAAATATAGTCTAGTGTGAATAAAATAAGTGACTCATTTTTGACGTGATAACTTCCAATAAATCCATGAACGCCGGCTGCATGCACGAAAAAGCATGCCTCATTGTCACATTCCGTCTGAGCGCTGGGTGCAAGCGATAGAGAGGCGCGATCGGCCTCAGCATTCGGCTTGTATAGCAACTATCTATATATAGAACTTGCTGATCCGTACCCACTTCGTTGGGCGTTAATAGGCATTATCAAGCTACAACTTTTTTCTAGAACTCAATCATATATCTCTCATCGTTAAGGCAGCGTTTGTAAGAAACGTTTTCGTTCGACCATTTTTTCTCCGACTCCCCAGATATTACCCCCTACAACCTCACAAACTTTACCTCTTTATAATACTATAATAATAATATAATTAATGAATAGCTTCTGCCCATAACTTCGTACGCGTGAAATAGTTACTTTTCGGTTAACACGCAGCGGAAGCTCTCAAAAGGAAAAAGACCCCGATGTTAAAACATTCTTCATTGTCGCTCCGCTCCTATTGGTCTCAGCGTGATGATATATAGCCTATAACATTCACAAATAACGTGGCTTTCTATTGGTAAAAGAATTTTCAAAATCGGTTTAGTACTTCTTGAGATTACCCCCTACAACTTCACAAACTACCTCTTTATAATATTAGTATAGATAATTCATAAAAGTATGCAATTTTTCATCAATGTTTTTTTATGACCTTATCACCTAAAATTATCGCCCCTAAACCGAATTTACAGACAACCAATTTTTTAATATACTCTATCCGTGTTATTACAAAAAAGTTAAATATGTATTAAATACTTGGTTTAAAAAAGTTTCCTAATAAATGCACCGCGCTCGCCCGAGGCAAGTTCGCGTTATCCTTTTTCGCAAGTGTAACCTAACGTAACCAAAGCGAGACAAAAGAGCAAGATGGCGAACATTCAGCGACCGCGGTGCGTTTAATATGAGACCTTTTTAAGGCCAGGGTTCAATACGTATTTAACTTTTTTGTAATAACACCGTATAAGTTTTAGCATTTGAACATAATCTCATCTGGTGTTAAATGATGTTGATGAGCTTAGTGACATGTTTTAAAGTTGAGGGTGGTAGCTAACGGGCGACAGATTTAGAAAAAGCCCTACCATCATACTATAGTTTCATCACAATGTTTACCTTCACTAAAAGCTCCGAGTCAGTTGCTAGGATTTTAACTTACTTCCATTGATGTTGTCTGAACACACTGTCAATGCTAGGCTAGGCGGACTTAGGAAATGCCCTACCACTATTAGAAACTAAATCAAATTTCAATATAAGGGAATCTTACTATTTTCAAGTCACCACTAATCAAAGAGTATATAACAGTAAATTTACCTTAAATATTTTTCTTCATCTCTTGACCTTTGAGGTTCGAGCATCTGATCTCTAGAGACGGCCCTAAATGTGCCACCACCTTGTAAATATATCTTCTCAGGTCTACTACTTCCAAATGGATTCATCCTTTCATCGTTCGGTGAAGTGAGAGGTGACGGTGAAGAAAATGGATTGTCTATATACTGATCATGATAAGGCATACCTGATTCTAGATTTTCAAGCATTGTTGATAGATCTTTTGGTCTAGCTGAAAATAGTAAATTATTTTTTTATGAATGCATTATACAAGTGCATAATATCTCAAATACATTTTTTTAATATTCAGAATTTGAGTCATTACATTTAAAAATGTGCAAAATCCTATTTTACCTGTTCCTAATACTTTACATTATTTTTCAAAATCTTCAAATTTTGTACATGTCAAATATGAAGATCATAAGAAAAGAACTAAAATCCTTATGGATGGCAAAATTTGGACTTCATTCTCACTGAATAAAAACTACAAATCTTAAATAAAGTTAAACATGTAATATGAATGATTGAAATTGGATGTTTTGCTCCTTTTGAAATTTTAGGGACACAAATATAAAACAAAACAAAAATGTATATAAGTTAAATATTGTAGTTAATTAATTGAGCTTAATAAAAATTTATTACAGAGTAAGTTGTATGAGTCCATAGTAATAAGTGAAAATTAAAATAATACATTCAGATGATTTTATTAGTGGCTATTTTTTTTTTTTCATTAGGATCCAAGCAGACTGAGTCACATGCACAGATAGTTAACACATATCAACAATATAGTCAATACATCCTTTGTATAAATGTGTGTTATAATTATAACTAAAATTTGATTTTATTAAAAAACAAAATTAGCTATAAGATTAATATAAGGGGTGATCCTAGGGGTATGGAAAGTTTTCATGGAGAGAGGGAGAGGAAAATAATACTTAAAACTAGATATAGAGTTGTTGTATATGAAAGGTGTCAAATCTATCAAATACAAATGTAAGGTAAAGGGATCATACTATTGTAATAACCCTTTAATTATACATATATTGTAATTATTTATTAAAATTAACAAAATCAAATTTTTAATCAGATTGTTTATTTCTTAATTAATACGTATCTAAGTTTGCCTATATATATATTTGTGGGATACATACAATAACTTGGTCTGAACACAAATTAATGATACTAGTTTTCGAATTACGATTACTATCGAATTATAATAAGGAGACATACTTGATTTACTTTTCCCGCCTGTTTTAAACACCTTCGGACTAATGTCTCTGTCGTTGATTTCAGCATTTTGTCTCTCATCTCTGATCTTTCGTCTGGTCTTCCTCGGTTTGTGTCGTATATCTTTTGATACACCATTATTATTATCTAGATCATTAGCCTCTATTTCCAGCTCCCCACTTAAATTGACCACTTCATCTTTATTGTATTCTTTAAGGTAATCATCTACCTGAAATTTAATTTAAAAGCTTAAATATTTTCCACAAATGCTCATGCTGTTCAATGTATTGTTATCTCACTCTATATTCTACAGATCTAACTCAAAATCCATCTCTTCAGTTCACATATACTAATAAATGATATCAGAAAATAAACAGATTTGTTCCCTTATAACACACTACCAAACCCATTAAACTATTTAGTGTCATGGAACCATATAGTTTATTTCTTTTTTGCCACAAGTAAAAGACTTCTCATAACTTCATTTTTTTTAATCCTGTGTAAAACAATTATTATAGTGTATATTTCAAAAAGTAAAAGTTCTTAATTGTTCTTCATGTAGGTTTTCAAGAGTCAGATTATGGATCCTCCTTTTTTAAATTATATTAAAGTTATTCTAAGTCAAGCAAAACAGTGGGTTCTTAGAAGCTGCAAAGCAGACAGGTGTAATAAATATGAAACATATTATAAATACACAAGTAATAAATATGCATTTATAAAACTAAACTAGACTTAATAAACTACTGTATACTATGTTGCAAGGAGATAAATGATTACATATATTTTACAACATTTTTAAGACTGCTATATTAAAAACACAAATCTAGGTTAAACATATGAACAGATAATAAAATGTATTTTACAATATTTGGCTTGGCACTAGAAATTCGCATCATGAATTTGGGGTTGTTAAGGGTTGTTTTTATAAGGGTTGGTTACCCCTTTGAAAAGACACCCCCCTCACCCTGTGTTAACCCCGAGTTATGTGTAACGGAACATGATTTTTACTTCAGATGTGCATTTTTAAGGTTTATAATATTGTTGTTTTATACATATTTATTGTTGTTTTATAATTGTTCACTATTATTTCAGAAATATAAACAAATATAAATTATTTGTATGACTAAAAGAGAATGAAGCAAAGTGAGCGAACTGGTCACAGCAAATTCTACTAAGTCACGTTAGGTTAATCACCCTAGTTCTCTATATAGGTTAATATTGTGAACACATATCAAATTCCTTATTGTTTTATATTAAATATTTTTTAACCACTATGAGCTTAAATGTGAAATATTTGAGTCAAAAATGAGGACAGAAGTTTATTGTAAATATTTTTTTTTGTTCTCAAGATTTATGCTGTTTCATTAATAATTTATACCTTAATGCGTAGACATACATAGTTTCCTACAAGTTATTATTTTTTTTGTTGAAAACTCAACCTTTTTTATACAAAATTACTATAATTTTTAGTACTGTTACAAGAGTTTTAAATACTTAAAATTTATTTTTTTCCACAAAATGTACATTTTACCAGCAAAAATTATTGCTCCACTTATATATAGACACTAGCGGACCGGGCGGACGTTGTCCTGCCTTGAAAACAAAAAAAATCCTAAAAGTCGATCGCAGCGCCACCTGCCGGGTCCAATTGTGAATCTAAACCATTCTCGAATCTCCACGAACACACACAAAAAATTTCATCAAAATCGGTCCAGTCGTTTAGGAGGAGTTCAGTCACATACACACGCACACAAGAAATATATATATTAAGATAGTATTGTACAAACTGTTGAATTTAAACTTAAAAATCACCATGTTGTTAATATACAAAATTACCAAAAATTGTTTGGAGGCGACATAATCTCAAATATTTGATTATGAATATCTCAGTAACTATAACTTTCCGCAGCGGCGGAATGGTTTAGAGGGGTAGTCAGCCCCCTCCTACCCCTGAACCATTATTTCAGGATGCGAATTTCTAATGCAGCCCCCAATATTTTCATAACATTTCTTTAGTATATATTGAGTCAATATTATTGACACTCACCTTCTCTAGCGCACTAAGACTAGAACCGGGTATTTCAAAATCATTCAAATCTTTGTCTCTATGCTTTGATGAAAGCCTCTTCTTCTTTTTATATGATGGACTACGTTTCTCTTTATGTCCGCTTGAAGGTCGTGACAATGTCTTCATATATTTCTCGTCCAGGCCGTTAGGATCGTGCGAATAGAACACGAAGGATGGATTTTTGTCAGACTTTTTCATTTCTTTTTCGACGAAACCCAATATATCTTGCTTTATTTGGTCGTGTATGGGCATCTCAGTGTCTAAGGATTCGTGTTCGGATTTAATCCAGCTGTCCCGTTTAGATTTGTCCATATCTTCGGTTGCAGCACTCGGCTCAGCAGTTTCAGAGTCGGCATGTCCATTCGATAGCTTCCTAGAGCCGGAGCGATTTCTTGATCTCTCCTTAGTTTTGTGTTTTGGAGAAGGTGAGCGACCGCTCGAATGTATTTCAGCTATCTCCTCTTTAACATCTGCACTTTTACCCGGCTTCATTATGAATTATTCGGATCGAAAATCACAATTATAAATAAATCGTTTACGTTCTCCTAACTACATAATTCGGTTAAAGGGCTTCTACGTAAGTACATTGTTATTTTTTAGAATTTATCACATAAATATAGTAATATTGATACTATTGTGAAAACGAAAACATTTCACAGGCAAATATAAATATAGTACAGCTAAAATGTCAATTGTATTGACGTCATTGTGACGTCAGACTCGCAATTGAGAAACGTTCCGTTCTACTTAAATGTAGAATAAAAATATAAATAACCGCGAATGACAAATACTTCAAAAAAAGATTAATATTTTTTAATTTTGCAGAAATTATATTAAAATGATTTGCTACTATATCAGAATAATAGGTGCTTATTAATATTAATTTTAAAACACAATTTTTAGTTCGAAAATCTCGAATAAAAAGTATAATAAATAAACAAGAACTGTCTGAATAATAAAAAAACAACATTTTTTTTTTAATTTTAATGATAATTTTATACCAACTACAAGTTAAAAAAAATATTTTTAATAGAAAAAAGAGTTTCATTCTTATTATAGATGAAAGTATACGTAACTTGCACGAATAGTTTAATATAATTTTACTAGTGCAATTTTGCATGACTTTTGTAATTTTTATCTATCATTGGCAGCTTAGGTATAATTGCTGATTACTTATAAAAACTCGGACCTTATATAATGAATCGCAGGTTGGGTATAGATGTCTTCCAAATTCTAAAAACGAAATACGAATAAACAATAAATAAAAATATAGTAGACTTTGAAATCTTTATATATAAAAATCAATCTTTGTCCGCGATGCATGCCGAAACTACTGAACAGATTGTGATAATAATTTAGGGGGGTATTCTGGGGACGCTCGAGAGTGTTCCCGTATCAAGAAATCTATATATGGACCGTTTATTTTGAAAGTGGTGTAAGTCCATTTTCTTTTGTTTCGAGAAAATTAAAGGTTACTATATTTGTTGATTTAAAAATACAGGCAAATCATATGAGGTCTGGCATTGTTTCTATTGTTTTATCAACATTTAATTTGTTTATATAAATTTGTTTTTGGCTAATTAGACTACGATAACACATATTTATGTGCTGTAAATGGACTTACACCACTTTCAAAATTAGACAATTGTAAAAATCGTTTAATTTCAATTTTGAAAAATCAAATATCGCTTAAAATATACTTCATTTTAATATAATTTTGTTTACAAATACGCATAACAACACATAAAATTTTATTTTAGACGGCAATTACATTGTCATTACAAGATACTGATTACAAGAATTTACTTATTCTCTGCATGTGGTAGTGTTTCAAAATATGCATGATGCACCGGAGGTATATAGGGTAGTAGCTGCTTCATGTCTTTATATTTTTCGTACGTAATAGGTCTGGCATTTCGGTACAAAGGCTCCAGGGCGATTTTTTCAAATTTTAACGGTCTTCCAGGATGTAGAGGTAATAAATTGATAATTTTACTACTGTTGTTTTTGTTGTTTTTTTAATTCGCCAAAATACGGGCAAAGATACGGAGTCATACAGCCTTGTCGTATTTATTTTCTTCTCACAGGTTATGCGCTGTACATTTTCTAATACATTTCTCTAATTTTTTAATATCTATCTTTTAACTTACGAGTAGTGGAAACACGGAGGGGAAACAATGCAAATCGTCCGCGGGTGAAACCGCGGGACACAGCTAGTATAAAATAAATGAAAAATAACAAAACACTGATCGGTATCCATCTGCTACTCTTCCGATAACGAGGGCCCTAAGCCCTCGAAACTTCTCAACGTTGATGGCACGAAAGTGGCAAAAACGACATCCACGCCCTCCAGACCGGCTTCGCCTCAAGCTGCGGAACCCGCAGTCACGAGTAAGAAGCCCCGCCCACCGCCCCCCGTCACAATCCAGGACAAGGCGTCCTGGGTCGAGATTCGTCACATGCTGGAAACAGCAGAGATTCCCTTTACCTCCGCCGTGAATACCCCTGTCGGTATCCAGGTGAAGGTCGCGACCCCTGCCGCCCATAAAAACCTGACTCGTTTCCTTCGGGATAGCAAGTTCGGTTACTTCACTCATTCGCTCGAAGAAGAGCGCTTACTACGAGTTGTCATCCGTAGAGTCCCCGCCGAAATCCCAACCGATGACATCTCCGACGACCTCAACGAAAAGGACATTCCTGTTCGTGAGGTACACCGCATGCGCTCTCCGCGCACGAAGGCACCCTACAATATGGTGTTAGTCGTTCTCGACCGCACCAAGGAAGGGAAAGCCATTTTCGATCTCTCGACCCTCTGCGGCCTCTCCGGCATTATTGTCGAGCCGCCGCGCAAAACGTCCGTACCCTCACAGTGTCACAACTGTCAGGTTTACGGACACTCCGCACGTAACTGTCGCCTGCGTCCCAGGTGTGTTAAGTGCCTCGGCGACCACTCCACTAAGGAGTGCTCCCGCTCTCCGACCTCCTCTGACCCTCCGAGCTGCGTCTTGTGCCGCGGCGAGGGCCATACCGCGAACTATCGCGGATGTCCCCGCGCCCCGCGCACAAAGCGCCCCCGCTACCCCAGACAGGTCTCCCCGTCTAGGACGCCCACCGCCACCGCCCGCCCCCGACCTCCGCCTCTCATATCCCGAGAGTCCTTCCCGAGCCTGCCGAGCACATCTCGTGCACCGGCAACGTCCGTACCCGCGACTAGCGCGCCCCCCCGCCCCTACCGGGCCCCTCAGGCCCCGTGGGCTCCTAAGCCCGCGTCCCAGCCGATCCCTAAATCCCAGGCGGCTAAGCCTCCACAGGCCGACCCCGCATGCTCCTTTTCCCTATCGAGTATTGACTACGTAGGTCAATTACTCATCTTCCACGAGATCTCAGAGATCTCGGCATACGAAGAGACGGTCCGAAATCCGACTCTAGGTCCCATAACAGCGATACATAGGTTCCCAGCCATCTCGGCTACCCTACAACGGCTCGTGCGCGCCGCCGTTAATAAATAAATAACTCATATAAGTTAGAGTAAATCCGTGTATTTGCGTCTAACTTCCCCTAAAACGATCGAGTAATAATAATAACTTTTACTATTTCTATTTTTAGATTCCGGCGCCGACGCCGTTCAGTTAATTTTAAACTCGATCTTTTAATATGCGTGTTTGCGCCCACGCACGCGTAACCTTCCCTGACGCCGCCGTGAGGGAAGGAATCCCCGTTAGTTCCCGCACACATCGTGGTTCTCAGTGATATCTCGAGCCGAGGTCGTCCCCGGTTGGAGCCCCCGAGATATCACTTTCGCGACACAGTGACTCATCTACATCACTTGTACTCACACATGAGATCAACTCTCACCACACGTGCACATACATACACATAGTGGATGGGTTTGTTTTTTTTCCCTTTTTTTTCGAGCTGAATCGAATAGTTTAGCTTGTTTCATTCCGATATACACGTATGCATTTGTGAATCATGCAATTTCGATTGTATGATTCACAAATGAATATATGTATGAATAGCTTAGAATAGTTTAGCTAGGTTAGATCCGGGATAACAGCAACAGCCCAAGCCGAGGTGTGCCGCGCACCCTTGAGCTAGTTGCCCAAATAAAAGCGGCTGAGTGCCTTAAGCGCTCGCCTTAGTAGTCCGGTGAAGCTGTAGAGGCCTCTAAAAAGGCCAATAGCATAGTCAGTCCGAAAAAAAAAAAAAAAAAAAAAAAAAAAAATCCATCTGCTATGCCACCTACCTCTGTCAATTGGACTTACACCACTTTCATAATCGATGATTATGCAATTTCATTTACCGACCGATTTTAAGTTGTACAAAACATGGGATTTTTTTGAGAAATTAAACACGGACTAGTTATATATAAAAAAATTACATTAAATTAAGCATGAATTACGTGATAGCTCATTTTTCTCAAAAATGGACTTACACCACTTTCAAAATAAACGGTCCATATATAAGTGTGTTTTTAATATATTAATGAAAATGTTTTTCTTAAAAAAGAAAGGGTTTTTTGTTCTTTTTGGAACTTTTGACACTACATTTCAATATTATTTTGATATATTTAAATTGAATATAATTAGCTATTTAACCCATCGGCTTCCGAATTAGTCACAATAGGTCAAAATGGCATACGCTAAGTTTTTTAAATTTCGCGACATACGACAATGACATTTATGATTATTAAGTACATTACACACACATTACATTTATTTATGAGTATACCCGTATGCTTGTAATAATACATTTATTTATATGACATTGTGATACATTACATATGTATATCATTTTTATCTACAGTAATATTATTGAACGTAATAAATACCCTTCTTTATCCTCCACCTACACAGATGAAGTAGTTGCTATATTAGAAGCTACTAAATTTGTACTATCACATAAATTAGATCAAACTATCATATTGACAGATTCTCTAAGTTGCTTATAAACTATTCAGCATAATCCAATTTTTTCTAAAGTAGAGTCCCCATTTATCACAATTATTAAATTCCAATTGTATCAACGTCATTGTTTAGGAATTTATGTAGTTCTGGCATGGATACCAGGACATAGTGGGAACCAGGGTAATGAAGCTGTTGGTCTTCTTGCTAAAGAAGCTATCCAGACTGCATATTTTGATCACTATAATACCCATGTTCAGGATTTATCCTCTCCAAACAAGACTGATTTGTTTGCATCATGGAACTCAAACTGGTATGCATCCAACCAAATTAATGGCAAATCATATGCTTCCGGATATATTCAGGATAACATTCCGGGTAAGCCACGGCTTTATAAGTTTCGTAACTGTTACAAGCTTGCTGCGTCTGCTATCTGTAGATTGACGATATATCTGTAGAGGTGTGCTCTCCAGTCCATCTTGTAGAGCTCAGAATCAGGGACAACTCAATATGTAAATGTGGGTTGAATGAAGGCACTCTAGAACAATTTTTTTTCAATTGCTCCAATTTTGTATTGTATTGTATAATATTTTACTTAACAATATACTACGTTCGTCAGATTTTAACAAAAGCACAAAGGTGTCTATTTTCTCCTTTTGCCAAAACTCTGGCTAATTTTATAAGTTTTAACAAAATTAAACTTTAAGATATTACTAACAGTAACTATTATGTAAATATATATTTATTTAAGGCATGATGTCTGTAAGTGTTGTGTTTGTCTTTGTGTAATTCAGGGGCCTAATCTGGAAGAATAAAATTATACAATAAAAATTTATTACTACCTATAAAGTGACTCTCCCATGTTTGACTTGACACTGGTAGAATTCGTATCTATTAAACTCCAATATTGAAAAGTTGAAGTTAGTGAGTTTGGATGTTCGGGGTAATCTCTGGTTCTACTGATCCGATTTTGAAAATTCTTTCACTGGTAGAAAAGCATATTAGACTCCTTTTTTTGCTACATATATATTTTCAATAATTGATCACGATAAATGCAATTAAAATTAGCAAAATTCTATAATGTGACGTGCGCTGCTTAAACGGTTTGAAATAAAAGAATAAATTCTATGGCAAAAATATTCATTACTTATGCAAAGAAGTCCGCGACACCATATATATCTAAATTTAATATCTCAGTCAACAAGATGGTGGACAATGTGTCAAAAGTAAAATAAGTTTGGCAAGATTAAGTTTGGATGCAGATTTCTCGTATACTTACAAACTCTTATAGAACAAACAACTAAATTGGACCCGATTGGTGATGCTGCAAACGGATGCTAGGCGTATTTTAAAAGATTTCTCACATATCAACTGTGTATAGTGAGTTCCTGAATAGTTTGGATTCACAATTAAGAACTGCAGGTGTCGCTGTAATCAGGTATTAGGTTTTTTAAGATTTTTTGCGTTTAAAAATATAACTGAAACCGGTAGTAACCTACTTGGTGCAGACAAAGTTGCACGGGTCAGCTAGTTGTAATATATCTTTTAAGTGTGTAAGTAGAAATGCATACATTTATACACAGTTAACAACTTAAACATCTATATAACTTTGTATACTTGTATTAGTATTTGAAACTATTTTTAAAAGCTTGTAAAAATGTTTGTTTTTTAATATTCATAATGTATACTTATCCAGCTTCACTTTTCTTTCAATTGCACAAAATATCCTTATTTTAGATTCAATTTATATTTTTTTATATACCTAGCGGACATATTTCATATCTAGTTGATAATTCTATTAAAGCATAGGTAAATGTTTTTCTTGTTCCATTTTCAAATAGAGTACTTTATCAGGTCTGGCTAATAATATTTGTATATCAATGATAGGTACATAAAATTTCAGTACAAGTGGCCAACATGTCAGCCACCTACTCAGTGTAAAATTTCTTAACTCGTTATAGAAACTGCAGTCACGTATATGAACCTGATTTTTAATGAGAAATTGTATATTATGGGATTTGATTCATATTGATCAAAGTAGTTTTTGATTTAGGCACGGGCGGCGATCGGTACCAACCGTACCAGTTGCCACCAACTAGACTCACAAATTCGGAATGCTGCCGGCCTTGCGACGATGTCTTGTGATACGTCGTATGTCTTTAACTACAAGCGATTAGAACTTTTCGCTTCTAACTCTTATCCCTAGTTAAATGGAGTCGACCGGTCGATACAATATTTGAACTTCTTCCACCGTCCTCCATAAACTCTCATTTCGGTATTCATACCAAAAGGCACGCATACGTATAAAAATGCGTATACTAGCTGTGCCCACAGCTCCACACACGTTTGCTATTACTATTTGTTATAATCTATTATAACAAAATAGCATGAAAATTGTCTTTATGTATATAAACCACAATATACACACACAGCAATTTTCAAGATTAAAATTCGAGACATCTTACAAGATATTCTAGTATGATAAAATATTTTGACAGTACATAATTTAACATCTGTCGTTTAGCAAGCAATAATATCAGTTGAATCGAAAGATTTTTATTTTTCAATTTCATCGAATAAATATTCTCTTGACGCGTCAAAATACATATCACAATTTGATCGTTACAACCAATAAGAGACCAGTCTTTAAACCAGTCATTACTGCATGAAGATAAATTCAAGATAATGCAATTAAAAAAGACAGTGATTTCACTCTCTGTAATATGAGTCACACTGATTTGCGCGGTGTTGGTTGCTAAGCGCCGACATTAAAACTTAAAACGCTTGCTGTTTTACTTTGCACCACGACTACAAAGTGGGAAATTTATTTAAATTGTCGCAAACCATAACGCAGATATTTAATTCAGCGTTGGAACAAAGTGGTCAGCGTTTGTGCATAATTTAAGTACAAACGAATGCAGGTGTTGATTTTAAATATAAGTACATAATAACATTCTATTAGTAACACAACTGAAACTGAAAGATCTGTTCGTAACAATTTCTGGAATTGTTTAGCTGTAAAACCTCATTGACGTTGAACCTTTTCATATTTTGATTATAAACTTTGCAATGTAACGGAAATTCTACTTTTAATTTAGACCAAAAATATTGGAGAATTTGCTCACAGCGGACATGAGGTTTAGGTTTGTAACACAAAATACTAAAATGACAAGTAGAGTAATAATGTCAAACACATTATTAATAGTCTCCTACTCGATTTTGAGCAGTTCCATGGTATATCTTCGAAATCCAAGGTCCATTGGTAACGAAATGAACGTGAGACACACTTGGAAATATTTATTTTCCAATAAAAAATAAAATATCGAAGTTTATTTATAAATTACGTAGTTTTGCGGTGACAACCATAAAATATAATATCTACTTTTTGAAGTCGATTAAAAAAATAAACAATGGAACCATAAATGCTTTATATTCGTAACATATACCTACATGTTGCATATTTAATAACCCTATGTAAAGATTTCTCTTTTTTAAGTTTAAGTAACCAAAAGTCCGACCTTAAACTGTTTATATTTTAACAAACTCCAAATTGCATGAACTTCTGTACCGTTCGACCATACACCATGATAATATGCATATCATATCCGTTGAAATCGTCGCGATCGCACCTACGTGCAATCAGGGAGACCGCATCAAGGATGCTCCCTCTAGCGGTGGTTTCACTCGCCTGCCGCTGCTGCGGTAGTGTCGCTTCTTCGTTTCCGTGCCCTGCTTCGGCACAGTAGCGCCCACTGGATTTTGTGTTTGTAGTGGTGTGTAGCCGGGCCGTCCCTCATGGGTTGGTCGGGATGCTATATGTGAAGGGCTTAGTCATCGCTGGAGGAAAGTTTGTTCAGACTCTTGTAGCTGGCATACTCAGGAATTTAGCGAGCATGCACAGGGTGCTCTCATCCTGTGATGCCTACAACTTTGGCAGCTGGGTTGTCTCCTGTCACGCAATCGATATATTACTCGTAATTTGCGATGGTTTCTTGTCTCGGCTACTTCGGTTAAGATCCTCTTGGCGTTGGATCGTTGACGGGAGCCATATGGCTTCATACCATATTTGGACACTCATTATTTATACGATGTTTATTTTGTCGTCACTAAATTATTTATTACAATATATTTTTATAGGGTTAAATGTTACGATCGTGTATTATCAAACTCTAGATAATATGGCGTGATTTTTTTTAATCGAATTCAAAAGCTGATTCATCGAATGAAATCGAATTATGACAAAGATATAATTAATAATAAATGAAAAGTTAGATCCGTTATTAAAACATTTATTGTGGATTTAGATAAACACGAATAGTTATGGACAGACTTTATTGAAATTCGATTTAATGGGATTTTAGATATTTTTCGGAAATTACAAAGAAAGCTTATAATAAACGAGGTTATATAAATTTGAACGTCTCGTTTACTTGTCTTATAAAAACCTTTAACAAAAAATTAAACCGCTGAAAAAACTGAAAAGCAAAGCTAATAAACCTTTTATTTTTAACAGACTTCAAAAAAAGGAGGAGGTTATCAATTCGACTGTATTTTTTTTTTATTAACCTTAATAACTGAGTTCTTAAACTAATGTAAGTATACCTAAGTAATTTTAAGTCGGCACCAAAGAAGCAAATTAATTAATTACATAAAGCGATGACACGCCCCTTCGCCGGAAAATGCCGAGCGTTTACGAAGTTAATGTCAGCGAGACAGCAACCCTAACGGGCTATCACACGTTGGGAATATATCACGCTGGAGATTTCACATTACATTGTTAATTTGATTTGGTTATTTGATTCAGTTTAAGGTAATTTAGTGATCTTTGTTCATTGATTGTTTGGCGCCGACTCAAAATTACTTAAATTCAGCAATAAATAAATATGAGGACACAATTTCACTCATAGCTATGTAATTCTAAACTAAACATACCTCATTTATATATAACAAGCCGCCCCGTGCCCACTTCGTTGGGCGGTAATAGGCATTATCAAGCTACAACTTTTCTCTAGAACTCAATCATATATATCTCATAATTAAGGCAGCATTCGTAAGAAACGTTTTCGTTCGACCATTTTTCTCCGACTCCCCAGATATAACCCCCTACAACCTCACAAACTTTACCTCTTTATAATATTAGTATAGATTATAGATAATATAATTAGTTAATAGCTTCTGCCCACGACTTCGCACGCGCTTGTGCCCACGACTTCGCACGCGTGTAATAGTTATTTTGGGCAAGACGCAGCGGAACCTCTCAAAAAAAAAAACATCTCAATTTTGAAACATTTTTCATCTGTGCTCCGCTCCTATTGGCCTTAGCGTAATGATATATAGCCTATAACCATTCTCGATGAATGAGCTATATAACACTGAAAGAATTATTGAAATCGGACCAGTAGTTCCTGAGATTACCCCTTACAACGCCACAACGTCACAACGTTACAAACTCAACGTCACAAACTTTACCTCTTTATAATATTAGTATAGATTAGTTTTAGCTCTTGGCTTAGCTCGCGTTTTTATCAATCGCTTGAGAACAACAAATTTTTCTCAATGAAAAATATCCATATCCTTACGATGTGAAAAATCTACAGCGACGGGTCAGACCGACTATTTATGTAGCATGGCGACGTGTCGCGACGGCATGCGTCGCCACGTTATATGATTTTGATTTTTAAATTTTTGTATGTAAAGTATATAAACGTTTATCAAATATACAAAATTTTAAATATTTCATTTTTGATTATGCCAAATTTACTTTCTGCCGTAAACGCCTCTTTCCTCTCCTCCTCTCCTCTACGTCTTCTTATGCATATTACCTGTACAAAATAACGTCGATTTTTCACATCTGGCAGGCAGTTATCCCGCGGCGACTCACAATTTTGTAGCCCTAAGCACGTGTATACAAAATTGCATTTGCTCTTCAATTGATAATTGGACAAGTAGTTAACGCGTGAAAGTGTAACGAACAAACAAACTGACATTCGCATTTATAGTATCAGTTAATATTAGACTTAACACGCAGGCAGAGAGCTGACGATTATTCTTGTGTCATGGGCAGGGATCCCACCGCGCCCCCCCGGCTTGATAGTAGGACTTAATACGATTAAACCACAAGCCCAATATATAGGGGTCATTCCACCAAATAAGAACATTTTTACGGGGCGACCCTCGCGGATTATGTTTAAAATTTATGGAGGTGTTCTCTATCATAAGACAAAAATTCCCTGAGAGTTTTAGCTCTTAATACGCAGCGGTTTTGAAGTTATGATTTTTTGAAATTTTGGAAAAAAATTTTTTCATCTTTTTCGTCAATTTTTCTGATATGAAAAACATTTTTAAACAAAATCGACAAACATTGTATTTTGTAGGAAAAATTCTCAGCTTTTGAATGAAAATATTTATTTTTTCATAAACTCATCAGAAGACCCTTAAAAATCGAATTAAAGTGGAAAAATTGATTTTTTTTGGTGTGCAGCCCAAAATTCTTCAAATTTGAATTTTTTTTCTGAAAGCTGAGAGTTTTTTACACAAAATATAGCGTTTTGCCGATGTGCATATTTTTTGTTTCGTCACAATTAAATTAAACGCAAATTCATTATAATAAAAATACTTTTATTTTTGAACTTTTTTGAGATGTGGACACTTTTTTTTTTTTTTTTTTTTTTCTTCGAACTGACTACGCTATTGACCAAGCAAGGTCTTAACAGCTTCACCGGACTACTAAGGCGAGCGCTTAAGGCACTCAGCCGATTTTATTTTGACAACTAGCTCAAGGGTGCGCGGCACACCTCGGCTTTGGCTGTTGCCTGATACATGCAGTTCGCGACCTATGTGAGCTAACCTAAGCTAAGCTAACTATTCATACATATATGAGTTGTTGAAACATATATGTGTACCAAGCATACATACCTCAACAACTCTTATATATATTTCGTATCGGGTAATTCTCTAAACTATTTCAGTTTGATAAGGGAAAAAAGATAAGACCCTTCCACTTGCATGTGTAAGCGTGTATGCGTGCACGTGTGTGGAGGTGATATGTGTAATGTTGTCGCAGTGATGTAAGATTTTGTGTCACTGTATCGCGCGAGCAGCGTACTCAAGGGCTCCACGCCGAGGGAACGGACCTAGGCTTGAGCTGCTGCCGAGGGGGGCCTAGTCTGGTGTGCGGGAGCGAAATTTATCCCTAGACCACGGCGGCGTGATCTGTGGTTACGCGGGCGTGGGCGTGAGCACGCTCTGTTTGGAGAGACAGGCTGGTACTGATCGTTCACTGCCGTTACTTCATCGGGAGGGTCGGTAAAAATATGTCGCGGTCGTCTTTTACAACGCGCAGCGTTTGGTACGGGTTTGTATTTTGCGGCGGATACCACTAACGGACTGGGATGATTCGCGGCTTTTTCAAAATAACTAATCGTAAGTGATTTTACGTACGCCCAGATAGAAGGCATCTCTAGGTCCCTATATAGATCAACTCTCCGGATGTACCACGGGGCACTGGTCACTTTACGTAAAACGCGGTTTTGAAGAACCTGCAACTTATGAAAATTATCTTTTGACATATGCGCAAAAACGGGACTGCTATATGTCATCACGGGACGGATACACGTCTTATACAAAGTGAGCTTGTGTCTGAGGGACATCTTACTCCTATAGCAAAGCAACGGATGGAGGCGCCCCAAGACCATAGCGGCTTTGTTTCGCACTCTATCTATATGTGACTCGAAATTTAAATGTTTATCTAATGTAACACCGAGATATTTGACCTCGTCGGCCCAAGGTATATCGGTTCCGTATAGCCTGATGGGCTCGAGGTTATTACTACGTCGTAAAGGATCGAAGAGTATCGCGGCACTCTTATCAGGATTAACTTCTATGCGCCATCGACGAAACCATTTACCGAGTGTGAAAACGGCCTTTTCGATGCGCTTCCTAAGAAAGTCCGACCGCAAGCTGGAAGTGTAAATAACGGTATCGTCAGCATAGCAACCTACTTCGACCCGTTTAGACCGAGGTAGGTCACTGATGAACAGATTGAAGAGCGAGGGCGCGAGTATGGAGCCCTGTGGCACACCTGAGCGTATCGGGTGGGGCAGGGATAGTTCCCCATCCACTCTAAAGCGGAAAGTCCTATCAGTGAGATAATCGTGGATAATATGAATTAACTTATCGGGTACGTGAGATTTACATAATTTATGGATGAGCCCTCCATGCCAGACCTTATCGAAGGCTTTGGCGACATCGAAGAAGACTGCAATTGTGCGTTTCGGTTTACGTTTCGGGTCGGCATTAAAATTAGAGAAAATGTACTCCGTGAGGCGGTGTACTTGATTCGTGCAAGAGTGTTCGGCGCGAAATCCGAACTGCTCAGGTGGTATTAATTTTAAATCTGTAATCGAAACCTGGAGACGGTTCAGAAGGAGCCGCTCGTATAATTTACCTAATGTATCTAACAGGCTAATCGGGCGATAGCTATCGGGAAGCGTAGCTTTTTTGCCGGGCTTGTGTATGCCTATCACTACGGCCTTCTTCCAGGCGGCTGGAAAGTGGCCCTGGGACATGGCCGCATTGAAGATGCAGACCAATAGAGCTATGATGTGATCGGGAAGGAGTCTCAGTACCTCGTTCCTGATTCCATCGGGACCTGGGGACTTCCTAAGCTTGAGACGCTGGATGGCGGTCGAAACTTCATCGAAAGTTATTGAGGTTAGGGTATCCACGGGAGGGGACGCTAGTGCATGCTCTACCGACAATTCGATCGACCTAATATGGATAGGGTCAGTGTTATCAGTGTTCGGTGAACACTGTGTTTCTAAACTCGCGGCAAGACATTCCGCTTTATCTATGCTATCGAACGCAGGAGGCAATCCGGGACCTCTATCGAGAGGAGGCATCGGAGTAGTGAGATCCGACTTTAAAGTTCGCGAGAGTTTCCAGTACGACAGGTGGGACGGCCGGAGATTCTCCAGAAGTCTGTCCCACCTGTCGCCCCGAATCTCAGAGATACGAGATTTGACTATTTTACGTAACAAGCGTAAACGGTCGCGATTTTCTGCAGACGGGTAAGCGTCGTGAGCTCGAGTCGCGGCGTTCTTTTCCGTAATCAACGCTCTCACGTCGTCAGGGAGTATAAAACAGCGATCATTCGCCGCTTGTACCTCTTTCGAGGTCTCTCTGACGGCGGTCTGGAGATAGTCGACCAGGGAATCGATAGCCGAATCCGCGTCGGCTTTAGACACCAACACGTCCGGAATCCTGTCTAAATTGCTAGACGAAGGATTTTCTTTAAAATAACGAGCGAGTTTCGCGTAATCAGCCACCCTAACCGACGGAGGGGTGAAGTCTGAGTTAAAACCTAACTGTAATACGACCGGGCGATGGTCCGAATCAAGTTCGTGTACGACTTGTATGAGTCGTACCCGAAGCGTGATATTTTTTAACAAAGCTATGTCTAAAACTGACGGACGACAGTTATCCCGATAATGGGTGGGTTCCGGAGGGGCTATGACGTCAAATGCGAGAACCCTACCTAGTTTGTCGAGTATCCTCCCGTTACGAGAGGTTCTCGGACTATTCCAGATAACGTTCCCGCAGTTGAGGTCCCCCGCTATAATAACTGAGTCTCCTAAATTAAGCAACGCTCGCAAATCGGTTTGTAACAACTCTTTATTCGGTGAGAGGTACGCGGACACTAATACAATGGACGGATGACCGGTCATACCTATCGTACACACTGACACTTCCATATTGGTCAAAGCGGGCGGATCTATCGGCATGCAATATAACGAACGCCTATAGTAAATTAAGGTGCCGCCCCTGCGCGCGACACGATCATTTCTAACTATATTATAATTCGCGATTCTAGGATTACGCATTTTAGGTTTTAGAAGCGTCTCCTGGTCGAGGAGAACGTCAATCTGTCTATCGCGCAAAAAGGCAGCTACTAAATCGCGCTGTGTCCTAAGAGATCTCGCGTTAAAAAACGAAAGAGATAGACCGCGCGGTTTTATCATATTCATAGCCGCGAATTTTATTTAAAATCTAAATCTTGTGTGGATCGGGAGAGGCGCTGCAACGTTGCAGCGATGCCTCTGTATTGCGCGAGCACGTCGAGCCGGCCCAAGCCTGTCTCGGCCTTAAGGGCCTCGCGGAATGCAAGAACCTCCTGGAGGTCGTGCTCTCGGAGTAACTGGTAGACCCAGTCCACCGCGGAGAGCTCCGTAGAGTGGGCGGGAGCGGCGCGCGCCGGCCGCGCCTGTGGTGGGCGAGCCTGAGGCTTGGGAGCCTCAGGCGGGGGGCGGGGGGCCCAGGGGCCCAGAGGGGCCCGCCCGGGTTGTGGTGCGTGCGGCACTGAAGGTGGCACACGCGTAGTGGACGCGGGCGCTACCGGGGCACGAGAGGCACCCGGCAGGCTGGGGAAGGCATCCACGGACATGAGAGGTGGAGGCGGAGGGCGGGCGGCGGCCGCAGGTGCCCTGGACGCCTGTCGCGCCTGTCTGGGGCGTTGTGTGCGCGGTGCGCGGGGACAGCCGCGATAGTTCGCGGGGTGACCCGCGTTACCGCACAACACGCAACTTGGAGGTTCCGGAGTGCCAGGCGTGCGCCCGCACTCCTTCGTGGAGTGATCGCCCAGGCACTTGACGCACCTAGGGCGGAGGTGACAGTTACGCGCCGAGTGGCCGTAACTCTGGCAGTTATGACACTGCGACGGAGTATTAGTTTTACGCGGGGGCTCAACAGTGATGCCGCTGAGGCCGCAGACGGAGGTGAGGTTAAAAATAGACTTACCCTCTACTGTACGGTCGAGGAGGACCAAGACCATATTATAGGGGGCGCGGGTGCGTGGGTGGTACATCCGGTGTACCTCCCGGACTGGGAAATCACCCTCCTTAAGGGAGGCGGTGACGTCATCAATCGAGATCTCGGCTGGGACACGACGAAGTACTACTCGGAGGAGGCGTTCCTCCTCGAGAGCAAACGTGAAATACGCTAACTTAGATTCCCGAAGGAATCTAGTTAAATTGCGAAAATCTGTACTGGTGGGGACCTTAACCTGAATGCCCGCCGGAGTGTTGAGGGCGGACGTATAATTGATTTTTTGACTATTAAGCCTAGTGGAGATTGACGTCCACTGGGACTTATCCTGTATTGTAACAGGCGGCGGTGGGCGTGGCTTCTTTGCCTGAGGCTCTACGGAACCCTTCACTTCGCTCTGAGGGAGCGAGACAGCGACAGAGTTGGCTCCGCTCGCACGTGTTCTCGCAACTGCCGGTATAGCCGCGTGTTTAAGCACCCGAGCGCCATCTGACGATTTTTCGGTACGGACTACCTTATCTTTATGTCCGGAACCCGAGTCGGACCCGGAGTCCGGTGAGCGCGCACCGCGAGTGCGTTTCGAGTGAGCGACGGTCTTGTAACCGTCACTGTCGTGCGCAGAGGGCGCAGAGGTCGCGGATGACGCGGGGATCGCGATCGACGCGGGGATTACGGTCGGCACGGCGGGCGCCGCCTCATCTAGCTCCATCTCGGAGCCGGCCTCCGAGCTAGAGCTTGACGCGGGAGCAGGTGCTCTATCCACCAGATTCAGCGGCGAATCCGGTGAATCTAATGACGACTCCGAGTCGGACTCGAGAGCCGCAAACGCATTCGACGTGGCCACGCGGGGCACATATTGAACGTCCTTCGTGGACGTGAAACAATGTCGCGCAAGAATAGCGTCGACGGCGTTTTCGTCGACGCCAATAGATAATAAATCGTCACGGAGTCCTGTAAAAATATTATTGTGGGCCATTCTGTAGCCCAAGGGGGACGCGAACTAACCTCCCTGCCTTAAAGGCAGGGGGGCACGCCAAACGAAAAACTACGGGACTATCCCGAGTCCGGATCAAAAGGGCTGTTTAAAACGAAACAAATTAGGAGAAAAATGTAAATAAATACGTGAGTGAGACAGGGAAAAAATAATATAAGACTACATAAATAAACAAAAATGTAAATAAATATATAAAGAAACGAATTGAGAAATACGTAAATAAATAGATAAATAAATAAGTAAGTGAGTAAACAAATAATTATGTCAAGAAATAAATAAATAGAAAGGAAAGGTCTCACTCAGTTCTAGGAAACAGAACGCAGGTGTGTAGCACAGGTGTGCGGCGCAGGTGTGCCGAATCGGAACAATGGAAACGAGCACTCACGAAGTAATAACTGACGTCACTAAATCACGAGTATCGAAATCGCAGAGAGCAACGAGCGCGACGTCCGTCTCCCACCGTGGTCGGATCGGAACTCACCGATGTGGACACAGTTTTAATGAAAGCATAACCAATTTCATCTTTTAAAGGCACAAAAGTGTGTAATGACTGTATTCACTTCATGTCACTTTGCTTCATGTTATCATAACAGTAAAGCAATATTACCAAAGTCAATGTCAATATTTTAATGTTTAGTATTTTTTATGGTGAACTAACGCACTTCAAATGCCGATTAAATAAAAAAATGAGCCAAAAAATACTTTATAAAATCAAAATAAGAAAATTTGCTCATGAAAGTAATCCATAACCTAAATCTCCGCGATTACAAAGATGCAGTTCAACCTGGTGTAGCAATTATATTTAGTACAGTTGATGATGAATTTTGAACAAAAATGAATTCATTTTCAAAAGTTAATGGTAGTATTAAAAACATCTTTGTTTTGGATTCTATTGTGTATCCATTACTTTTCCAAACGATTATACTGGGCATATCACTATTTCTCATAATGTACAGACTACATTTAATTCAATATCACCCAGAAATAGCCCCCCCCCCCCCCCATGGTGTCGTGTAAAATTAATTGAAAATTGTGTCATGAGTTGCGATAAATTTCTTTATTTTCGTAAAGTTATGTTCACTTAGAATTTGAGAGCCTTACCACCTTATGTAACCGTCTGTTTTTTGTTTCAAATTTATAATTAATTTCAATATTCATTTAGACATAGATTTTTTTAATGTTTATATAATTAAAAAAAAAGTGGCAATTAACTGAGTAGCCATGATGAAAATCTTTGATTATAGAAGTATACCCTTTGACAAAAGAACCCTAATAAAGTTCGAACTTTAAAAAATCAGTGAACTATGGTCGAATTTCGACCACTGGGCGCCCACTAGTTTTATTAGTTGTATCTAAAATCGATGTAATGGTGAGCAACTAATGTTATTATTTTACTTAATTATTATAGATCAGTTTCTTAACCTTTCTTTAACAGATTATTGCCTTTATGGCTACTTCATTTTCATCTTTTATAGCCATTTTTAATTTATAATCCACAATGTCCCGCGCTGGAGCGTCCACGGCCCTATGGATGAACCTACTAATTGCGTCGTCAGTCACGTCGGTATAGTAGACACAAGTGTTGGTGTGTCTGAATATTCGCGATGGATATATAATATACGCAATCTCATTAAGCGAATTGAATAAGTCTTTATTTCTTTAATTTTTGCATTCCATTATTATTAGGTTCACTTAATACCCTATAATGCAAATGATTGTATTTGTTATTTATCGGCGAGGACTAGTAAATTACTTGATATGTCTATTCTTATCATTAATTATTGTATATTATAGGTGTTAATCTTCCAAATAAATAATGTTTAAATGAAAGTTGTATGTTACACTAAATAATACCCGCTACTTTGTCTGGATCAAAAAATATAAGCACCTCACCGCGTAACTCACTTTTTAGCGGCAAACAAAAATATATCGTGTATCGCTTATCAAAATCGTGGTTTCTTAAAGTTTTAGAAACACTGTTTTAAATTTATGAAGCTATCGTGATAATTTTTTTTTATTTAAGAACCAAGTGTTTACATAGCAAAACTATTCTGTTTATTAAAATCTCTATAGTCGTTTTCAAGTAATACGCGAACAACGACAAACCCCTATAATTTTATTTATATACTAGCGAGGCCGGGGGCGTTGTCCTACCTTGATAATAAAAAAAAACTAAAAGTCAACCGTAACGCTACCTACTGAGTCCAATTGTGAATTTACCCAGTCTTGAATCTAATTGTACACATACAAAAAACTTCATCAAAACTGTCCAGCCGTTTATAAAGAGTTCAGTCACATACACTCGGACAGATGAATTATATATAGGTATAAAGATAAGATGAACCATCATGATGCTCATCAATGTAAAATATTAAGTATTATACTTACACAATCCCCTCTCAATTCCCCCCGCACCCCTCCTTGGAGGTCGTCCTCCTCAGAGAACGGCGAAAGGCACTTTCACTGGAGGAATTCGGCGACCGGCGTCTGCTGACGTCAATTTTGCGCAACATGACGTAACGCGGACCAGATCCCAAACATTCTGGCATCAAAGTCTTATTTTATAATCTATATTGTAACTATAATATCCCAAATAATACCACTTAGGGGGCGTCCATTAATTACGTGGGCATTTCAGATGTGGTTCGTGCCGAATTTCACTAATGGGGGAGAGACGCGGTTTCGGCACATATCAATCGGATACTAAAATCCGTGAATAGATGTAAATTTATTTAGTTTTGATATATCGCAATATAATGTAAATGTCATAACAGTAAAAAAGTATAAATAATAAAACAAATTGTATTTTTTATAATAAATCCAACATATTTCTACTCAGAATATATATTTTGAAATATATCACGTAAAATTATGGGTATCGTGGGAGACGGTCGAGATAAATCTCACAGCATCTCACTAGGTAGGGAGAGGGGATAAAAAATCCTCAAAAAGTAACTGATGAACAGTCCCTTACTTGATTATATTCGCAAATAGTGAGATTATAATTATAATACTACTGTGGTTTTTTTTACTAAAAGTATATCATTACATAGTATAAAACAAAGTCCCCTACCGCGTCTGTCCGTCTGTCTGTTCGCGATAAACTCAAAAACTACTGAACGGATTTTTATGCGGTTTTCACCAGTGGATAAAGTGATTCACGAGGAACGTTTTGATATATAATTTGTTCCGAATTTTTTTATAATCAGGGCGGGACAACGTCTGTCGGGCCCGCTAGTATACTATATAAATATATTGTGGATTAGTAGACGTATAAATGCCCTTTTTATTTTTGGGGAACCGATCTTCTAGTAGATTATTACTACCATTGTCGAGTAGGTAAAGATATTACAAGTTTCAATCCACTACATAACATTCCAAGGTCCCGCCAAAAACTCCACGAATGCCTTTGAAACTCAGAGCGTATAAAACTTTCATAAGACCAGACATGGTGTATGGATCTGAGTATTGGGCTGCGAAAGAGACGAATCAGGAAAGACTGCATGTGGCAGAGATGCGAATGGTAAGATGGATGTGTGGTTTAACTAGAATGGATAAAAATAAGTATATCAGAGGAAGTTTGAACATGGCACCAGTGACGGAAAAGTTTAGGAGTAATAGGTTATCGTGGTAGGGGCATGCCATGAGGAGAGATGTAAGCCGTGTAACTAGAAAAGCTTTAAGTATGAAAGTGAACGAGTAGAGGACGAAGGAAAAAGTATTGATGGATTGTGCATAAAAGGTGTAAATACTAAGATAAGCTCTGACAGGGGAGAGTGGAAAAGGGAAACATGTGCCGACCTCGCTTAGTTGGGATAAGGGTAAGAAGTTGATTATGTGTAGACGTATAAATTGTAAAGGTATGAGACATGGGGTCCTTTACACAGGCTCCCTAAAACCTAGCAAAATAACGATAGCGAATGAGTTACCTAGTATGATATTCCCCAAGGTTATATGATGAGGTTCCTCAAAAAGGGATTGAAACACGCCCTTCAAGATCGACAACATAACAGTAATGCCCCTAGTCTTGCAGTTGATAGGAGATAGTAACCATTTAAAATCAGATGGCCGTGTCCATGTATACTGCCCTTGGGTAAGAAAAAAACGAATAGTGACATATAAATAAAGGCTTGAACTCGTCGATGGTATGGAATAATAACTGTTTCCAAATTTTTTTACTACTAAAAATAATAATAATATTTTTTTTTTGAAGTTCACTACTAGCAACTAAACCAAAGAAAAAAATGAGAATCAGTTGACAAACGAGCAATAAAACCGTACTGAGGTATTTTATCTTCGCCTATTTCACGTATAGATTTCTTTATTTTATTTTAGCATCATTTAATTAATTGAGTAATCTGATATTTTCTTAATTAGGTGCCGTCGAATTATATTAGAATAAAGTCGTTTGCGAATTCAATATTATTACATTGAAATATTTAATTGAAACATCTGTTAAGTTATTGGTTGTCTCGAAGAATTTTAAATTAGGTACATTCCTCAATACAATCGTGTTTTAAGAGACTGACTTATAATAAATAATTTAGCATATTAAACGTAAGTCTTTGTTAGGATGTATGAATGTTTGTAACTTGTTTATATCCAGAACTACTGAACGGATTGTGAAAAAATATTACGGCAAAATAAATTGTACATCAGAGTAGCACATAGCCTATAATTAAATAAAGATATTTTTGAGATTCACCAAAATATAACGACAAATGTCAAGTAACCTGGCAAAAATCCTATAATGTATTTTGTTATCGTATATGAAGATACTTACAAATGCGGGTGAAGTCAGGATCATCTGGTATTTAATTATATATACATAATTGTTTAACATACTATTATGGACTTTATGTCCCATGTATAAGACCGATAATTATTTTTATTAAACAGTGTCGGTTCTACAGTAATTCTCCAAAGTAAGTTATGGATTTTTCATACAACACGATTAAACTCCATAACAGAAAGGTTTTATTGTCAATAGATCATTATAGGGTGTATCACTATGTAACCAAGTCCTCTGTCTAATTCTCTA
Source organism: Antheraea yamamai (assembly GCA_036509395.1). NCBI lineage: Eukaryota > Metazoa > Arthropoda > Insecta > Lepidoptera > Saturniidae > Antheraea > Antheraea yamamai. The sequence continues at coordinate 3,113,507 of AP028436.1, forward strand.
AAAAATATCCAGAGAAAAGTAACTGATTGACTTCTCCATGAATGAGATGTGTTCGAACTTGCTTGATAGCTTTCATAAGCGACTTCTCAGTGCCTAAAATGAATGAAGCAGTTTTGATTTGATTCGATTAACTACAAAAATCGCATATAAACTACACTACATAGGTGTAATAATGTTACTAAATAAAATACTCAAAATGATGGCAAATTTCACTTTATTCATAAGACGATACAAAGGTTCATAAAATCTATTTTAGTTTGGTCCAATAATTATTATTAAATCCATTATAAAATCGAGCACTAACTGCGCTGATATCTCCGAGCAACGTTACATTATCAATTCTTACAACTAGCCCGTCACCATTTATTGCAAATGTTTTTTTTTATTTATTAATTTAAGACAAAACAATATTTACATCGGCGGGTTTGTCGGATTTAAACGAACAATTTATTTATAATTTTGTACCGAATAAAAAAAATTGTGTCTATTTGGCACAAAATCATTAATTTCACCCAAAATTTTATTCCTAACCGCCTACTTATATAATAATTATTGCAATATTCGACGTAACTCGTCATTGTTTTTTATTTATTTAATTTTAAACACATTTAAACTAATAATCTCTTTACACATCACTATAATTACATTAATTATACATGCACAAAGCATTATTTCGTATATTAAAAGAAAATCTGTACACATCGCTTATTCACCTATAAGTTCATAGAACGTACTAGAAATATATCATAGATATATGGGATAAACATTACCGACTTTCGACGTGAATCTTTTTTTGAGTATCCCATAAAAGTTAAACGTCTAATCGCCGGTAAAAAAAACTTACAAAACCTAAAGACACAACGTTTCGTCCCGTCCAATGGAATTCTAGAGAAAATTACCTTTCTCGAATTTCATGGAGGGATAGTATACACGACGCCTATTAATTCCCACTTGCCTGTACGGAATTCCGTTTCGGGCAATGGAGAAAATTCGGCAGTCCACAATCACAGCGTCTAAGCTTTGTTTTGCGTGTTCACCGCAAAACACAGCGAGACGAACATCGACCGCATTACCGCGGCACTCACTCCCCTATTTACAACGTAATAAATTATATATACATTAACTTAACTATCGACGTAACGTTTATAAAGAATAGGGATGACAGAACTGGTAGACGAGCCTCTGACTTCTCTCCGTTTTCTTCATGATACCTTTCTTGTAATATTGTCTGATGCTTCTCGACAGTTTGTCGTAGTTCATCGCGGGCCTGTTCTTTCTCTTGCCCCACAGTCTGGCAACGCGCACGGAATCTTCAATCTTGAACACACCGTTACCTGAAAACATGACATGAATTAACTAACGTCAGGTGAATACTAAACGATACTGATGGTTTATTTTTGAAAGACATTAGACGTCGGACGAATGTTTTATCGAGTTTGTATTTTCGAAGCGACTTTGTCGCGTGCAATTTTAAATGTATTCAAATAGTTAACGGTATTTCTTTATATGTCTAATAAAGATCTATCGTTCGGAGTAAAGAATTCTTTAGTTTGAGTTATTGTGAAGTATAAATGTAAGAAGAACCATCTCTTTGTATGAAAAAGTGTCTGTCAAAATGCGTTAAATTAGGGTAGCGGTACTACATTAGCGACAGGGTTCAATATTGTTCAAGTGTTTCAATAAGTTTTATAAAAGTAAACACTCAAAAATCATTAAAATCAATCAAATTGATTTTGATCCAAATCAATCAAACAACAAAACAATTTTAAATAAAAATTATTTATATTGCACAAAAATTCTATCACACTCCACGTTTTATTTAGCAGTTTTTTAGGTTATATTTACAAGATTATTTCGGACTATCGATAACATTTGCGTACGCTATCGCCATTTTGAAGGGTGTTGGAATCGTTATTTAGTGCTTAGAGCTGGACACTTTTTCCACATGTCCCAAGAATACCAACTTGTCCAATAATACAAAAGGAAAGAGGGGCTAATACAAAAGCCCAATAAATATTTAAAAAAAACAATACAGCGACGCTACGCTTAATTCTCAGAGTACAGTATTGATTGGAGATTTATTTTTTAAGCAAGTATTCTCTAGTACAAATTATACAAAAACGCATGCGTTCGTTTATTTCAGGGACTTCATAATAGTTAATTTCTATAGTTAAATCTACATGAACAGTGTCACGCATTAACTTCGTGAACTTGAATCATACTTGTGACGTCAGTACAGATACGTCTTGTCAAACAGATTAGTAGAATGTATTGGTATATCGTTGTATAAAATGTTTGAAATCGTTATCTCTGTATTATTAATCTAAACTAATATTATAAAGAGGAAAGATTTGACCGTTTGTTTATATTGAATAGGCTCCGAAACTACTGGACCGATTTAAAAGAATCTATCACCATGGGGAAGCTACACTATCCCCGAGTGTTATTGATTATATTATATTTTCAAAAAATTAGGGATTCTTATTAAAACTCCAATAATGAGACTTAAGGTGTAAAAAAAGACCTAAAACATTTTTTAGATCGCGTGCGCTGCGAAAACTATTTGATGATACAACAAAATAATGTACTACGACTTTGCAGAACACATTATTATCATAAGTAACGTGAGAGCATATGTCTAACTATTTTAGTTATGCCACAATAAGTGTTCTTTTATTTTAAAAATTAAATTGAAACGACACCGCTAGAAAAAACTCTTTATTTTTGTACCTTGGTATTAATTCTTATCAAAATAAATTACTTCATATTTAAGACTGCTACAATACCTTTATATAACTTTTTGTATTATTCATTATAGGACATTTCTTTCGAAAGGTATCACGAGTTTAAAAATATAAGTATTAGAAAAAACTCGTGGTTGTCGCTCACCCCGTTCGGCTAGCTTATGGGACAATTTCAAATACGATTTATGTGAAAATTTTAGACATAGAATCAGACAGCAAAGCAACTATTATTACCGGCCCAGCAGCTGGTAAACTATCTCGTATACCGAGGATACCGATGATCCCAGCTGATCTGCCAATCCCATTTAAACGACTTCAATTTCCGGTAATAATATCTTTCGCGCTAACTATACTATTAACAAGTCCCAAAGCTAATCCTTCGAATTAGTAGGGATCGACCTACGAAAAGAATGCTTTACTAATGGCTAACTATATGTTGGCGTATCGCGGGTCGGAGCTCCTGAAAATCAATTTCTTTTGCTGCCATAATATAAAACAATATCAAATATCGTTTACAGGGAAACTCTGACTCAATAATTTTAATAGCTTTTGTTCTGTAGATATGATATTTTACAACCATTAGAAATAAAGATAAAATTATGAAATATAAACAAAATAACAACGAAAATAGCATAATTTATTAAAATAATATATTTCTAAACTTTATAACCCTTTTTATTAACATGACGCAAAAGAAGGTTATATTTATGTGTGTTAAAATTTATAATTTTTGAAATCTTTGTTAAATACCCGTGCAAAGACGGGGCGGGCCGCTAGTACTCTATAATAAATTCGATGTGTGACTCAATATAACCAATTAATATTTACTTGTTTCGATAATGTGTATTATTAACAAACATAACAATAACCTATATAGCGATGCAAAATAAAATAAACTATTGCAGTTTTGATTTAGATGTTATAATATTCAAAAGCTTCTACTAGATTTTGCATATTTTATTTTATACTATATATACTACTATATATAAGAAGATTAGTAAGTGCATAGCTAGTCTTCTATTCTCGGTAATTATATAACAGTATAATCCTTCTAAACGCTTTACAATAAATAAGATGCCATTACAATTCGTTAAAAAACAACATGCCTAAGCTCTGCCCATTTTTAAATTGGCACACATAAAACCAGCTATAAAGCTATCGTAACATTTAACTTTCTGACAAAAAGTTTAAAAATAACGACTGAAAGAAAAACGTAGAAAAACATAAAAATACCCTTTATCTGTCTTTGGTAATCATTTACCGAGAGATAAGCCAGCGGTTATCGGATAAGGCACAAAGACTTTGCTTTTGATACAACGAAACCTACGCTTAAACTAAATTAGTAGTTTTAGGTGCGACTAGAATGTTCGCGCATTCAAAATAACAATTCGTGACCACCGAAAAAGGACATAGCGCTATTATGTCTTGAAGCATAATAGACTATAAATCGTCGGAATACTTTACTGTCGTCTGTAAAGGCCAGTCACGAGTAGTGCCTATGGGTCCCTTACAACTCTGTAAACCGTTTAGTGTTGAGGACTCTAGAATTAATCTGTCGATATTCAAAATGTAATATAGAGTTTGTATAATAATTATTATACGTATTAAAAACTCGCGACACGGATTTTTTTGTACATTTCAATTACATTTACATTACTACAAGCTTTTATTAAATTTGCAATGCTGGTTAGTTCGTTTAGGTTAAATCTTGCCAAGCTGAATTAAAACCAGTTTCTTTAGATCTACGACTTTCAAGTTTGTAAGTTTGTTCAGTGCTAATAACGATACACGTATGTGAAATAAAAACAAAATGGCCGATTTAATATTCATTCATTAATATTACTTAATTCTCACTTAGCGTACTCGGTGACATAGAATTTGTATGGTAATTGTTCCGCTCTTAAGGGCCATAGCATGGTACTAGATAGGTTATAACCTCTCTGAATATGTACGACATAAAACGAAAAAGGTTCCAACATTATGGCGGTAAAAAACTCTTTGCTACAATAAAGTTAATCCATTCATAATTCAGTAAATTTAATCGACATTCGAATTAACATTAAAGAACTTCATTTATCGAGTGTTCAGTTACGTCAGTACCTAAGTAACCTTTAACATGGACTGCTTGAACGAGTAACTCACTCGTGTTGTTCACCTTGGCTCGGGAATGTCAATAGATGAATTTTCTAGCACAACTCTTGGTATGAACATTACATTATTTCATATCATAAAGTCACTCAAATTACGTTCACGTCTAAAAAACAAATATGCTCATTAGCATGCTGATATTAATTCCATTCAACTAATGTCTCTTCTTTACGTATATCTAATGAAAATACAGTTTCTTTGAGACTCAAAGACGTCAAAACCACTAACCACATTGAAATTAGATGGCTAGAATCTAGGCCATTTATCTTTTGGATTCGACTGATCCTTTGCATTTTTTTATTGTCCAACGAAGTGAGCGGGAATTGGTCTTTAAATATAAATAAGGGTGGCTGTTGTTAGATTTAGACGAGTCTTTTGCCGGCATATGGAGGACTATTACGCTTTTCATTATGGGCTATGCAATAATTATAAAATTTAACAAGAGTAATTTAATTAAGTATAAAGGTAAAATATCAATTATAAAAACAAAATACATGTTTAAATTAATCGAGACAAAATGTAGTTACAGGAAACAGTAAAACATTTTCAGGGGAGCGAAGTCAAGAGCATCAGCTAGTTTAAACATAAAATAAAATTTTCTTTACTTGGTGCCACATTTTGTTTAAAACAAAATTGTAATTGATGGCCTTTGGATTTTAAGCATTTATTACTTTGTCAATCACTGTTACTGGAGATTTAAAATTTGAACTATAATGTTTTTTTTTTCCATTCTGCAATATGAAATTGAATCGTGATATCGTAGAAATTTTAACAAAAGTTTTATTTATATATTATACACCGATTCCGGGTTGTTATTTTTTGTAAATATTTTTTTCCCATTAACAAGTAACTTACAAATCCAATTCTAACAAAGAACAAGTAAAGTTCAAACAAGCGGTAATGGTTTTTGTAACAATACAGAAATAACTACGTTTATGAGTAATTCACAGTACAGATCGAATGTTAATTAATAATTGAATTTAGTAGAAAGTAGTACCAACAATTCAAATAAATAAATGAACGACCACAGCCATTAAGTTACTCTGTTTTTGTATATTTAGACGATTTTGTCTCAACATTAATTAATAATTGATACCTGAGATTATAAAAAAAATATTGCGTGTATCAGTTTGTACACGCGCAGGAATTGACACCTCTTTGGCTCCTATGTATTAAATTATATACAAGCTGAATGTTTAGACAGTAGCAATATTTATGGAGGAGAATCTGCACTCGATTCTCGTTCTAAATCAATTAATATATATTTATATATGATAATGTTCATAAAATATATACCATATGAAGTCCCGTAGTATAAATACTTTACTCATTTTGTATACTACTAAACCCAGCAGACACTTACTTATACATACACATACACAAAAATGCACACCTATCTTATGTTTAACGCGTAACGAAAATTTTTCCCTGCCATAAGAAGTTACGTTTCATAAACATCCATACAAAATACGTCTTTAGGGCCGTGGATTTGACAATCTTCTATCTATACACATAATAAGAATGTAAATCTAACGTATCTGTACTTTTTAGATGTTTGTGAAGCAAATTGTTGCAACTTCCAGGTGTCTCGGAATAAACAATAAAATCTATTTCAATCATTTTTTTAAATGTCTGTCTGTCTGTTTGATTGAATACGAATCACAGCTAAAGTACTGCGTTCATGATAAAACTTTAGAAAACCATAAAGCATATCATCGAGTAACATTTAGTCTTTGTTTCATTCAAATCGGTTCGGTCCATCAAAAGTTATTGTAATTTTAATGACGTCACAACTTAAGTACGAGAGAAAAATAGATAGTAATTGAACTTAATACATTGAGATGACTATATTGGTCACTGTTTTGTATAGCAGGTTCCACGCGGACAAAGTCGCAGGCACAGCTAGTATCGTAAAGTCTTTGACGTATTCAGTAATAAATAAGACCAACCACGATATAACAGTAGTTTTAATGTTAACACTGTTGCTAACTAATATAAAATTGTTATACGAGATCGTGTCTGTTTATATGCGTCGTATCAATTGTCGTGGACTCGTTAATTAGTAGCAGATAACTGGGTACGATAATAAATCTGAGTAACACCACGTTTTCTTATAAAATTGATAGATATTTATTTACTTATACATTAGGCTTCATTGGTCTTTTGTTCATTAAAGATTCTGTGTATTATGCAAATAGAGTGTGAAGATATTCGTCTTGTCACGATATAAAATACGCGAGTTCACAAAAGAGTGGTAAGGTTTTTCAAGTATTTCTTTGTCATGCTTTATTAAAATTATGATTAATTTTATCACATTAGTTTTTTTTTAACTTTATTTTTGGCAACCAATCTTTTAGATTATTATTGCCATTGTCGAGTAGTTAATAGTATTAAAAGTTCTTCTTCTATTCCATTTTCGGCAACCTGTCTTCTAGTAGACCATTACCGCCATTGTCAAGTGAGTATCGATATTACAAGTTTCTTGATATAATTTCAATGAATGCCATTGTCGAGTAGTTAATAGTATTTCAAGTTCTTCTTCTATTCCATTTTGGCAACCAGTCTTCTAGTAGACTATTACTGCCATTGTCAAGTGAGTATCAATATTACGAGTTTCTTGATATAATTTCAATGAACTAACAAGATGCTGGTCATCTTGTTAGAACCTTCCATGGAATTTTTGTGGCATCTCAGAATTCATGGTCCGTGGCATTATTTTCCATTCACTTCACTTATGCACAATAAACAAACTATATCACATAAAACACCACCAATTTTATACAATATAGAGTCAAGTAACACAAGATTATGAATAAAAAATAAAATCCACTACATGACAGACCAAGATCCCGCCAAAAACTCCATCACATTAGTTATATTCGTTTTAATTGGTTAAGTAAAATAGACTATACCATTTTTAAGTATTACACCTGTGAACAGTAAGGGGAAGGTTTGCATTAAGTTTTTAATTGTTTCTTTATTCCTAATTTAGGTTTGTTATCAATAAACTATTCGTTGGTTTACTTGAAATAGAATATTAACATGATAAGAGAAGAGGTTACTAGGACAAAATATAATGATTATAAGTCCTCCGGTACTCTCCAAATGAGGACATGAAGGAGTGGTAAATTATTTTTGATTTTTCAGGTGCAGCAAGTCAAGCAATTTACAATATGGAATCTCGCGAATCAGTAAAGACAAAGTTTCAGGAATTTAGTGTTCTGTTCTCCTAATATATTCTAAATTAAGATCAATTTTGTAAATGAAACCGATATGATCTTAATACTAGAAATAATAGATTAACCATTCCATGTTTAAGGGGCAATAAAGCGGTATTTTTTTTAAGTTATACTATTAACTTCCACGATAGGGCCCCAAAGGATAATATCGATTCGACAGATAGCAAGTTCTAGTACCATATCAAACAGGTTTTATTATCAAAAGGCTGATATAAGGTGGATTATTATGTAAACCATAGTTCTATCTCTTTGTATCTCCTAGGAGTTTGATAAAATGATTTTTAACTTTCGTAAGTGCCATCTTGGAGTCAAAATGAATAAAGTATTTTTGATTTGGATAGCTGAAAGATATGGCTCTTTGTAGCAGCTATAAATGCGTGCATAAATATTAAAAATGTACATAAGTGTAAAATGAATTATTTACTTCGACTTTTTTATAAGCCACCTTTGTCGCTTAACCATATAGTATTTAAATAAATAAATATGATTATGGAACTCTCAAAGGAATATAGAACATGCCGACCGAACTCTACAAATTTATCTTTTATTGTATTTTGTAATTTCAATAAAATAAAACTCGTGTACAATAAATTGATACCGTAACTGCGATAATATGTAGTTATCACTGATAAGACTGTGATCGATCGACGTTAAGCTGTTTTCAGAATAATATGGCACTTAACGTAATAGTTTAAAATAAACGTGACTAAATTTTATTTTTAAGAATCCAACAAAAGACGTCATTAGATATGTTTATCTATATAAATACATTTGTACTTCTGTCTGTCTTGTGATAGATATTTATTGTAAGTGCCGATGATCACGAATATAAAACTTTAGTTTGTCTGTAGGTATGTCCAGATTTAAACCAAAAACGATTTGAGCAAATTTTATAGAATTGATAGAGTTTATATAAAATTGATGGAAAATGAATCTAGTAGCTATTATACTATACATAGAAATAACTCAATTGATATCATCAATTACCATTATGCTTTTAGAATGCAAAAATGATTTTTTTGTCGATACATGTTTTTTTTAATTATCAATCCATATACGTCACATGACAATAAAAATTTGATAGGTTATAATATTCAAATAAGTCTTAGATTACTTAAAAAAATCTCAATAAGAATTGAAATCCTTGAGATGGAGTCTTTGGCTCAGCTGTGGAATTCTTACAGTATTGCAGTATTGTTTATTCTATTTATAATGGATTTTTTTAACCATTATTAGTTGATCTATCATGGTCTTACTTAATGTATATAAATTCTAGGAGCCTATTTAACCGTTATAAACCGAGAAGTAAGTGATGATGTTTTTTTGATATTTACAACGTGTATACTTGTATATTATAAAACTATACGAATTAGGACACTTTCTATACTTGCTCAGTTAATTAAGGAGCTTCCTTAAAATTTTTCATCAAGTTACCTTTGTATCTCTCCTTTTTTAAAACCATCTCTAGCTTGTCTTTGCTCAAAGTCCTTTTTGCGAACGACTAACTGTACTTTCTAAAAATATGCCTCTTTTCAGTAGGCTCACGTTTTCTCGTTTCTTACAAGGCAAGTTAATAGATAATATTCCGTATCCGCACCAAATACATAGTGGAAGAGCTGCAAGTAAGGAGCTAAAGAGCCTGCGAGCCAACGTTTCGCGACCACTGTTCTAACCATATCACTTAAACAAGGGTCGAGAGGTTGTCTAATATTACTTATTAAAGATACGGTAAGTAAAAACATTTACTCACTTCGATCTAGCCATCGTATCGCGGATCCGTGCACATGTGGAGATGCCAGAAGTTCTTTCAGGAATTGCCACAGATGTATATGCGTGCTGCCAGTTTTCGCTTTACCTCCAGCTGTAGCAGTGCTCGTTCCCGCCGACTCTGAATCTTCGTCTGCTAGAGTAATAAAACAATACTAATAAAATATAAAATAAAATAATGTTTTTCACTTATTTACTTTATATTGCAAGTATACAATAAAAAATAAACTTAATTATTAAAGATATAAAATGAAATAGCCAGTGAATAACGAATCGCTGTATAATCCCACGATGGCTTTTCATCTCGAAGAATAAAACAAAACCAACAGATTTTTTTTTAATAGAGACACAACAAAAGAACGTCACTGTATCTGATCTGATACATAGATAAATAGATAGTTCGTAGGTGTACAATTGTACCTACTCCTCGGGGATTGTGGGATGTCTGTATCTGACTTTATCGCTATTACCAATTAGTGATATACTCGACACAGTGACTGTTTTTTACTTTGCGATATTCTAGGTCAGTCAGTATATATTCAAAAGCCTAGATCTTTATTGGAATCGGTCGTGGTCACTATTATTTTAGAATTTTTTTCTTCAGAGATATTGTTTGCTCCTTTATACTAAGAGCATCGCTATAAAGACGAGAATTATTGCGATTTTTACTTAGAACGCTAAGTGCGAAATGGTAGTTTTATTTCGCGCGCAATTGATATTGCTATAATTATACCTAACGATGCAACGTATTGAATAAATGTGATTTATTACATTTACCGTTGAACAAAATAGGAATTAGCTACGAAATATTACGACCAATCATCATAGTAACAATAATATTTCGCATAATAGCTGAAACCGACGAATGGAGACCTAGAAACCTAATAATTAGCCAATGACGTACATTTTAATCCAATTCGTTTTCAATTACAAAATTGACACGTGACCAACCAAATTCGGCCAACGACAGGGCTGCATTGGTTTTTCATATTTATCTAAAATCATTATTCTTGATATTTGGTTTTTAATACTTCGTAATTATAGCAGATTTATCGTTTATAGAATTGAAACGAATAAAATTCATTAAAAGATTCAATCAGATACGGTTGTCTTCATTTTATATACCCGAAATCCTTAATAGTACATATATAATAAACAAATAAAGATTGTTCTTGGAACGTGACGCATCTTAGTCTGAATAAATCTGAAACATGCTGGTTACAATCCAATTGCGGTGTCCAACGAACAGAAATTCACATCAAACTATTGAAATAATTTAATTTCCCTAATTGTATAAGTTGATACATAATTTAAAGTATAATATCGAAGTAGAAATGACCGAGAATATTCAATTTTTTTTAATATAGTATCCTAAAATAAAATAAAATTAATAATCTCTTTACCATGAATAAAATTGATGGAACAATTAATATCGTTGTATATAATAAACGATACAGAAATTGAGTGTAAGCATGACTTGTTGATGTTCGTTGCGAAGTAGATTAATATTGTTATTGATAAATATAAAACGTTTTGTTCCAGGAAAAGCAAGATAACGGATAACAGCCCGCGAATAACATGTTAACTTTACAGAAAACTCAATCTAAATTAAACAAAGAAGGAGTAAAAAATAATATTATATTCTAAACTTACTGTTAATTATAAAACCGGGTGGTCGAATACGACAATTGTGTCCGAATCGATCATGGATACCATACACATGGTCTACCTAAGCTCTATTAAAATGGGACGCATCGGAATGCCGCATATATTTGCGCGCGGATCAATACCCATCACACTGTGGCCACTATGTCTGTCACTGCTGTCACAAAAACATTGCTACAACTACTTCTTGTATAATAAACACGACTTCTCTTCATTATAATTCCCAGATTCATCAACATACTAACTAATCACTTAAACTGATCGGTAATTAATCATTATCTCGAAAGAAAGTAGCATAATGTGACACACATACATATATAAACACAGCAACCGGTTTTATTCACTTCAATATATAATATAAAAATATAAAAGAGATTTACGCAGTATTGGGTACAAAAAGCGCAAATTCATTACAGCAAGTAGCAACTAAGTCGCTATGTCGCAGCCCATGATCGTTTCTGAGAACTTAATCGCTTAAATTCATGAGTTCTTTGAAGCCGTACAAACAAGACACGTCGATCGATATTTAATGCCATAAAATTCTAACTGACTCTAACAAAATTACGAAATTCTTGGATATACTAAAAGATCAATTATTTTTCAACAGACAGTGAGTTTATTTCAGTAACGGATAAAGTAAACATTGTCCAAATTTATAGCGACCGACCTTCGAAACTAGACGTTTTAACGGACCAACATTCAAACGATTCATATAAACATAAGGTGCAATACAAACAGCAACATACTATTTAAAGAAGAAAGCCAAGCGTTGATTTATATAACGCAGACGGAGAATAAAATGTTATAATTTTTTCATTAGATAAAGGTTACATAGCGAACTCCACATGCAAATAATTTCAAGATGTCAAAGGTACCAAATTAATGTAATGGTAATTCTTATTTCAAGTTAGCTGTGCCCGCGACTCCGTACGCGTAATGTAAAAAAACAGTGACTAATAAAATCATCTGAATGTATTAAGTCCTTTTACATATGTACCTTTCTCTCGTACTTAAGACGCGTCGTCATTAAAATTATGAAACATTTATAATGTAGTCTACATTACGTATGAAATGTATGTTATTACTTATTCCTAGACACCTGCAACAATTTTTTTTCACAAAGATCTAAAAAGTACAGTCACATTGATTTACATTCTTACTATATGTACAGATTTAAATTTATAAGAACAATGAGATAATAAACTTGAAGCATTTTGTGAGTGTAATGAAAATGTACACGACCGTAAATCTTAGTAGTTGAATACGACCTTGTTGGTCTGTGAAGCAAACTGGGTCGTCGGGAAACATATAAAAACTAGACTCGACGTACATGGAGACGAACCATTCGAGCAGGGGACGATAGAATGCCAACAGGACGGCGAAGTTCTGATTGATGGATTAACAGTAAACAGGCGTGGCGATAGAGAACTCTAGATTCCAATTGATTTTATTTGTAAATTTGTTGGTCAATGATTTTAAATTTTATATCGCATAGAACGATAAATATCTTTGATTCATGTGAGTAGCATTCGAGTCCATTATCATGAATTTATTTATGAAGCTTATTCTCTTAATACTGAATTATATTAATACGTTATAGTCGTAATAATAGGTGTAGATGGTAATAATGACTATATTTATATCAATAATTAATTACGTTATGTTATTTAACAACAACTGTTATTGTAAACTGTTGTTAATTATTCTGTTGTTACGTAATTTGAGTAAACAATTTGTCTTGTACTGTATTTCAATTTGTAATAATTACAGAATAATAAAATATATTAATTGTTCCTCTGGTGAATTTAAATATGTCCTTTGATATACAAGTATATTGGTTATTGCATATGGTTATGTCAATGCCAATAATAAACAGAAATAACGGATAACGAACAGCACATTAAAAATACACTATTAGTTGTTGTAATGAGCATCTCCAATAATATTTTAATTCAATGTAGTCAAATGTTATTTTTTGAGAATTAAATTCAATTGATTATTAACCTAGTAGCCTGTTTAAAATATAACGTTCAATCGTCAGACCCTTTCAGATATAAATCTCAGTGTAAAACACGCCACATGTGTGGACCGTTGACAACTCGGCTAGAGATAATTGTAGATCGCTATTTCCTGTGCCACTATCTGACACCTTTTTTTATTAAAAAGGTAACTGTGCGTCTCGGAGAATGAAGTTTTTATTTTAAAATCAAGCCAACTTGGATATCTAAATGGAATTCGATACATATTTAATTATACTATATATTGTGATATCGTTTCATGAATTGAGTTAGTATTACATTGTCTCATATAATATCTATTGTCAGTGACTATGCGTTATATTTTATAATTTGTATGAATAGCAACTTTGTGCCCATATCTCGGCTGCATCTCTTATTTCCTGATCTTAATTTAATTTTCACTGATATATAATAATTTCTAAAACTATTATAAATTATTTGTATAAGCTAACAGTTTATAATGACTCTTATGAAGATACTCTTTGTATAGAATATATGTATAGTATCAAATTTAGCAGAAAAATTAAAATTTACATTCATTGATTTTTTTTTTATATTTAAAAATAACATTGACAGGTTTGATAGCTTATCTGTTGGAGAATTACATATATTTGCCGTGCCCACAATTTCGTAAAGATTAGTCAAGCTGTTTTTTGAGTTAACTCGATACATAAACACTTTTCCTGTCGCGTAATTGTCTTTTATAATAAATATATAAAGAAATACAAATACAAACAGAACTACAGTTTTATAGGGAGATATATTTACGTTTTTGATGCTATAATATGAATTCTTTTTCTTATATTAACTACGTTTGTTTAGTATTTCAACCGTTACATCGTTCAAATGTACTGACTACTTTTGTTGAATAATAGATAACTGTTATTTACACAGTCACCTGTCCCCATTGTGTCTCGTAAGTTTTTGTTTCCAATACCTTAGTAACTTGTTCGTACATGATTAACTTGTTTGGCTCTATCTCGGGCAGAATGTAGGCCGTCTTTGGCACCAGTCAACAGTTATGGCTTAATGCTTGTTGCAACTAAGAGCCCTATACGTTTGACATATGCTATTCGCGGCTGTATATACCTATAGTTTTCTTTGAAATTAATTATTCTGTCCAATAACTCATTTGTAAATATATATTTAATATATAAAAATAGAAGTAATATTGTTATCTTGAACGATCATACATTACGATCATAATATTTAAAGTTATTACGTCAATGGTTATCAAATAAAAATTGTATTTAGGTATACATAATTTATAATTGCAAGTATCAATATTTTAAAATTTATGATAATTCATATCTTATATTATTATATACTGAATTATCAATTTTTATAGATAAAGTTTTGTAATATTTTTATAAAGCCTATTATGATTTTCACACACTTATATAATACGTTATCTGCCTACATATCAATGTGGATATAAAATAAACGATATAACTACATCTACAGTATGTTCCGAGAAGAAACTCTTAAACTACTTAAATAATTTAATAACAATGCTATCCAGTAGTCGGCAAACTCGTCCAATAAAATAACCAAATATCTAAGAAACCAAACTGAAATGTATTCAATGAGCCTATTTTAACTTAGTAGATACATTTTAATAGAAATAATTAGAATTAAAAATACACTCTCGTTCCTTTGCTCAATATATCTTTATTTGCGAGGGACATTTACATTTCAAAAATGTTTACTCATCTCCTACAGGGGAAGTTGATAGATAATATTCTGTATATGCACTAAACACTTTGTGGAAGAGACGCAACTAAGGAGTGAAAAAGTCGCATGCGGCCCGCGAGTCGCGTTTTGCCAACCACTGCGATAGACGTAAAAGATTATATGTCGCAAAAATTTTTAAACGGATTGAAATGTTAAAAAGTTTAAAATGATGGCAATAAATCCTTCCCTATTTTGCATATAACAAGAGTCATGTGGCTTACTTACCATCACTCATGTCATCGGCGGACGGCAAACCAGCGGGTGCAGGAGTTGGCGACGGCTGCTGATTCTCTGTCCACTGCGTCGGTTTCCACGCTTCGTGCCTCGCAGCTTTCCATATTTCCAGCTGCGCGTAGAGAGTGCTTCCAGACTGCAACAATATTTACACAAATAAATTAAATGTTTCTAAGAAAAAAGTGGAATTTTCCACGTACAAGTTTGTTATCGTTCGAGAGATTTATAACTACGAGAATTCCTGATGATCTATTAATTGTGCTTCTGGTTTAGTTGGTAATCAACGAAATTTATTCCAAATTAGAATATAAAATAGACGATTTAGACACAAATATACTTGTTTTGGAGTTAGCTAATTTATATACAGTTGCTAACTTCGAAGACGATTTAAAAAAATTTTAGACAAAAATTATACGTGACTGGAAAGTATCAAGCGGTAAATCAAAAGGATCGCTCATTTGGAAGAAGCTTATCTGTGCATATAAATAAAGTAATATAAATAAATTGCTGACTAAAGTTTTGCGGGCGAATCTCCGAAACGCCTGAATTAATGTTGATCAAACCTTTACTGGCAGATTGCGAACATATATGAATATTTAAAAGCCACATATTTTACGTTTTTGAGTAGAGACTAAGTAACACTAGTAAAATTTAACATAGTTAACTACTAATTGGTAAAGAGTTATAGGGGCTATTTAGTATTGTATATAGAATGTAGTATGTATGTAGAATCCAGATAAACCTACAGTTCATTGCAGGACTCGGCTAGGTGTAATATATGTATATAACTACAGGGTATTATATGCGAATATTGGACTTTGTATTTTCACACAGTGGAAAGTGTATATTTTTTAATCTGATACTCAACATGTGAACACGTTTGTCTATTTTTTTACGTTAATTATGAATTTATTTATAGTATGAAAAGTAACGCGTTATTTCTTGTTTAAAACGTTTTTATAATTATAATAGCAGTTTAGACAATAAGATAATCCATTTTTTATGCATACACCAGACATATGTTGAATGATTACAAGACTTTCATCGGCCTTGGAGAAAGCCGCGAGGCAGCAGCGCGTGTTATAACCGACTACGCTGAATCTACTTAAGTTACTTATAATAATATTATTAAGGAAATGTGTAAAATACCCACTTTTATGCAATACACACCGAAACTATTGTGTACAAGTTTCAAGCAACGGTTTAAAGGTCTACTCGATTTAGTAGCAAGAACATGAATTAAGAAGTATATACTCGTATACACAAACTAATGTGTAAAAAAATATAGTCAACCAAATGAAAGCCCTCGGTTTGCATTATTATAGCAAATATTTGATTATAATTTAAAGAATCGTGTGGTGACATAATTATTTTGTGCATTTTAATCGCGTTAAGTTCTTAAATAAGTGTACAATCCTAATAGTATAATATAATTATCAAAGTATGTAGTTCAGACAGTAAATAAAAGTCATTCGATTATATATTATCCTTGAAGTATGAATCTCGCTTTGGCGCAACGGCCATCATTGTTTGTACTAAAATATTTACTACGAGATACTGTGTGGTTACTTTACTGTTGAAATTTTAAAGAGAAGCCTATAATTGAAATATCATGTAAATATGATCGAAATATAAGAACTCACGAACAATATTTTATTCGATATCGTTTCCAGAGTTAAAAGTTAAATTCATTATAAACATTTTGGTTTGACTAGATCAATCTTCAATAACGATAGGTTCAATCTTCGCACATTGCTGACTTTTGCGTTATGATTTTGGTTATGATGTGTTACAAATGTCAATTCTATGTCTGGGTGTTAATCTTTACTAATATAATAAATGCGAATCTGAGTTTGTTTATTTGTTACGTTTCATGTTTTAATTACTCAACCGATAATATAGAATTTTGTATACACGTTGTCACATACCAAAAGGTACTGTTCCTGAGGAATAGGCCGAATCTAAATCAATGCAAAGCCGCGAGCAAAAACTTGTCATCTATATGTGTGTGGATATTTATTGTATGCTTTGTTGGAAATTAAATGGTAGTGTTTCAAATTATTCTATCATATTCATTTGGTTTATTTCTTTTATCGTGTCAAAAAAAGTATAGACAATCGAACAAATTACAGATTATATTATTCGTCTGCAACGTAGCACTAACTAAAGATAAATTAGTCTGTTAGGCTTGACAAATTTAATTACGCTTTATTCTTCTGCCTCAATACTTGAGTTACTTTACTGCTGCAGTACGGCAAATCGGTGTCAATGAATACCAATTTAGCAAAGTTCATTATATAATTGTTATCGCAGACTCCAATTGGTTCATAACATAACACATTTGGCATAATGATTACGGATTTCCTACGTGATTTGAGAAAACTTTCATTGTCCTTAATTTAACATTGATAATTTTATTAATTAAATACAATGCTTATGAATATTTTATACGTCATTTTATTTTCATTAACTTTTTAAAATGTCGTTGGCCAACGAAGATATTATATTGCGTCATCATTTATACAGATACAGACGAAGCCCTGAGCAACATCTAGTATGTACATACTATTTATTATAAGTTATACTTTTACTAACTTATATTATGATTTTAGCAATGGTATAACAACGAAATTATTGTAGAAGTTGTTATGGGAATATCAAAAACAATAAGCGAAAACATTCCTTTGATACCGCAAGAATTTCAGTCTACTTCGGTCGAATTAGACATGTAAGTGCTAATGACCTCGGATTTGAGATAGTCCAGTGCTCTTTTCTTGGCTTAATCTTAAGGAATATATAAAAAAATGATGACTCGCTTACTTATCTCATATATAAACATGGACCTAAAAAGTAGTTAAACTCTTTAAGGTATTAAGAATTAAGATCTCGGTGCAGACATCTTTATGTGCTTTATCTTCTCAACTTTTATATACATATAATTTTTTCCACAATCCATCCTCACCTTTTTCGGTCTTCCTTGAGTTCTATATCCGTCCACTTTAATACTCAAAACTTTTCTTGTTACATGGCTTTCGCCTCGTCTCATAATATGCCCGTACTATGCTGACCTACTTTACTCCTCACCTTCTCTGTCACTTGTGCTATTTTCAAACTTCCTCTAAAATACTCGTTCTTAATTTTATCCATTCTAATTACATCACACATTATCTTAATATTTGCATCTGTGTCACGTGTAGTCTTTTTTATTTTAGTCGCTTTTACTATGTGAATATTTACTGACTGGACGTCATTGTATCGTTTGGGTTTACATTGAAATTCAACACAACATTATTACCTTGT
Source organism: Antheraea yamamai (assembly GCA_036509395.1). NCBI lineage: Eukaryota > Metazoa > Arthropoda > Insecta > Lepidoptera > Saturniidae > Antheraea > Antheraea yamamai. The sequence continues at coordinate 3,132,356 of AP028436.1, forward strand.
ATTGCAGCGTGTAGCTCAATAGGATTGACAGTTGTTGGACTCTTAAATTTCTATATGTTTTAGTTATTTAATTGTGTAACATTGAGTTCCAAACAACAAAACTATTCCTTTCTCTCTTCATTTTATAATTCACCTCTGGTTTTGATAAACAGACAGCAAATGCTGTAATCTTTTGGGAGTAAAATAGAGACTGGCTTTGAATTTTAATCTCGCAGCTGTTTTGAATTTATTTCTCTTTTTTTTTGAAGTTATACTTCTTTTGGCGCGTTAGAGAAAAATGATGAGAGTAAATCTTTACGATGCACGCGCACACCGTCACGAAAAACCGACACTCTGAAGTTAGCTATAGTCAACATTTTGTTTCTTTGTATTTGTTGTTTGTATTTCTTTGTATTAAAACTTTCAATGTATTAAATACCTTTTTTCTATTGTTAGTGTCCTTTTTTCTACAAACGTAGAATAAGGCGAAAGATAATTTTTTTGAAAAGATTTTTATCTTGTTACGCCAAAGAAGTATAACTTCTAACGCGTGTACATAAGTACACATACACTTTTTTAAGGAAATTTTGACCCCAATCTCCCCTGATGTTAAATAAGGACGGGATCTAAGACACTAAACACGCTAAAGCTAGAGGAGGTCTGTCTCTCAAGTGCAGCTGCCGGAATACACCAGCCTGCGGTTGGCGACAGATTTTTAACTCGAGGTTGATAGCTACACAGGTGAACTTAGAAAAAGCCTTATCATCATACTACGGTATAGCACCAACGCGGTATCAATCATGCTATCAACCATGCCTTGGTTGTTTAATCGCCTTCGTCGAAAACTCAAACAAGTTTTCATAACAAGAACGTTCATCAATTTTTATAACGACATCACTTTGATAACTTAATTTCTAACATAAATTCAATACGAACGATAAATTATAATTTAAGATGCTCACAATGTTATTATGTTAAATTTTATTCATCCGAATATATGATAACGAGTATACATTATTAGGTCACGCTTGATTATTATAGATCATCAAAAGTGGAAATATAATTTTATGTATAAATTGTTTTTGATTTATTAAAAGTAATTATAACCGACATATATCGTATAATGGGTATATCAAATGATCAAAAAATTTAATATTAAATTTAATTGGAATTTTATATTATAATTAACTAGTTCCAACGATTTCTTTCTCGTGGAAATGGTTTTTCTAAATTATAATGGAGTGTTTACAATATTTGTAATTACTTATTTTTCGTTACCATTTGAAAAAGCGTAATGTCTACGTAATGTGTAATACTCTAAGAAAGCCTCAGTTACTTGGTTTTTTTTTTCATTCGACTGTTTCCTAATTAGCCCAGGCAAACAAAATACAGTATTTTTTTTATATTTTTATAGTTTTTACGGACGAATTGAAAATTAGGAATTTAGATAAAGTAAATAAAAAGGTTACAATGTATCAAAATATGAAAAGTATTACAAATAACATATTTATTGTAAATCTGACATATACACATTAAACCGTACATAGTGACTCATCAACGTTGCAGACATGTGCAAAGATCGCAAAAAAAAATGATGTAAGCCACTGATTTAGGTTCATATGTAAAAACTAAGGAAGTAATTATAAAAACAGCGTTCGTTGATGATCTAAAAACATTAAATTAGACTTTAGATGGCAAATATTGTGTGATGTGAGTTTTTTTTTTCATGGAAATTTTTAAGACTATTACTCAAAAGATTTATATAAAGAACATATGTAATTTTAATGTAAGGTCACAAACTTGCGCAAATCATTAAGTTAGCGTTAGAAAAAAACAGTTCTTCTCCTGTACATAGTTTCAATAAGCACGTAAATAGACTAGATAATTTTAGAATAATATTTTAAAGGATATAACAACAATAGTATTAACAAAGATTATTTTTTTAAAATGCAATTTGCTAAATTTAGGCTCTTGTATATTTATAGTTTTGATAAATCACTTGTAATATTATTCATGCAGTATAGAAAGCAAATAGAAAGAAGATAAAAAGAGACACAGATATACGTATCATATTCAATGGTATAAAAATTAATCAATTATTATATTGAACAACAATATAAATAAAATAGTAACTTGGTAGACAGTCCTATATTTATAGTTTCTGTAATATTATTCTCATAACTAATTTACCAACATATTTTAAATATAATATATAAGCTAAATACTGATAATTATTTATTATAACTGTATATTTTACAATTAGCGAGACGACATTTTGTGTAATCTAAATATAAATTCATTGAAGATAATGAAACAAAGGAATTGAATACACTTCTTACACTTACAGCTGAACAAAGATTTAAAAAGACAGAAGTTGTACAAAAACCAGTTGAAACTATTAAAGACGAATCAACGTTTTACGAGGAAGATAACCTCTGAGTGACGCGGTCATCAAAAATATAAAGAGCAAAGTTGATAAACGCAACAATGTAGTAAATGTTGATAAAAAATTTGAATATGACTTAATATTTATTGGGTATAATTGTAACAAGTATAGTGAAGTAGCTGCAGAGAATTATGAAAGTATTTCTACATATAAAGTACAGCCATGACTGCAGAATGTCAATTTTGTAGATAAATATAATCGAAAATTGTTCTTGTAACGCAACACATCTACTAATTTTCAACAATTCCAGTCAAACGCAAAGGTTTTTAATCTTTGGCCCGTAGCCTTCTCTTCATTCACTGTTAATCAGGATGTATTTATCGTACAATAACAAAAGATTACTTACATTTTGTTTTTTAAGACATCTTAAATAATCCTTAAATTCTCTTTTCAATTATTAAAATTTAGTGTAGTTCCAATTATAAGTAAACTCTCTTAACCACTGATACCCTTATTTGAAATGCTCAGTGCAATCTTTGATTTAACTATTGGAGTTGTGAACTATTTATCACGCATGAGTTATTGGGGGTTAAAGAGCGTCAAAGATTACTTTGAATGCATCTATAAACTGACCAACCTGCCTTTCTTTCCTTACAAATGTTGATAACACAATAAAATCAGTTGCACTTTGTTCATCATTATGTGATTATTTGTTATTATCATTTCACGGTCAAGTGCTTGTACATGCCTCGATTGTGAATGGCCATCACTGATTACATTATTATCTGTTATTAAACTTAATAATATACATTATATTTTAACTGTTTCTATAACTTTAGTTACGTAAAACGGCATATTTATTATTATCACAGAAATGATTATGTATGATTAGTTACCTCTCGAGTTGGAATTATCTCACCAAGTAGTATAGAGGCGTAACTCCAACCACATCGCAAAACATGTTCTTCATATTTAAAAAGAAAAGCTAATTTAATTTCTATTATAAATTATAATTTACCTGAGGCGCCCTCTGATTAAATTCTTCCTCGGTTAGCGCAACGAGCGCCGCTCCATCCATATTGAAATATTCAGCTGGAACCATCGGCAAATTGTAATGTTGTAGTGTAAACATAACCCAAGCTTTTACATCAGCAGTACTCCACAGCATTGGATCTGGAAATAAATACATTTTAACAGACAGTGGTAAAAATACAGTAACATTTAAATTAGTGTAGTACCTACTTCATATAAATTTGAACACATCCAGCAAACTAGATATTTTCTTGGATTTAAATTACTTTAGAGTGTGAAAACTGTACATTAATGATAAAGATGATCAAAATGCAAAAATATTTGGAAATTGGGTTTGTACGAGTTAAGTACAAAAAATTATTTATCACGGAATACAAGACAGTAAAAGATCTCAATAGAATGATGTAATGTTGAAATTGCTTTGAAGTATTTGATTACTAATTTTATAACACACCGATCATATATAAAATTGACTTACAATTATAAATTCATCTCTCGTAAATCTTATACAAACATCAATTTAAGTGCTGGCCAATTTTAAATATCCAATTATAATGTTTGGAGAAAACGTCATAGCTGGATGTGAAGATGATCGTTGGTCAAACATATGAACAGATGACTTACGTAACCAACTATAGATTCTTGGAAGTAATTTATTATAGTGATGCTTAAGCTGTGGCTGAGATCTACGTGGAAATCAGCTTTTTGTTTAGTGACGTCATTGTTAATACATACAGTATTGCTAATGATGGAACAGCTACTTAAAAAAATGGATTACGCACGTTACGGGATTCTATAATCATAACATATTTTAAAGCTACTTGTACACATGCTGGTCCTAATATTGTAAAAATTAGTCACAGTTACTCTCATCTTCGTTACATTTCGTAATTGGACATAGGCATTGTCAACCAATTTATGAATATTTTACCAAATTTTCTTTAGGCTTTAATAATAATTACCCTGTCCAAAGAAGGCTAATTTACTTGCATAACTATCACAAAATTTAGTATTCCATCTTTACACGATAAAACATTATCGAAACTATTAGTTTCCACAAAGTTCTTCCTATTATAGCTTTAGAATATTTTTCTAATTATTTAGTTGGTAGTGATAATAGTGACAACATTTCAAATAAATCTTTAGTAAGAGGTATTTACGAATACCTTTAGTAAAATACAAGAGGACTAGGAGTGGCTGAGCTGGATTAAATAGTCTATACTCATATAATCATATAATGTCGTGATCATGGTAAATTATGCACAAACATCACGCAATGATTGATAACTAATTCACTTGTTATAATCATCAAAGTTACTTGCACACGCAAAGGTTTTTACGTTTATGTTAACTCGACGATGTTGATTCGCGTCGTTTCTCGCCATTTAAGGATAATTGGAATGCTTGTTATTAATTTTGAACCTTTACCTTTCTCTATTTTAATGAGAATGATAAATACTGGGATTATATTTTTTTAAAGATACTTAAATAACGATAACATGATGAAAAACTAGGACAGGAGTTCGGTAATATAGTATTTTTTTATTAATTATTTTAGTAATATTCCGGAAATCTAATGAAGAATATTATTATATTTATGTTTACATTCTTTCATGTATATATTGATTAACATAACACAAAATTAAAGAAAATGTGGCTATATCTGTTCTGTTCAGGCCTCCTAGTTTTAGTCCTAATTTTTACATACTAATTTTTCTAATCATTTCAAAGACTATTGCTAGTTCCCTAATGGATTAAATTAATTACAAGCATAATCGCACCTTAATCGAAAAAGAACCTTTACTCCTAAAATTTAACTTTTAAGTCTTATTGTAAAATATCCAATTGAAATAAGCTTACTTTTTTTTTTTATACAAGGGGAGAATTTAATAAGCTTACCTGGTGAAATTCCAAGTACAGTGCACGTGTTATCCGCATCTCTTTTAGATTGTTCTATGGCCATCGACAGCACACGGTCTATATCAGGCGCAACTAGCTCATCACCTCCACTACTCTCCTCCATTTTCACACTTCCCAACTCCAAAGGTAGAGGCCTTAAATTCAGGCGCTTCTGGAATGACGTATCTTCGAGTGCTGATCTCAATAAAATGTGATCCCTAGGTTCTTCAATTTCTAATTTCGGCGTGACATAACTCTGTTGTACGCTGTCTTGTAATATCTGGTTCTCTTTTAATAACTCTTCTATGTCGATATACTCGTCATGTTGTGGTACTGGCGAGGAATATTGATTTTGACTGCCGTACGAAACGCAAGATCCAGAAGGCGACAAAGGGTATGGCGATGCAAATTCTGGTACAGACAATCTATTTGGTTCCTCTTTGATGAACACTGGAGTCGTATATTGTAGAGAATTGTAAGGCGAGGCTGGTTGCAAAGCTACTGTTGGTATTGAGGCTTCGTCTGATGATGGTGACGGTGTTGGATATCCTTCGAAATCGTATAAACGCTCCAAGAAATTGTTATCCTCTGGGTATGGCGGAGGAGGTTTATGATGTGGGTTGGGTGGGGAGTGCAGCATCGGTTCTGGTGGTGACGATGCGCCTAGGAGACGAAGCAGATGTTGTAGGTCTGCTGGAGAAGCAGGAACGGTTCTCTCGCCTTGGGATGCTGACGGCGGGCTGCACCCTGACCTCGGAACGGTTTGTGGCATCTGTTGACAATAGAAAACCTGTATTAATTTAGTTTATATAAAATAACTAGCTAGCCCGGCTACGCGTTGCTATGGCTTAGTTATTACACGTTGAATTGAATAAGACACGAGCACTATAAAATAAACCGGAGTTGTAAATGAAATTCAAAATTAAAACGTGGCACCATCTATATGAGAATTATGGAACATTAAATTATTAACAATAATCAACATTGACAATAATTTATTTTGTAAATAAAAAATATTAAGGATCTCTTAATTTGGACCAAATTATACATGAAGATCGGTTGAGCGGTTTCGGAGTTCATCGTGGACAATATACATGACACTGGATTTTTATATATTTAGATTTGTATCTCGGTTACTCTTTTTTTAGTTGAGTCGTATAATATTTTTTATGAATATAAAAAAAATTCCACCCACTTAAGTAGTTCACAGAGGTAGTAGGTGTTAATGATTATTTCGTTTCATGATAGATGCCCGATAAATATTTGCCTAAGAGATTCGTGCGTACGGGGCTTCTTAGGTCATCGATCGCGCACGTCAATCTGCTACGTCCAACAACGAACTATAATATCCAGATGTCCAAAACACATTTTCAAGCGTCTTAAATCAACGTCATAGGTATTCAACGTCGGTAACTAGTTATTTTATCTAACACATATAACAATTATGATCTTCATAAACGAAATATTTTCACGTGTATTTAATCCGTTGCTTCTCATATTTGTTTGTAATCTAATTCTATATTACATAACTATATCAATATAGCATTGTAGGGGTCCTGGGCATATTTTCTCTTCTGTTAGCTTTTTCTTCGGCTTAGTATATGGATTTAATAACATTCAATTTGTGATTTTTAAATAATGATGTGTCAAATGGAACATGTTTGAACAACCCGTGCCTCAAGGAAAATATTGTAAGGAAACCATAAGTAGGTAGAAATATTCTAATGTTCCCGTAGTTTAGTACCTTCTAGTTAGACCGAAACCTTCTTACACGTATACATACAATCAAAATGACCAGCTCTACTACTCTGTATGTGATCGGGTTTTCAAGAGCAAGTTTGGTATCGCAAGTCACATTAGGGCCCACGCTCGAAAGAAATGAAACGTTTTGGAGTCGCCGTCATCGAAATCGATGAGGAGAACTATATATATACCTTCTAGTTGAAAATTTATCTCTAAACGGCTATAGGCGTGTTCCGACAGATAAGTTAAGCCAGTTCATCTCTTGGACTGCAACGTCATTTAATATCAGTTGAGATTACGGTCCAACCTTAGTATAAATGAAGCAACATTGAGTGATGAAGCAGTGATTAAAGTGTAAGTTTTTTGTACTTGCATAATTTTATAAAAGGCCGTAAATGACAACACTGTATAACAGTAAACTTTTAGTACAAAAGAAGCAGAGTAAACTGACTGGCGAATAGCATTACTGGTTAATGTAAGCTCTAAAGAAAATTAAATTTGTTATAAAATATACACTTCAGCCACTTCTCACACAGTACACTATATGTACTACAGCGAATAATTTGCGTTATATTAGAATCTCACGTTGTATCATTTGACATTCATTTACGAAAACCCAACAGTGAAGTAAGTGATAAAATATGCAGGAGGGTTCAGTTGACGAATACATTTAACGGTAAAATGATATGTAATAAATGATAATTCTGAAGTAAGGATATTTATATATATTTTAATATATATTTATTATTAACTCGCGGGCCAGGCGGACATTGTCCGGCCCTGATAATAAAAAATCTTGACAAATTATACACATAAACGAATCACTTCACTACAAAAGGAATCACTTTATCTACTGGTGAAAACTGCATGAAAATCCGTTGAGTAATTTTTTAAGTTATCGCGAACAGACATGGCAGAGGACTGTTTTATACTACGTAATGATTCTATAGTTATCTCTGTGCACAAGTAATATGTTCTACGAATGAAAGAAATCATTAAAAAAAACATAAAACAACTCACAATTAATACAGATAAAAGACTAGTTGCCAAGGAACAACAAAACCACGTAAACGAAGTAACGGGCAAAAACTAGTATGCCAATGAAGATGGGGCTAAATACCCAAAATTTCGGTTATTTACTTTTCAACTCTATTTTAACCAATGAACTTCGAAACATCCATTATTATCATTATATTAGACCTAATTAATATAAAGCTACGAGTAGACTGATATTCATAATACTCAACATAACTTCAAAACCATCGTCGCTATAAATTATACAAATATTAATAAACTATTAAACGCAAGTGCAAGACTAAAATCATCGTTATTTCTTTTAAAAAATATATATGCATTTATATATATCGAATTGTTGAAATATAAACGCTATAATCCGATAGTCATCATTATTCTAAAATTCAAACACATTCAAAATGAACACAAATTAACATACGACCATAAAACAACAATAAAATAGAAAACAATAATCGACAACTCACTTTAAGCAAAGCTAAGCCCATCTTCGCGATCACAACGCTTGACTAAGCGGCAAACTGCATTTTCTTAGGCGAAAATCTTCGTAAATCATGTCGAACCGGTCTGTTAAGATGTAATCAAGTATGAACGAGTATTTTTTTTTAGCTCTATTGTACGTCCAAGTTTCATTGTTGTAAATATTACCATAATTTCCAAGAATTGAGTATAGTTGTGCATTCTGTAAAAGTTCTGTACATTTGTTCTGTAAAAGTGTACTTTATTTCTAATGGAAGTACATGTTAATAAAATAGTAATTATAATTAGTGTACACATATTGCTTGAAAAGTGAAGGTGTTATGTTTATTACACGAGTACGACAAAGTAATGGTAACTACAGGTCAAATCAAAAACATTTATGATTAATAAGAGATTTATATATAAACTAGCTTCTGCCCGCGACTTCGTCAGCGTGGAATAGTTACTTTGGGCTAACGCTAACACGCAGCGGAAGCTCTCAAAAGGAAAAACACCCCGATTTTGAAACATTCTTCATTGGTGCTCCGCTCCTATTGGTTTCAGCGAGATGATATTAGATGATATTCCTTCGATAAATGAGCTATCTAACAGTGAAATAATTTTTCAAATCGGACCAGTAGTACCTGAGATTAGCGTGTTCAAACAAACAAACAAATCATATAGCTTTATAATATTATTATAGATAAGCAAGCAAGAAAATGAGAACAAATCTTTCTTTACTGTACGATCATGTAATTAAATAAATGGCAACTGACTTCAATCTGTCAATATTTTTGAAGAACTACCTATCGAATTCTATCTCACTCACTCACTCTGTATAGAGACTTGTTAACCTAAGTTTTTCACAGTTTCATATGATTTTTCAAACGTTTTCATTCATGCAAACCATGCCATGATAACAAACACTACAGAAATTAATTAACCAATTAGTTAAGTACTTAAAAATATTCAGCGCTGGATTTTTATTTATATATAAATTTTATTTACTTTTGACAACCAATCTAGTAGATTATTACTGCCATTGTCGCGTATTATATGTTTTATTGCGATACATACATACACTTAACATGTGCGTAATAACCAAACTATATTGTGTAAAACACCACCAGTATTTCAAAATAAATAGCCAAAAATAAGATTATAAATAAAATATAAAATCCATTACATGATAAGCCGTCTTACTAGCATGTCATGACGCGAAATTATAAATTTATTACTTGCCAAAAATACCGCTTAACGCGCCTAATGAAGTTTTCCTCCTAAAATATTTCGTAACAAGATTCGAATAATAAATTAATCGGTATGTGTTCAAACATTGGATTTTTAATTGAACACATCCGGCCTGAACCTAGTTTATTTTTAATTAAATCCGCAAAAGGATTTGACAGAGCGTACGTGCGTGTGCATATATATGAATAAATTTAGCGAGATATTTCACAGTTGCGATTTAAGTATGCGGAAATGTTTTAAGTTATTCTATGTTTATTTTATTTTAAATGTCATTAAATTGAGACTAAAGGTTGTATATCCTATTATTTATAAATAACTATGCCTCGTGGTTTCACTCGCAATTAATTTTCCGTACCCCCGACTGTCCCGACATCCTGTGCCGCGGCATTTGTTACTTGAATTTCGCATGGTATATACTCCGCCTCAAATTCGTAACGTAATGTTAAATATTCTATAACCTTGTTAAATAAATAGAGTATAAAATGTAAATATTCACCCTTTTTTTCCCTCCATGGGGCAAGAACTAACGGATATCTATCTCGCCGGGCAGCAAAGGATAGATATGCCCGAGTCGCACGAACTAAAACCCCGGTACCTTATTAGACATTTTTGGCCGGGGGAGCAGGGACTGTCTGATCGACACTACGTCTGCACCTCCGACAGGTGTTGTGCCCTCCTAAGGGGCCCAACTGCGGCCTGAGGGGTCAAGATGGTAGACCCCTCAAGGGGGAGTGGGTGTAAATATTCTGCCTAAAGCATTTTTCAATTATGTCTCTTACTTTCAGAAGTTAACGCGTTCAAACAAAGAGAAAGCATCTCTTGAGCTTTATTTTAATAGTTATATTTCTTTGTAATTATTTAATGTTTGAACACAACAATACCATAAATTAACTTAATATTTGCTAACATATGTGGATATAAACTAATTCCTCACGAATTAAGCAGTATGTGAGTACTTGTTTTCCAATGTAGCTGCTAGAGAGGGAGAGAGAAAAACAGAGCTGCTACCGACTTGATATATGATACTCGCATTCTATAAGTATTGTTAACAATAACTATTTATTATTAATAATACTTCCCACATCAGACCTTTAGTACTTATAACTCGATGATTATACAACAATTTGTCATGAAAAAAATCTTATTAGATAATTTTAGTCCCTGCAATTTATTTATCAGCGCTTGGTAATTGCAATCCAGGTGAATACTGTTTTATTTTTCGAACAAACTATCCTCTGTTGGCCTGACGGGGTTTCACAGCTTCAACGCGCTTTTTGGGGCGAGTGCTAACTGAACTGAACCGAAATGGCAACCAACGTAAGGGTACCATAGTGGCCGGACCTCGGCTTGAGCTGTTACCTTGCATGCAACATCGCGTATAGCTATACTATTCGTGCGAGCTTAGCTAAACATACGGCGTTGACAAGATACTTATGCATACCATCATATGTACACGAATAATTGAATACAGATACCATACTAAATATGCCCAAGCTGATGCCAAACGCGAGACGCCCAAACATACTAGTTTTGCGTGTGTTACATATATAGAGCATGGTCCAATCAGCCTATGTCAATGTTGCATTACTGCCTTAGTGAACATCAGTCCAGTATATTTTTCATTGTATTTATGTTTTGTACTTTCTGTATTACTGATTATTTTTTCATTGTGTACGTATAACAAAGGGAATGTGTCGTAAAGACAAACGATACAAGGGAAATTTTTGTATTACAGTTAAAAAGTCTAACTTAAAAAAACATTCAAAAAGCCAACATCACGCGGTGATCCCAGGTGGTACCCATACAAGTACTGACCGTGGCCGACGTTGCTTAACTACGGTGATCGGACGAGAACCGGTGTTTTCAACACTCTACCCGACACAATGTTTAGACCACTACTTTTCGTCATACAAAAAAGTTATGGATCAAAATTTCAAAGCCAACCCTTAAGTTTCATGTCAATAAACAAGTGAACAGCTTCTCAAGCCTGAAAGATACTGAGATAAAAACAAACCGTATTTAAGATTGATCCGTGGGTATTACCTAAAGGATATCCTCTGTTACTTCCTACGTTCGTCCGGGTCTTTGAACCCTTTTGTTATTTGATTGTACGCAATACGGAGATGAAACAAACGAGGTGTAGACGTAACGTTTTTTTGTTTAGCCAAAACGTAATAGATTTATATTTGTGGCTAGCGATGTCGCATAATAACCGTGTGTTTTGAGTACAATCAAAGTACCTTAGAGTTCGCGCGCCATAAATCTTTTAGCTATCGGAACTTTTTTTAATGGCCTAATTAATATCAGCTTGGTACCAGATTAAAACTTAGTAACATAAGCTATTCCGGTAATCTTGAGACTCACTGATAGCTTTTTTAAATACTGCCTAGATCAAAGTAATTTCGAACTCCTGATCCTACCTTTAGGTCAAAGAAAACACCGTAATAAAACCATGGCAAGCTAGTAGGGCTACTGTTAAAAGCCACCTTGCTAAAGGTACCACCCTCAAGTTTAAAATTCATTGCCAAGCGCGTGCCAGTGTGTTTACACACTTAAATACACATGAAAACCAATTCTCAGGGATTATTGTGTTACAATATTATACACATTGTTACTAAGCAACTGGTCAGATTATAGTCAAATACTGAAACACAATTTATGGATTCACAGACCACACGAATAGGTAAGACTTCAAAGACCTAGGATCTGGTCCTAGAAATATATTTCTATTCATTTGTTCGAATAAAACATACAGATATCCTGTAAAGAGTCCTCATATGAAAACTGTGTTTAAACACCGAATTGCAAAAACCAGATTACGTACAATACAGTATTATATAGAAACAAAATGACCTATTAAATTAAATCAATATATCTCTATACCTGATACTGGTCAATTGATAAATCTTGTAGGAAGTAAGCAATAAAAAAGTATGGCCGGTGTAATATGACGTCAGTTCATTGTAAGCCGATAGTAGGCCGAAAGGAGCGGCGCATGCGCACCGTGACCGCACAAATCGCAGCCTGCTGTTACATTTTCAACTAGACCTTGGGGTTTTCACGTATATTCGAACGTTCTGAATATAGACGATCAACGGCCGATCTGTAATTCAATGAGCGAGACCTTTTGTTTTCGAAGAAAGAAAAATAAATATTATTATAGCGTTTAATGGCCATGATATTAAAATGTCAACATTTTAATGACCCCTAGACATATCGTATTGGTGGTATTGTATTGTGTAACTTGTATAAATATTGTGTAACAAAACGATTATCCTAAATATAGATATCGCAAATATTCTGTTTGGAATTCACATCAGAAAATTAGTCACGAAAAGTTTCTATGCGCATTTTGCAATACAATGAAAATCCTTGACGACAAAAATATCAACAAATTTTACACTCATTAGAAGTGAACTAAAAAAAAATCGGTTCAGGGTAAATACACATTTCATACTAAATTTTATTAGATAAATATTTAGATACACAGATATTTTCTTATAATTGTAAATCTTGTAATCCTTAATAATGATTAAACGCCAAATGTGAGTTTATCTATTTGTTGTGCTTTCGCTCTTTAATTACACAACCTATTAACATTAAATCTTGCATGGACGTCGTCTGGCGTATAGAAAAGGATATAGGGTACTTTAAAACCGTAACAAAAAGTATCATTTACGAAGATCGGGCCAAAACATAATTATAGTAAGCCAAGATGCCGACAAAAGTTCGTCAGAATATACATTCTCTTAAATACTTCTCAAACAATAGAACTTTCATAATAATATGTTATCATGAAAACTAGTGATGATTTTAAAAAAAACCTAATATAGTTATATCGATAAATCATTTTTTAAGCCTCTTTACTATTAAAGATATTCGTATAATCCAGTAATAACAACGCCACACTCGTTTCTAGATGTCTGACAGAGATTAAGCTCAAATTGCCCATTAGTTTGAGTTACAATGTTGTCGGTATAACGTACGTGCCAAAATAAAAAAAAATATTCTTATTTCTCGTCTCTCTTTTGTTTTGTTCTTAATGTTATATGGTAAACTTTACTTAAAATCGCATTATATTTATTACCATCTATTAAATATTATGACTTTGAAATACTCCAACTTTAATTAATCATTCTAATATTCTCTGAATAAGTAGTGTTGTAACAAATAACAAGAACTTGGTTTGATGTTTTTACGTTATTTTTTTGTTAGATTCATGCAATATTGTTTGTTTATTAACCGTCTACAGATTACAGAAGTCAAACAAAGTAGCAAAAAATTATAAACATAGGAATCACGTTTTAGAGTGACATATAATAAATACAATTGTTATTGTATATAATTTGTAAGTAGAAACAATACCTGAGTATTATATATACTAAAATTCCACAAATGTGTAGCTGAGTCCAATCAAAGAATCATAAAAATTGGACGTTTCGTTTTTGAGACAATCGTTCTCATACAAATATACTCGAGAAATAGATAACTTTACTTATATCGAAATATGTATTTTCTATGATTTGTTATAGCGAATAGATATATAGTGTACTTAATGTTAAGACACTACAGCAATACATCTTTATACAAACTCACAAGGCTGCATTATTAAGGTCAGTTAATAGATTACTACTCGCCTCGTGTGGGCAGTATATTTTGTATAAAGTTTTATTCTATTGTATTTTGTTTTGGGTAAAACAAGACGACCTCATGTTGGGAATCCCAAAATATTTTGAGCAGCTTAAAATACTTGTCAAGTGATAAATTCAATGTCGTCTAAGTATTTTTATTGACAAAACGATTTTGTTTATGGCCGTGTTTATAGCATGTTTTTATAGTATTCGATTGCTGTAAATTACGCTTATAAACCCCGTTACACGTAGAAAAAGTAATTGGTATGTATTATATAAGGTAATATCTTGCTAAGAGAAAATAAATTAAGCATAGTCTTGAAGCAATGATGGCTTACTTGATAGCGTGTTCGGACACTGCGTCGATCGACGAAGATTCGAAATCTTGCAATAGAGTCGGGACGATCGGTGTAGGAAAAACATTTTGACGAAACTATAGCATGGTGGATGGGCTATTTCTGAGACCGCTATACTAGTTATCATACTTAAGCTAAAAATCTATCGCCAAGCAACTGTAGGTTTATTCCAACAGCTGGATTTGAAAGCCAATCCCCTTTAGGTTTAGCGTGTTTACCATTTTAGACTACACTGTAATTAAACATTAGATGAAATTGTATACAAACGCTAAAACCAATAACGTATAGACAAGTCGAGGGAAGTATGGTTTAATAACGTGTTAAAATGTGCAGTCAATAGTTATGTGCAAAAATTAATAAATATATAACGCATATATAAAGAGCGTAGAGTTTACATGTAGAAGAGTGTAAAGCAGTGTTCTTCCCTTCTGTATTATATTTATATAGATAACTCAAAATTCGAATGTTATTATTGAAAAGAAATAGTGAATCATAGTTGTTAAAATAATCATTTTAAATTTGTAGATAAGATGTGTTTATTTTAATATAAGAGCTTTATGATATATGAATATCATTCAATATGAATCATTATATAACTAAGGTAAATTTAATTAAGTATATATAATTATAAATTAGTTAGCTACACCATATTACCACAATTTACAATCACAAATGTAAATGTTACTAGCTGATATCCGCGAGTTTGAGTTGTCCTGCGCATGATCCACTTCTCGACAGCAAGAACATACGCATCACTCACCGCATACTACTTATAAAGACCTCTTAAAACTTTAATAACGTTATATTAACGGAGATATCATAATATTTTTAGATAAGGACCTGAGAAAAATCTTACATATACTTTGTTTACTCGCATCGATTTGATACTGGTGCGCTATATTTATTACCGAAAGTACTATATTACAGCGACGAACAAAACATTCACAGTTTACAATTTGTTGTGATTGTATAATGGACATATTCGATACACTTTCCACCTTCGCTGCGAAACAGAAAAGGTCACTACAAACAAAAGCCGACACCTAACGGGTAATCCGATCAACTCACTTGATAAAGCCAACTTTCACCCTCCATGTTTATTCAAATGTCACTCTCTGTTCAATGTATTTTGAGAAAAAAGGCCGCACTCACACGATCACCTCCGTATGTCAAAGCTGAGGGGTTGTTGCACGTATGACGTCGCGTCCATAATTCGAGGTTAGGTTTTCGCCGGCCGGCTTCGTTCGCGCTTCCAGTACAACACGACTTAACCGTCAACACTGTTCGATATTCGTAAAGTGCATTTGTAAATGGAATGTATCAATTTTTACACTTTTTTTTTAAATTATTACATGAGTGCGTGTGTACGGCGGATAGATCACACAGCCACTGAGCTCTGCGCTCGCGCTCCGAGGCTTTGCCTCAATGAATGGCTACGTCATTACGGGAAGTACGTTAGTAAACTAATACACAAAACTTAATAGATATTATTACATCGGAAACACATAGTTCAACGTCATAAACCATTCTAATTGTATTAGTGACGTTCGATGTATATAAATTCAAAATTAATTTGTTCAGTTAATTTCCACTTCAATTTCTATTAATTCACTTTATTATGTTTCCTGTCGTTTAAAATTGAATGATCTAATGAAAACAATTTAAACGCAAGGTTAGTGTTTGGAAAGTTTCGTCTATTTTCATAATAGTATGACATAAAATAAATAGAGTGACTACTTTAAAGAAAAATGTTTTTTTTTTATATGTATGTATTTCGAATTATATTATTTTCGGTTTATATTGACATTCTTGGAAATAAAAATAAACCATTATTAACTTTTATGTACATCTATTTCATCTGGAGAACACATACAGTGATTTACAAAGTGGTGGAAAGGGGACTTACGACTTCTAAAGACTGTCTACGTATGCTGACTTGCATTTCTGTATCGCATGCGCTTTTACAAAGATAATAATGCTGTCAACGCAGAAGTATTACATAGATATTCAAATATATATATATATATATAAATTATATATATAAGAAAATCTAAATTCTATTGTAATAATGTTTTCTATCTCGTTGGTCTTTATATATAATTGTATGAATAATATTAATAGAATAAATTATCCAATATCTAATAGATTGCGTATAAGTATGTACTAATGATTTCATTTTAATTCATTTGAGCTATTGTTACGTGAAGGAAATCGGAACACTTGGCAAGAGGTTTACTTTTGTAACTATATACAATTATTCGTTCAATATACTAATTAGTAAGCCTTATCAATAAGTTCATGGGTGCAATATTTACAGGCAAATAATTTTAACTACTAAATGATTGCTGCAATCGACGTTCTATTATATCGTCTTGTTATTTTTTTTATTCATGAGGTAATCATGAATGATAAATTAGTAATATACGGTTTATCGAACGTTAAGTGGCCAGGAGAGGATATGGTTACTTACAACTAACTTAAAACAGGTTTACTGTTCTGATTGATGTAGAAACCAATTTGGAACGCTTCATATATCAATATGTATGCTACCTAACAGACTAAACAATACCAAAATATAGTAGAATTTTTGGGCTGTTTTGTGTGAGTAATAGATGTAGCGTTGCTGTTTATAAAATAAAACCTGGGACAGGTAACATTTTTCAATATAATAAAAGAGATGTTAAAGATGTGTTTAAACTAGAATATCCTATCGACATTTCTGCTTACACTAAGAAATAAATGGTATATATATATATTTTTATTATTAAACTATTGACAAGTGGGTATTTGTCGAATCGTGAGCGCCATGATTGGTCAATGACGTCATCATGCAGGCGCCTTCCGTAGTTCATTCATACGGTTCACACAACAAGGACGGAGTAATACAAAAAGGGGCCAAGTGGACCGGTTGTACAAAATGACATTAGAATTTAGAGACCCGCAAAATGTGGTTCAACTTATTATCAAATCAAATACAGCACACAATCGTGGGTTCAGCTATAATTGGTCATTTGAATATTTAGCCGAGAGATCGCGAATACTATGTTCATGTTTAATAGATTTTTTGTGTGATGTACATTATTATCAATTCTGTATGTATTAAACATGTATATATATATTTATCTATATCAGCTGTGTTATTACAATAATAGAAACAATTTTTAGTTACAAAATGGCCGTGTGTGAGAATGGTATTTTAGAGATTATTTGTAGTAAAAAAAAAATACTCTAATATTTTAGCGTCAATTTTCTGCTCCTTTGGTAGTTGAAGGATTCTTATAAATGCCAAAATCAAGCAGCTTGTGCCGTATATAAGTAAGATACGAGGAAATTTGCGAACTCTCGTTTTTGAAGTCCTTGTAAGTAATCTGTGGATCGCTAAGTAAGAGAAAAATATTTCAAAAGCTAGACCTAAAATAATTCTCCGCAATTGATTATGCATCTTATTACTCTGGTTAACATTAGAAGAATTTATTTAAAATACACTTTGATGACCATACCGAATTAATAATTTGCTTATATCTGCATAGACCGGCCCACATGTAACTTCACCCCATGACAGTAACGTTAGCACAAAGCACGTGAGAAACAATCCGCCACATTAGACCATCCGGTCTTACTTAAGAATTTTGGAACTACTATTATGAATTTATATTATTTCAATAATACTCTATAATGCTTTCTATGTGAAAGACATCAACGAGAGCGTTTCAGTTGTGTTACTGCATTACTTTATTCAACGATTTACAAAAAAATAACATATCGTCATATATTGCCAATTTTTCTAAAAAGTTCGCAACATCTTATCTTTGCCGTACCGTGAAGCTGTGGAACAATCTCCCGACCAGTGTGTTCCCTCCTTCCTATAACATGGGGTCCTTTAAAAGTAACGTGAAGAGGCATTAACTAGACCGGCATAACAGCGACAACCGACGAAGGATGGCATATCTCTCGGTGACCGCCGTTTTTGAATTGC
This sequence comes from Antheraea yamamai, assembly GCA_036509395.1. NCBI lineage: Eukaryota > Metazoa > Arthropoda > Insecta > Lepidoptera > Saturniidae > Antheraea > Antheraea yamamai. The sequence continues at coordinate 3,151,100 of AP028436.1, forward strand.
ACTGTGTTTACTATCAGGCATCGTGCAGTCACTTTGCCTTGCAACGATAAAGAAAAATGAGGTAATAAATAAACCTAATAAATAAATCTCAGATATGTTAACGGTATAAACTATTATTATATTATGAAGTCAATACTTCAAGTGATTACTATAGTTACATTAAAAATAAACATTTAATCAAAATAAAATCATCTAGACATATTTTTGGTGAATTAAGAAAGTGTCTGAAAACGTAAGATAATTGTAAACAATAACCTCTTTTAAAATTATTATTATTAATCGAAACCGGATGTTATACATCCGCTAACTACTTTATATCAAGACTCTATTGAATAATATATTCCAAACACACTGTATATTATTATACTGTATTATGTATGTTTATATAAAATTCAGGGTTGATTTTATCATCTGAAGAATGTTACAATACATGAATACACAGTACTAGTATACACATAATGTTCCGAAGCAAACATTAATAGCTCACGACAAACGTTAAAATCGCAGACTTTATTTGCATAAATCTATTTATAAATCAAAGTGAATTATGTAAGTGGAATTGCCGATTGACTAACGCATACAGCCTTATGTCACATTTTAAAACCCATTCATAAGGGGCGCCATCCATCGGCCCACGTCATGTCGCATAACAAAAACCAAACACAATTATTTTCTGTGAGTAATTCTGATATCCTAATAGCAGCTAAGGAATTAGTCGATTTCAAATCTCCTTAAGGAGGTGATATGAATTAAATAAAGAAAGTTATGTTAAAGACTACTGCTCCTAATTTCTTACGGAAATCTTTATCATCATCATAATCAGCCTGTAAGAGCCCCACTGCAGGATCATAGGCCTCTTCTCGAAGGAAGGTGTGGGCTTAATCACCACGCCGACCCACAACGTATTGGTGATTTCAATGTCTCAGAAATCCACAATTCTATCCTTTCCTACATATAGTGGTTATTATAAGAACATTTTTCAAATTTAGGTTCCGTGTTACGTAGTTGCATTTGTAAACGTACGCGAATTTCGAAAAATTCTTTGGTACACGCCGGGGTTCAAAATTGCGGACATCCGATAGATATTCCATCGGTCCAACCTCTAGACCACCACGATTTTGGGAAATCTCTAAATAATTGTATCAATATATCCATATAATAATATTAGTATTCGAGAATTTATTCTATGCGATGCGTGTTTTAGTTTAAAATGTGTTTTTATTTTCTAAGATCACTACGTATTTTTTTAAATGTCAAATATGTAAGTCTATACAAATAATTCAGGCGCACGGCCTATGTTTTTATTTTCGCAATGAGGTGACAGCGTAAACACCGACACTTAAAAGTGAGTCTCGGAGTTAGAATGGTAATTATATAACAATCAGGCGTTTGTTGGTTTGTTTCACAACATTTAGTAATATAACTTTTCGTAATACTCATGCAATTAACGATTTTAAATATTTATTAGCGAAATATTCGCTATGACGTGTAAATGTAATTTTTTCCTAGGGGAGGGAGAAAATTAACCCGGAAACGTGTAAAAAAAAGGCGGTAAAGATATGGTATATTGAGCAATGTTGAATTATAATATCTTACTAACGGCGAACTGAAGATTTTATTTTTAAATAAACGTTTGCTTATTTTGGAAAAATTGCGTAGTCATTTTTAGTAGTCAATGCCTCGTTGTTGTATAATTCAAATAATAGATTGCTTAGCAATTAACATGGCTAATGGAAAAAGAAATAAATCATATATCGATGTATATTTTTTACGAGGTATGATAGACAATACAAACTGTTACATGATTCTTTCAATGTTATATATTGAATGAAAATGACCTACCTATATTATACCTATATCTTCATATATAAGCTATATATAAGCATTCAAACAGCTTTTAAGTCGTACTTACTATTAAACTATAAATAAATAGCATAACTTTTATTTTTAATAACTTTATGTGTGATTTCGGGGGAACGATTGTCATTTAGTCTGACTCGTACCAACTTATCCTTGTATGTAGAAATGACCTGAATAACCTTGAATAAGACTTAAATTGTACATATTTTTAACTTCTAAATGGACAGTATAACTTCCTATCTAACTTAATAAAAAAACTGTTAAATAAAGAATGTATTTACCGTCGACCTACGAAATGTTACGACGGGGAATTACTTTTAACTTTAATCAAAATAAAATCAACACTTTAGTTACAACTCCAACATTACAATAGACCCGCCGGATTACAAAACGAACGCGGTAATTAATGATGTATTTAGGAAAAACCTTATTCAACGTGTAACTTGTGTATTTATGCCGTCATCACATGTGTCATAACTATCTATAGTGACGTCTTGCTGCCGGATCGAGAGCTTTAAGATTTCTTCTTGGAAAATAACCGAATGAATTTCAACACGAGTGTATATATAAATAAAACTCTGAAGGCTCTATGGTTTTGCGCTCGGAAACCACTTCGGTTGGCATTTGTTTAGACTCTTGTTCATAATAGAATCTTACGATTTATAGAACTTCTAGAAAGTACTACTGGGAGAAAAGCAAAGCAGCAGTGCTTGTGCTGATGTATTTTTTAGTCGAAAAAAGGTTGAGCAAAAAACAGTGGCACATGCTTTTTTGAGTTCAGGTGTACGTTATCATAGGCTGTAGTAAATAGCAACATCAGATGGACTGAGTGCCTATTTATTAATTTATAACATGGGGAGAAAAAAAAATATGCAGTCGTGGTTTTCTTGTGGTTTGACCGATCGAATATCAATCCGGTGTCCGCAGGTTCAAAACCCGGCGTGTATCAACGAATCTAACGTAACCTAAATATGAAAAATGTTCTTATAGTACCACCATATGTGGGAAAATATAAATCTGTGGTGTCCCCGGAGCTTGAAATCGCCAATACGTAGTGACCTGGCGTGGTGATTATACACTTCGTTCGGGAAGAGACCTATGGTACTGCAGTGGGCCTTTCTTTTACAGGCTAATAATGATAATGATTAATATACTAAGATTAGAGAATAACAATGTCAATTACAATAATATCCCACTTCTGATATAAAGTTTATGCTAAAATAAATACACGGGCTTAATAATCGTACAGCGTAAAGTAACGATTACAGAAACAGAAAACTAGATGGCGCTGCTACTAGAATATTTCCATCATACAGATGTATTTACAATGTTCTTCTTTAATATTTGGCGATGACGTCACTAATTACGTTTGACGATACGAGATAGGTATACTGTATTCCACCTATTGTAATTAAATATTTAATCAACACTGAGCCCGATAACATGTCTCCAAATTTATATTTTATTAATCTACGTGAAAATTGTGGCTTAATTAATATTTGTAAATACATCGCTGATTTGATTAATTATGAAAGTTGAAAACAGTAAAAAATATTTTTATAAATAATTTTCAAATTTGTCGAAAAACAAAATTTTATTTACTTTTCATCACTCAAGGTTGCGATTATTATACAAATTTATAAACCCAAAATATTTACAGAATTCTATACCTATGAAGTTCTAAAAATATCTCATAGATATGAATTATAGTAAGTAGTACATTCAAAAAGTACAACACGAAATATTGTTTTGGGCAAAAAAAGTGTTTTAAATAAAACAAAAGTGACGTGTCGTCTCTAGACCGTATACAAACTAACTCAATGCTTATATTAAAACTTATAGTACATGCAAAGTTGAACAAACCTGATAATTATACACATCCTCTGGATAATAATCTTCATACTTTCCACAATCCCAAAAAGACACCATTTTATGCATTATTTAAATTAAATATAAAACAAAAATGTAGCAGGATAAAAACACAACGTACCAAGTTCTTACGCAAACATATACGTTAAGCTGAGGTTGGAATCATGTAATTTTTTTTTGTTGCATAAAATGAATTTATACAATTGTTTTCATTCGGATAATGCAATTCCTTTAGCGGTTCACGCATGAATACATAACTTCTTTCACATAAATTGTAATTTATTTGATAAGTTCCGCTTTTATCGCATGACGAGATATCTTAAGACCAAAGTTCGCAAAAATGATTAGATAGAGCGCGCTATCGTTATGCCCATAAAAGGGAATGTTTCAATACATTTATTTCATTGTAAAATGTACGTATTGTATTTAAAAAATTATATATGAATAATAAAAATCGAAAGAGGTTTGTAACACAAAACTCTATAGTTAAAATACGTTAATATGTTTGATTTTTATTGACCGTAAATTTGACTACAATTTTTTCCTTTTAAATACAATTAACAACAGTTTAAATGAAATTTTAAGTGTTTATTCAACATCAATGCACGCATATACTTATCTTTCATAATAACAACGTATTTAAAATATTCAATCTTTAAGTTATTGTGGCGTCACTTAATGATTTCCCAATTATAGGAATAATTAAAATGTTATTAATATGTATTTAAAACATTATTAGTTGAAACATTAATCTTAACAAAGTAACTGATAATTCAAACAAAGGAATAGATGGCGTGCAGGAGGCGAGTTGGGATTATCATTGCGAATTGTTGTTCAAATTAATGGTCAGTAAATTAATAAAGATAAAGTACTTCTACGTCGACTAGACATGAAACATTTTATATATGACTGTTATTTTTCATAGGATATAAAATGATCTGTTGTATGGTAACATGACATCAAAATACCTACCACATATGGCGCCGAATACAATTATACTTCACAACATTACATTTCAAGTCACTACATTATCATTCGCACAATTATCAAGTTCCATTATTTTACTATATTCCACTGAATAATGAGATTTCATTAAAATTATACATTATACAAAAAGTGGACCCTTCGTTTAAGATTCCAACACATATTAAGGTTACTTTTTGTTTAATTCAGCACGAAGCTATAAAAAGTAAAAAATAGATCATCGACAATATGAAATACAGGCGATAAAAGAAGCGTGTTGTCTACTTTCAGCACTTGAAGAAAAAATCTTTGTGGACTCAGATTTACTTCCGAAATTGTCTGTTTGTTATATGCATACGCGATATGTGACATACAACAAGATAATATCATTATTTTGCCTTTAAAACCACTTACAGAAAGTAGTAAAATTATAGTTTAAAGTTAAGCTGGTTTTAACGCCATCTATTAATTAAATCTTGTACTAAAAATAATGATTATGAAAACTTCAGGTTACACAATGACTAGCCGATGAACAGTAAAGATAAATTATCCTTTCACGAATATGTACATATATTTATATTGTTATGTAAATATATCATATTGTTATTTCTAGGTCACGCATTTTACAACAAACGACCAACTTTTGTAAACATAACTAAGAGTCATAACTTTTTAAATCTAAAAGGGAACTAAGACCAAGTTCTCAGTTCTCAAAATTTATTTCATTTTTTTTTCATATTTACATCAATAAGTCCTATTACTATGATTGTGATAAATAATTGAATTATAATATATAATGGTGTATTATTGTAATGTTTGTTACCTGTAATCTAATTATATATTGAAATTTATAAAGAATTATTATTATTAATACAAGCAAATGGTATCGAAATTACTTATAAAACTAAGTATGCAATATTCCTTTAGGTAAGCGTGTCAGATATTATTACGGATTAACTAAACAGTATCCAATAAATGAAAAGTAAATTTGTTTGGTTAACAACTCAATAACTCTATTTCAATAACAATAGGATGTATGCTAAACGCATGTGTCAGACAAAAATCCATTTTCCATTTTCAAAACAAACTAAATCTGTCGAGAGGCTGTGTCGTGCAAAGCTCGCTCGATCGTGCGCGCACGCAATGTAACCGGTTGTCAAGGTCTCTCCCTGGTTTTCCCGCCGTCGACGGCGCGTCGGCCATTACAAGATGGCGGCTTATGTTCCACAATTGTAATTTTATGGCACAAGTCTGTTGCTATGTTAAAGTTGTTTTGTGTATAAAACAAATTAGGTTATATTTGGGCGACTTATTTTTCTCCATATATCAAAATGTTATTATTTAATTTCAATAATTCTGAATGCTAGCATTATTAATTTTAGAAACAAAAAATGGATTTTAATGTTTAATACAAATTTAGAATTGTTTCTCTTTTTACGACAACAATTTTTTTGCCTTATTATGGCTAAAAATTACTCGCTTATAGGGTCACCGACGACAGGAAAAATACTGACATTCTCGGGTCGGCTATTACAAGATGACGTCTTACGATCCTAAATTGAAATTTTATGATACAAGTCTGTTGCTATGTTGTAGTTGTGTTTGTGTGTTAAGATATATTTTCGGCGATTACGAATATATTTATTTTATGTTAAGAAATTACCTATTGTAGAACTTGAATAATTTTAAGATTTCTTTTTAGGAACAACGAATGATGTTTACTATTTAAAACCAATGCACCTATTGTTATTAGTTATGATAATTATTTTTGGTTAATTACTGAGTAAGATTACTGATGACAAGCAAAAAATTTGTTGATAGACAAGCTAATAGATGGGACAATAATCAGAAATATGGATAACAGCGATCAGCACAAATAAAGAGGAAGCTTGTTTTCCTTCGTTAGTTGGTATATTCCGATACTTATGTTAATTTTATAACCCTATTTTTAAAGTATGCATGCATGTAATTAAAACGTCGTGTGAAACGATTAAACAGTTTGTTTCTATACACGAAGGTAAATGTCAGGTTCTCATAACATGTCCTTTTAAATCGTAGTCTCTATTTAGTCGTTGCTTGTATGATCTTACTTATTCTTCGATGTTCAAATTTGAACTGTTCGTTTTAAAACACTGCAACTCGCTTCTATGGCTTTTTAAAATAGGCGTTGAAGCATCAGGAATAGTGTTACGGCCATGATTGTCTTATTTTACATTTTTTTTAAATAAAAATAAACTATTATTATTATTTTGTTGAATTTTCGTTTATAGTTTTATTGCGTGGTTTGTTGAACTGTCCGTTGTTTTAATGCGACATCATTCAATACAATACAACAGACGCGCGATTTTTTTAGCTACTCTATTGTTATTGATAGTAACAATGCGTTTCTTAGACATACCCTAACAGTATACCAAATATGTATGTAGTATTTTTAGACTAAATGAATTAGTCATTATCTGAGCTGACAATAATCATAAACTGTCGTATTAAAGAACATCTTTACTTATGTATTAGCTTTTACTCGCGGCTTTGCTTGCGTTAATGTAGTTTTAACCTATTCCTCGGGAAACGTATTTTTTCTGAATATATGTCAAATTTCAGGGTGATCGGTTGAATAGTTAAGGCGTGAAAGTGTAACGAACAAACACACTTTCGTATTTATAATATTAGTTAGTATTAAAGGAGATTAATTACAAGATCGTTACGGTATTTTTTTTTTTGTTGGAATCAATTTCGCGCTTCTACTGATGTGCTAAGTGTTCTCAATTCAAATCCCATACAGAACTGTTGTTTATGGGATCGGTAAATGCATGTTCCGTGTTTATATGTACTTTGTATCTCTTAATTTTGTTTGTGAAGTCCTCTGCGAGAGATGGTCCGAATCCTAATACAGGTATTGTTAGTAACATTTCATTGGTTAATTTCTGATATATCAAATTACTCTTTTAAGATTCTAAACATTTCCTCGCATACGTCAAATGAAACATTAATAACTCAGTACTTAAGTGTTTAACACACAATGCGCGAAGCTTGCTTAGAATTAATGATAAGTAAGTATAATGCTTCAAAATATGCATCCATCGTCCGTGGCAATGTGCCACATGACCGTGAGATGTAACTAACATTGATATTTAGTTAAGTTATTCTAAGTTTTTAACATAATTGCGCTTAATGATATTCACGAGTGCTTTATTAGTTTTTCGTTTCAAAGAGACTACAGAGAATCACTTTTATATAAATTAATGCACTGTACTTGCTAATTATGTATTGTTATAGTATTTAGAAGTGGGAGCCTAGTGGGTTGACCGGTGGAATATCAATCCGATATTGGCAGGTTCGAAAACCGGCATATACCAACGAATTTCTTTTGAACTCGCGTACATTTACTACTTTTAAATTGGTAACACTATCGGCTGAGGATGAAGGAAACCATCGTGAGATCTGCACCTGAGAAATGTTGTAGTACTACTGTATGCGGGAAAACATAGAACTGTGGATTTCTCAGAGTTTGAAATCGCCAATATGTCGTGTGTTTGCATGGTGATTAATTGATTATGCCCATACCTTCCATCGGGAAGAGGTGTATAGCCTTACAGCTAGTATATCTTACAGGCTGATGAGGATGATGATAATATTTAGTAATATAATAATAATATTTTTTTCCTTCAGCCATTAGATTTATTTTTGTTAGTAAACTTATTATATGTTAGTAAAGATATACAACCTACTTTACTAATATATTTACAGTCCACACCCACATAAGCAAAGTCATTGACTTGTGTAGGTGCACACACTTTTTAACAATTTCGTTTACTTGCGAAGAATTAAACGATCAGGTCTACCCGACAACATTCTTAAGATACTATTTGAGCACACACAATCAATCCATCAGGGAGTTCGATTTTAACGATTTATTGCTAAAAAATCGTCCACACTAGCTTCAGCAACGTGTGTGCGTTAAATTATGTCTTCAGTTCTAATTGTGGTATTAAATCACGAATATTTTTTCTTCTACTTTAAAATATTTCCCAAAATTTGTTAAAATAATAGACTCAAGAATACCAGGATATCCGGCCGATGTGAAATATCATTATAGAATATTGAAAGATATTTAAACCAATAAATATTTTAAAATTAAAATAATCACCTCTCATTTATTTAGTACCTACAAATTTGGTTTGTTTTTATTAAATACTTTATAACAACAAACAACGCAGTATAAATGGTATGGTAGGTGTAATCCCGATGTTTTCACTTCTTTGATATCTAAATTCAAAGAAATTTATTATGAATTTTTTTGTTACGGAATATATCAGTAGATGGCGCTTTTACGTAATTTTGGATCCATTGTTATTTATTTTTTCGATTCGTTTTGGCGACTAGACGTAAAAGTATATCTAGATTGTAGTATTATTTCATTCAAATAAATATATATCTTGATCTAAAGGTTAAATAGTTTGCTTACATTGTTTTTATTACTCCTTTTTTTTGAGTAAACGTAATGTTATTTCTATAATAAACACAGCTAATTTTAAAAGTAGATAAATATATTTTCACGTAAACATTAAAATTATTATATTAAAATGGTTAAGACTTTTGAAACTTTTTTGAAACTTTTATACAACCTACGCAGTACCGCGCTATACATACATAGATATACGTCTTTAGCTTGCAGGTATTAGTTCTGACTTGTAAAGCTAGAAGCGCTAATTTGAAAATCGTGTGATACCTCTGTATATATAACGTATTCCGAGGGTACCATTCATATTCAAAGTAAACAAATATGAATAAAAAAAAATTGAAAATGTCGAAACAAAAAATGTTATAGACAAATTAACTAAATACTCTTACAATATATGACGTTTACACTTGACAACAATGAACAGATAGATGGCGTTCAAAACAAATCCAACAGTTAAATGCTAACTGTGACTACATGTACAATGGATTTTATTCTCAACTACACTATTAAATATTTTACATGAAAAACGCTAGAACTAACGATAGATTAAGTTTAACAGAATCAACTGAAAATTACATACATACAATCTATATGGGCTTTGACTGCGTATTCATTACTAAATATAGATAAGTAAAATAATATTATACAAAATAGTGATAATTTCTTACTGATTTTAATGATACAAAATAGAAATCTTATAAATTAAAGTATTTTCAACCACGGGACACTATTATACACTATCAATTAAGTACAAATATTTGATGCTAAACATTTAAAAAAAGCAAATAAAACATCCCGTTCACTCCATTCGAAATTAAAGTTTACATGACTCAAACTATAATGCTTAATGTAACTGATACTTAATTGCCAATTTGTGTTTGATATTCAATACCATTGGCATTCTAAAAATATTAAAAAATAATGAAGTATTTAATGCAAATGCTATGAAAAATTCTTCCGAGTCTGTGTTGAATAATGCCGGACCTGTCTTTATCCAATATAATCTATATTCGAACGTATAATAGTTTTATCCAATATTTTATTATCGTATTACTTTTTTAAATGAAAAAGTGTGAAGTTTATTAACTATGTATGTATATTTTAATTACCATATTTAATAACAATTTGATATAAAAACATATCCATAATTGAAAAAATATGTCGACAATACAATATGATTTTTCTTAATGTCTTCTGCCGCCGCGCTGTAAACAATTTTGCCAGTCTCAAATAAAGATTATTCACATTTCGTAGGTTAATTATTTTATATTTTTCCATAACCTACCTACTCTATATTATAACCGGTATCAATGTATATGAAAAATAACTTTATATTTCTCTGCTATCAAAAATATCTAAACTAATAATCATAAACGTTGCGGTGCTTCTGATATAGTTTTTTAATTTATGTTACATACACATGTAGCGGACACATCATGATTTCAACTACCATTCTAAGTTGTCAGTCGTAGAGTAGCTCTAATGTGATATTAGTCATTACTATCACATGAGTGTTACATTCCATTTTGTATCATTGTCTCTTGTCATACTACATTGTACAAAACGTATCATTCGATTTATGATAAAAATATTTCCCATATTCGTCATAATATTATTCAGGCCAACGCGGACAATTACAAGGTGGTACGTAATTATTACAGATATTATAACAAGGCCACAGTACCTACGTTCAAAAGCGAAGCCTGTGACGCAAATGATTTCCCTTTCACCAACGCGATTGGGCGGCGACGGACATTCGTTAAATAGGTACTCGACGCCCACAAAGTTTATTGCGTCGTTATTTATAATTATTATTTAAAGACAATATATTTTGGTGCGAAACATCTAACGACGGGTTAAGAAAATCAATTAATATATCCAGTATGTACTAAGCGCCATCTGTCCAATAATTTGTACTACGCTGTTAACTGTAAATGTTTGATATTTTTATATTATCATCAAATTTGTTTTTAACGCCCTCTATATTATAGTTTACAGCTTTTAACTTAGTTTTCAGGTACAATGTTGACGATTTCTATTTATGTAGCAGTTTTATTAATTTAAACATTTATAATTGTTTTAATTGTATTGATTTCAACATCGTACAGTAATATACAATTTTGATATAAATCTTCTGCTAGGAGTTCTACGACGGTTTGTTTTTTAAGTTATAACATGCTCAATTATTCGTAGTACAGCTGAATTACCTATATTACTGCCTGTTCAAAGACTTAGGTATGTTATTTACATTTATGCAACGATTTCGGTATATTTCATTCGTTATTTTAATCGATATAAAAACAAATTACACATTTGTATTTATTATATGGAAAATCTAACAATTTCCATTGTACTTGATGTTTATTTAAATATGTTTTTTTTAGATTTGTTATAACACTAACAAATAGGATGTGGAGGTACTTATCTTATCTATACATTCATACAAAGTACACACCAAGAGTTTTATTATCAACAGTGGGTTTTTAACATAATCAAAGTCTAATAATACTTAATGTTTGAGATCATAATGTAACCGGATGAAAGTGTTATTTTTACCACTACAATGACAAAAATATCTTTCGTTCTTCGTGTATCATAACATTTTTTATGCAATTATGCATAGTATTTTTTTTTAATTCAGTTTTAAGGTTCGCGTTCAGCAAACGCTATGTAATTAATTATATTTGTAACTAGAATTGGTGCAGGCCATAAATAATATCATAGGTTTAAAATAAATTCAATTTCTCACTTTTTACTGACCTTTACGAGATTGTAAGTCACTAACTCGTGATCAGATACATTCGCATTAAATTTGAAGTAACATACCATGTTTTAATTCTCACAGTAACTTTTTAAAAGCCGATACCAAATATTAAAGTAAAATGGTATCGTTTTTTTAACATCCCAATTTTCATAGAATATTTATGAAACTGACACATAAATTTACTTACTCTAAAATGTATATACCAACAAATGTTAAGCATTTATCATGTGTTGTTTACGTATGAAATACAATACGAATTTAGTAAAATTCCTACGTTTATTTAAAAAATTAGCATATCTATGCAATTTACATCTTTCGCGGTGTTAATAGCGGTGAATAGAGACAAATACTGTTTCCCCTACTATAATAACAGATTAGAAGTGACATACGAGCGAGTTTATAGGCATAATTATTAAAGAAAACAATATAATGTACAGTGATGTTTTAAGAATACGATGATCAAACGGATAGTAATGTCTGTATAGATCAAGGATGACGAATACGAATCACGACCTATATGAGATTTAAAATGCCGAGAAGTCTATAGTATCCTTTGTTTCTTAAAACGTTCATATTTCCTCACGAACTCATCGAAACCGTTAGCTGGTAGTGTTAATTGTATTAACATTCATAAAAATTTACTCATGTAAAATAAAATAATAAAGATTTACAATAAAAAAAACGCCGCTTTTTTTTTATATCATAGGAGGCAAACGAACAGGTGGGTCACCTGATGTTAAGTGATCACCACTGTCCATAGACACTTGCAACACCAGAGGAGTCGCAAGGGCGTTGCCAGCCTGTGTTTGGGGGGAGGGGGAGGGAGGAGAGGGAGAGGCGATGGGGAAGGCGGAAGGGAAGTGGGCCTCCGGCGCTCATACTGACCGAACGAAACGCAACAATGCAAGCACCATTACTTCACGTCGGTTTTCTGTAAGAGGGTGGTACTACTCCGAGTGAGCCGACCCATTTGTGCTCAAACCAGTAATAGCTTCAGCGTAGCTCTACCACCTACAAATATGCCTACTATACCTACCGCTATGACAAATAATTCAGTTATAATTAATTAGAGTATGGAGTATTAAATATTTTCAGTGTTCAAATATCTACACATGTCAATTTTCATCGCAAACAGTTGAATCCTATAGACGACGTTGTCCTGCAGCGTCACCTAGTGCTGTGTTACATTAGAATGGTTAAACAGTGTTGAAGTTTATCAGTCGCAAACTAACAACCCTATTTTGACATATAATAGTAATCTTACTGTAGTTAAAATTCGACCATAATTTATAATGTTTTAAAGTTCACTTTTATTCATGTTTCTTCGATAAAGAGTTTACAAAAATTGTAGATTAGTAGATCGTGATATATGAAAAACAATGGCATAAAAATAATGCCTTCGATCCGTAGAAGGTATGGAAAAGAAACGAAATGCTTCCAGTTTTTTCTATGATAATAACAATGCTCATTTAGAGCTACTAAGAAAATAATAATAATAAAAAAACCCGATTAACAAGCAGAGGAGAAAAGGTACGGAACGGTTTTGTCTTTGCCTACTTACCAAACTATGTATTTACAAAAACTAATTACACGTCATTTAGTTTGCATAATCAACGCAAGCTTCAATTAAAATGCTTGTCAAATTTATACATCATAATTACAAGATATAAACACATGCAAAAACATGCTTTAAAAAATATTAACTGATAATTACATGACTATAATTACATAACCGGTCTTAAAGAACAAATATACCTTTATCTCGCATCATTATCACTAGATACGAAACAAATGGTAAGGCTTGTATATATATACTGGACATATTTTTTATTCCACTTCATAGTAGTTCTCAGTAGTTGGCAGTAAATTGTGTATATAGTCAGAAAACAGAAGTACCTATAACCTTTCATAACACATAACTTAAACAAGATTTAAGTAAAATTCTAACAACAGTGGATAATACATATATAGAGGCGTATTCGAATACTCTGAAAACTACGTATTATTTATTACTTGTTTCACATTTGATCATATGTTACTGTTTTTTTTAAATTACATTTTATACATATAGCTATGTGTGTGGTTTTACACGCAGTAATTATTGTAGTCTCTTAATTTATTTAAAAGTATTGTTGCCAATTCTTACTTTCATAGTATGAAATTTTATTAAACTCCGTTTCTGAGTGAAATCCAAACATACTAATAGACCGACAGACGTCTTATTTTAATGTCATTTTTGCCATCAGTGCCCTCTATAATGTAAAACAAATTCGTACAGACAGAACTACAGATTAATAAATGTTACGGTATACATATATATTAAACAAAGGATGAATAATGAAGTCATAAACTTAGCAGTCCTTAAAGACATAAAACGCCTTATAACCATCTCTTAATTTCTACGAAAAAGTGTTATGCCTATTAAATTAACATATAATAAAAATTCAAAGCGCATAGAAACGAAAAACAAATGAACAAAGCCAAGGAGCCACTATACAGACCACAAGAATCCCTACTGTATGTCAAACATTACGTGCAGTCATTTCGAAACTTTATCGGTTCACTGGCAACTTGTATGTGTTAATTTATACATACATGTATACTAGTTGATTGTCGTTGGATATTCAAAAAATAGTAAAGGATCAGTCAAATTAAAATAATAATTAAACTAGAAGTATCTACGAAAAACAATCTTTAAACTGTCCAATCATCATATAATTTAACACAAGTGAGTGTTATTTCATTAAAAAGACTAGTATTTTCTGTAATGCATAGTTACATTACGGCACTAGGTGACACTATGCTAATTTTTCTCTTCTGTTTTAAATTTTTATTGTAACTAAACATACGAAATCGCACGCTTGTCTATATATATCGACGACTAGGATGTCGGTATAATTAGATAGATTAACTCCACATTGAGACGAGCGAAGCCACGGGCGAACGCTAGTTTTACTGTAATTCGGCACTAGGAGGCATTGCAGCATATCAACTTTTGTACCATTCGATCGATATTATTCAACTATTTTTCATAACAAATACAGACAGAGTCGCGGGAGCAGTTAGATATTTATAAGACTTCTGAATTAATCTATTAGCTTACTATATTTTACTTATTGCTAGTTAGCCCATTTGAATATATAAGTAGACAATATTATATATTTTCTACTACGTGTATTATTAAAGTTTAATTCAAATGTCTGGTACAAAACTAAAAAGAAACTGTTGCACGCGAATATAAGTGTAAAATATAGTAAGCTAATAGAGTAATTCAGAAGTCTTATCAAAATATCGCGTAGGAAGTACAGTTCCGTGGCTTGTTTATGTATCCGACACTCATCATGTACGAAATACTCTAATTTAAGTTTATTTTTCTTTGGTTTAAACGCTTTTTTCCATCTAATTAATGTTCATTTTAACGAACGTACACAAGTTTTTATCTATCAGGCAAGGTTTGGACAGGAGGAATACTTGTTAAAGGAGCGTTATAAGTTCTTTCTTAAAACGTTTGTGGCTCAATGATTAGATTATTCAAACACCGGGTCGATCGAGATTGGTTCAAGTTCTGGCAAATGAGCCAGACCTTTTGGGTGAAGGAAAACATCGTGACGAAACCTTAGCATGTTGGTAAGGTTTTTTCTAAGGTCGTTTGGCTAACTATCACCATAACGTTGGCAATCTGTCGTCAAGCACCTAAGGGTATGTTCAAACAGCTGCATTTGCGAGCCTCTAGGTTTTTCATACCATCTTGGACTATATCGTCATTTAACATCATGTGATATTATGATCAAACCCTCAAACCTATAACGTTTTAAAAACAACTACAAAGTAACAAGTATATGTCTTAACAATTTCAGATAGTTAAAATAATAACAATAGTTGCTCACAATTATAAACGAAAATAGAGAAAAGGTGCGGACCAAGAGTACGCAGAAAACACAACAAACTTATGTCTGATAGAAAATAAACATCCAAGAACAACAAAGATAACGGCGAGCAAGATACCAATAATATATAGTCGTCTCTCTCATACTGCTGGGTATACACAGGCTAATTCACGACAAACTAAAAAAGGTTACACTTCAATCGGTTTTGCGTATTGTGGTCACAAACCAGTCGACTACCGACCCCTACCACCAAACAACATTCATAATTAAAATCGTATTATTGTAAAGAAAACAAAAACTTGACAAATGACCCAAATACTAACGTATTTCCGAGGCATTGCATAAAGCTATAAAAAGTGTCAATGACGAACGAAATGACCAGGCACTGATCTCCGTAACAATGCAATTAAGTTTTGACTCATAATTTCTCAACTGGGCACTCCGTTAATGTAGTTTGCAACATATTTCGTTTCTTTCGTTTTCCTGTTTCGTCTCAAGACGGCGACTTTCGCAACGCTATGATTCAGGTATAGGCATGAGGCGAATGTTTAATGTTCTTGAGCAAAGAAATATCTTAGAAAAAATGGAGAAGGCGTTGAGCACACTACAGTCTATACCCTTTATAAAGCTATCTTCGTAATTATAAGTTACAAGAAGCCACCCGCGACTTCATCTGCGGTTATATCTTTTTAAATTACATTTTCCTGTAAATCTAATACTAGGCAGCGCACAAGGAGATAGCTCCGCGATGACAGGACTTTTTAAACTTACTTGAGACATGTCATTATATTTTAGCTAATTTAAACAATATTTATAAATAGTATATTCTATGTGTTACCTATAATAATATTATAAAGAGGTCAAATTTGTGAGATTGTAGGAAGTAACTCTTGGTCCGATTTGAAAAATTCTTTCACTATTAGATAGCTCATTTATCAAGGAAGGTAATATATTCTATCATATAGGAGCGGAGCACCAATGAAGAATGTTTCAAAATCGGGTATTTTTTCTTTTCAGAGCTTCCTCTGTATGTTAGTTTTAGTGCGTGTAGCTGCATGTAGTTGCGGGCAGAAGCCAGTTACTTATATTATTGTAAAATTACATCAAAGTCCATTAAATAGTTTTTTCATGAAAAATCAACAAACAGCTAACCATCCTTACAAAATTTTCCATATATAATATTAATAAGTTTTGAAACCTAATATTTACTACTCTTATTTATATGTCTATCTCTTGATTTTACATTAATAAAATTTATTCAGCATAATATAAACTAGAGTACATGAATCAGTATAAAAACAAAAAAAAATGTCCTGGATTTCAGTGCCTTCCATTGGGTTTCATACATAAGTAAATTAATAAAATATACATTAAAATAGTATGGTTATATGTATATATACCTACTATATTGTCTTAATATAATAAAGGTAATAAATTCGCGATGATTTTACGAGAATGTATAGTAGATGCTTTTATGTATATGTATAATAGCATTTGTATGTGTAAATTTTAATTAACAAACAAATCCTAGTTGAGAACGGTTTTTGTACAAACTACTAATAGATCTTTACTTCAACTTATATTAATAGATACTTTTTGTTTTCATTTCTTTACGGTTTTCATTTCAAAATCGGTCAAAGCAATTTCTTTTTTTTATATGAGGACAGAATATCGCAAACGGTCATTTAATTTCAAATTACAAGTAATATACATGTCTTTATTACTATTAAACATTTATATTTATAAATGTATAAAAGTCAGAATATGCGACGTTCACGTACGAGGCTTTCTCGGCTCAATATTAAAACTAATAAAATTTTAAGTCATAGGGCTCGTGGCTAAAATGAATTTAGATATATGAGTTCGATAACTCTACTGACGATATTTTATATTTCATGTTTCAGTAATATCGACCAGCATATTATTACCGCATCCAAAAGTTCCAATATTCATGCATCTGTGTATAAAGAAGTCAATTCACGTAACTCGGTTCGTCAACGCGTCCTCGACCTGAATAGACAAAAGTGAAAATCGAAACGCAAACAAGACTTCTCATTCACTCTAACAGTTCTTTTATCTAAAGAAATTATTACGAAATATACAAACATTTAGACATTGGACTACTGTTTAAGTTTTTTGTCAAACGTTTAGTACAAATATAAGTATGAAAAGACTTTTGATTTTATATTTTACAAATTATAGGACGTGCTCTCAAGTGTAGCTGCCGGAACACATATTAAATCGTTTTTGAAATGATGATGGACCAGCTAATTCGGACATCGTGTTGATTAAAATAGGTGCAAATCCATGCGATTGGGTCTGAGCTTTCGGCGAAGGAAAACATCGTGATGTAACCATAGTATAGTAGTAGGCCCTTTTCTAAATACGCCTGGCTAACTACCATCTTCAAATTGGAAATCTACCGTCAAGCACCTGTTGGTTTGTTTCGACAGCTGGACTTCAGAGCCAGTCCCCTCTAGATTTATCGTGTTTACCATCTTAAACCTTATAGTTATCTAACATGAGATGAGATTATGGTCAAAAGTGAAATGTATAAAGAATATAAAAATATATTATTAAAATATAAAAAAATAATATTGGTTTTTAAACGTAATCTTTACAGACGAACTAACATCTAGTTTTGTTTTTTCCATCAATGCATACAAAATACTTAGCATATCATAACGTGAACAGCGCTACATAGAAACATACTTATTAATTCTAAAAACATCTAATAAATATCGTATTATTAACATAAAATGATAGTAATATAGTAGTAGCAAGAAATAAAAACTAACATTCTATTAACCTCGTTTCGTCTGTTTTATTAATACTGAGTTGATTATTAAAACTTGGAGTCATTTCTTATCTGCATTTAAGCGCTTCTGTTGATTTTAATGTCAGTAAATAAATTAAGGTATGTATAGCTAGCTACTATATAAAAATCTTATGTTAAAACTCCTCCGAAACGGCTTTACCAATTTTTGGCTTCACAATTGGAAACGGTGAGAGTCAGTGTAATCGGGTTCTAGGTTTTTAAGATTTTTGAAGTTTGGACATACAATTGGAACCGGTAGGTAGGTAATTAATTTCACGCGGGTCAGCTAGTCTACACATATAAACAGTGTTATGTTTGTTCACAATGAAGTCTGATAATACTCAACCGATCTTCATGACAGTTCGCATTTATGTAAACTAGCGGCCCGCTCCGGCTTCGCACGGGTATAAAATATATAGCCTATGTCATTCACTGAAAAATTGATTAAAATCGATCCAGTAGTTTTGATTTCTTCATTACTGCCCGTAGCCCGCCTGCGTTTTGTTGCTTTGTAAGCGGAAAAAATGTAATTATTTACAACATCACATTAGAAACCTCAAAAATAACATTAAAATTTAAACAATAACATTTCTCCACTATTTAATGGATATTATTATAGATATAAACCTTCCTCTTCAATCACTCTATCTATTAAAAAAACCGCATCAAAATCCGTTGCGTAGTTTTAAAGATTTAAGCATACATACGGATATAGGGACAGAGAAAGCGACTTTGTTTTATACTATGTAGTGATTTGGTCCGACTTGAGAGATAAGATAATTTATATTTCGATTAATGGCCTTAGTATGTTTAATTACATATTAAATTATTGTTGTTAATTGTTTCATCAGCGTTGAAAGAATGGCGCTTTATATTAGTTTGTTGACAAAAAACTGTATGACTGACTGTTATATATGTCTCATAGATAGCGCCACGTTACAATTTTCAATTTCTTTTTCAACTCCAGTTATTTTATGGTGCACGTGTTCTGTTAATATACGTAGCTCCACTTTTTCTGTATCAAGTTTTAGACAGACTCATTACCCCATAATATCAAATACTTTATAACAATTTTAATTCAATATGTAATAAATGTGCCACAGCAACGCGTCAACTAGTAATTTGTATATGTATTCCCAAACCATTTGTTAATAGAACTTTATAGGGAAGGATTTATGCTGTCTATACTACTATAATTCGGCACAAGATGGCACTGTAGCACATGAACACATGTACCAATCAAGATAGTCTCATAAAAAATTATTTGTGTATAAATTTAAATACTCCTTGCACAATATTGAATTGATGATAACTGAATTATTTACTACAACCAATTAGAGTTACAAAAAGTAATAAAAATGCAAACGGATCCGCGAGCATATCTAGTATAAAATAAAAAAACATTATCAAAAATATAAGATCATTTCCTCCAATTTATGTAAGCTACCAATCATAGAATGAATAGTCTAATCCCAATTGCTCTAACATAGTTCGAATATGAATCATGAATACAAACATTTAAGACTACGTGACAATTTGCTTGGCATTCAAACGGGATTCTTCACGTTGAAGGGTTAATTGTATAATTTAATATGAGATGGAATTCTTTAAATAATACTATAGGAAAAGCGGAGAAAGGTGAGCTCATTGTACGCCGTAGTTAAGTCAGAAATGGGGTCAGTTTTAATCAGTTTTCTTCTCAATTCGATGGTTCTTGTGATGTGGTATAAACATTTTTCACAGAACTTATTCACATTTTGCAGAGAATTTTAATATCAGACGGTTTGGTATATTTTTATCAAACTTTTTTTAGCTTTATGCAATATTTAAGGGGCATCGTAACGATTGATTGATTGCCAACGGAACACTACCACTCAAAGATATTATCTATAGAATCAACCTAAATATACCCTGAAACTAAAAAAAGAGTTTGTTACCGATCTTCTGTAACTGGAAAGATGATAAAACATTATAAAACCTTTGTTGCAGGTTTTGTGTTTTTTTTAATACCTTATACGTCTTGGTGTTTGACCACAACGTTAAATGAGGATGTAATTTAAGGTATTAAGCACGCTAAGTCTTTACAGCTTCACCGGACTACTAAGGCGAGCTCTTAAGACATTCAGCCGAAAGCAGCTGCTGGAACAAACCTGTAGATTTTCAACTTGTTTATAGAAGCAAGCCAGCTCTGTCACCATTGTTTTGTAACAGTTATAACTCCGGGCATGTATAAACTTACACGCTGGTAGGATATACGACATAATCGGTTATTCCGTAAATACGTACAAGGTAGATAGTGCCAGGCCTCGAAACGTGGTAGCACTATTCCTTATTGTTGATCCAAGGTGTAAAATAATGCTTTGACCCCAATATAGCACTAACTTTTATTTGATAAGTATGACTGTGTTATTATATTTTTTATGCAGTACTGAATTTATCGCCATATACGGTAAATCCCTCTTCTTCCCTAACATTGTGTTTCTAATGTGTTCTCATTTAGAAATATGTAATACAAATAACAAATAAACAACATTCAGCGTTGCTGCAGCTATTTTATTATTATCTTCTAATTTCAGTACTAAAAGAGATGACCTCTTATGAATATAAAAAATGTTACCAATTTATAATACCTATATTCTTAGCTCCACTTTTATAATAACTGCCATGTTTAATATTCTAGTTTTATCTGGTTTCGAAAATTATTCAAATAACCTGCTGCTACTCGTGGAGATCATAAATATTGAAATTGTATCTAACTAAGAGCCTCTAACTAATCTAGCTCAAAATAATTAATATCCAAATTGTGGTGATTATAATGAAATTCGAACATTGGCGTAATTTAAAATACAAGGCACATTTTTTCTTGATTAAAATATTGCAAAATTTTGCTTTTATTTACAAACTAGCGGGCCCGGCAGACGTTGTCCCGCCCTGATTATGAAAAAATCCTTGACAAATTATATACTAAAACGTTCCTCATGAATCACCCTATCCACTGATGGACCGTATGAAAATCCGTTCGGTAGTTTTTGAGTTTATCGCGAACAGACAGACAGACAGACGCGGTAGGGGACTTTGTTTTATACTATGTAATGATATATTAAAATATGTTATAGTAAAGCTATCATCAATATTACGCTGGCTAGGACTTGCACCCGAATGAGGCACAATGACGTCACTATGTCGTACAATTATAAAAAAAATAATAAGTAAAATTAAATCAATAGAATAATGTTTATACTATTACATTGCTAACTTACCTATTATGATTTCAATATCTTGTCTACACTCCATTTACAAGCGTAGACAATTTTGACCTTTATTTACCAGAAATCACAATCGAAATTAGCTTGATCAACGCTTAAAATAATCACACAACATACGCCATTAAGGTAGAAGTGGTATAATTTAATGGTAAAAAAAGTTAATTAATTTTGAAACAATTTGTGTCTTACGTGTAGTGTTTTTAAGGTTTAAATTACAATGTTATTTGCTAGGAGTTGTTTTCTTCCATAATGATATACTCACGTTCGACCTTCCAAGGGATTGCTTCCGAGTTCTTTACATCTTTAAACTTTATCGTTTTTTTATTCTCATGACTATACCTGTTTGTAAATCGTTTAAAATAGTAAACAGGTTGTGAAACGTTAAAAAAACAATGCCTCATTGTAACATGAGATCGTATCAAACTCCTTTGTATTTTTTTTTTTTTGTCCAAGTCACAACTAAATTCATTTTGTCTCTGTCAACAGAAAACAACCCATTTTTTTATTAACACAAAATAAATTTAAATAATAAGACAAAATGTATTAAACAATACTATATATTGTAGAAATGCTACTGTTAAATAAAAAATTTAAAACGAAACAAAACAATTTCAATTTTTGAAACATAAACCTTCCTCACTAATCTATATATGGGTAGCCAATGGAAGAACGGTTAAAATCATCCTCCTCTACTTATCAGATCATTTTCTTCAATCTTTTTTATATTGTAGCTATTGGCGAGCATTATCAATAAAAAAATAAGTATTATCAATAAAAAAATGGAAAAGTCTCTTTTGACCTACGGTCGAAGTTCGGCCACTGGACGAGCACTCGTATTAAGCGATAAATAGACTGTATATTTGTTACGCTCTCACCCCTTAACTACTCAACTGATGTAATTTTGTATTCACATTGCCACGGGTACAAAAAAGGCTACATTAAAGCGAGCGAAGCTGCAAGTAAAAGCTAGTAATGCGAATGTGAATTTATGTCACGCTTTCAAGTCACAACTAATCAATCTAGTATAATCCACTTTTGTATATAAATATTGTCAAAGGTACTGAAGAAAATAGGGTACCTTCCGTCCAGAATAATGTACTTTCCTGGAAGATAGGAAAAATGTGTATTAAGCCCTTAAACAAAACCCCGAGCAAAAACTTGTGTGATATAAATGTGTAGAGGGGTTTTGTTTACCTGATAATTTGCGCTCGGCTTATATGGAACTGAGTCTTGATACATCGAGTCTCTACATTTTTAATCATTGGATTTAATTATCGATGACACAGGTTCAAATCCTTGCACCTAAGTCGGATCTTTCGGTAAAAGAAAACATAGTGATAAAACCATTGTGATAGGATTTTTCTAAGGCCTACTAGCTATCACCCTAGTGGTACCACCCTCGAGATCAAAATCTGTCAACAAGCATCTGTTAGTATCTTCTGGCAGCTGCACTTGAGAGCCAGCCTTTTCTAGGTTTAGCGCGTATACCATTTAAATCTGTAGGTGGTAGAACCACGCTGAAGGTATTACTGGTTTCAGCATGAATGGGTCGGCACGACCGGGGTAGTACCACCGTCTCACAGAAAACCGACGTGAAGTTACAGTGCTTGCATTGTCGCGTTTCGTTCGGTCAGTGAGAGCGCCGGATACCCAACTCCCCTCCCCCTCCCCTCTTCGCCACTTCCCCTTCTCCCAAATACAGGGTGGCAACGCACTTGCGACTCCTCTGGTGTTGCAAGTGTCTATGAGCGATGGTGATCACTTAACATCAGGTGACCAACCTGTTCGTTTGCCTCCAAAATATAAAAAAAAATCACATCATCATTTAACATCAAATGAGATTGTGATCATACGCTAAAACCCAGAAAGTATTTAGAACAAAAATATACGCATAAAGTAATATTGATATATTAGTATCCCTTTGTAGATGCAGAAGGCCAATTTTACTTCAATTAAATTTGAGATGACAATCTTAACACTCGTGGTGGTGGAATGGTTTGATCGGTGGATTATTAATTCGAAGTACGCGGAAACGAACCATGTATCAACGAATCATTCAAAATTCACGAACATTTACTGATGAAAATTCAAAACAATCACTCTACGTTGCAGGACTACCACCAATGTGGGCAAATATAGAACTGTGGATTGCTCGAAGTTTGAAATCGCCTATAACTCGTGAACTGATCTAGTGGTTATGCCATTACCTTCCTTCAGGAAGAGATCTTTGGCCTAACATTGGGACTCTCACAGGTTGATGTTATTATTATATTCTAAGTTTACCCGCAAACAATCTACAATAACTTCATTATTTCTTATTCTTTGAGGTATAGAATACAAGCAGCTTTCTGTTTTATAGCATAATTTATAGATCTTTTTGCAAAATAATTTCCATCGGTTTTAATAACAAAGTACAAGCACATTAGTCACCCAATTAGGGTGTATCCAGAACGCGCGGCACAAACGCCACGATTATTCCACGAGAAAGCGCCTTGTTAATTATAAGACCTCGATCTAATGTAGCGTAAACACGCTTTGTAAATTATATGACTGTGCGATATTAGTTTTTATTATACTTCAAAGGAATAGTTGTGACTTGAGATGTTTTTGTTTGTTATTATTTCCTTAGACGAAGTCTAACATTACATATACTATAAAAATGCGTTTTCCTGATTGTTTACCCTTCAAATATATTAAAACAACTGTACAAACTCTAATGAAATGAGGCATAGATGTCGATTACATTGTGGAATAGAACATAGATAACTTAGCCTTTAAAAATATTTTTAAGCAGTCTTTCATGTATAATGCTAATTGGTTCCTCAGTAACGGCTCTATCAATTTAGATGCAATTCTATATTTAAATACTGTTTTACTTTTCTATTTTTACAAAAATACGCCTTTGTTATTTGTAAAAAAGGGAAGCGAAATTCGATTGTCCTGAGCTTATTATAAATTATCTCAAAGCTTTACCATCTGTGTAGCTATAGGTTATATTTTTGGAGTGTGTGTTTATTGTATACTTGTAGTAGGAACTTGAGAAAGTACCTAGTTTCGTGCACTTTTTCTTTTTACAAATTAATTAGTACTTTTTTTAAACCAAATTAATTGTCAAGGAAAAATGAACAACATAGAATGTATCAAACAGCAATTAATATGTCTAGTAAAAAAAAGAAAATAGCCAATACTTCATTATATGATGTTTTTAAGATAGCGCTTACTTCATGAAAAGACTTTGGTATATTTCTAAACATACAATAATTAGGACAAGCGCAGTGAGCCCTCAGAATCGTTTGAGATTATTTATATATTTTTAACCACTATAAAAACGTTAGGTAATAAATAATTTGTAGGCGCTAAAAATTACTTTCACATTATTTTAATTACTCAGACTTTTCAGGGCAAGCCGTAATAAATAACATTTTACGGGTACTAAAAATAATCTTTATTTTAATACCCGTTAAAAATTATACGTAAACGAAAACCGATAATTTTATAAATGCTACATTTCAAGTGGTGAAAAAAACGCCCCAATTTCAGACGAGCAATAAATCGCATCCTTACAAAATTATCTCTAACCAATACAACAAATATGATCACAATTACTCATCGCTCCATCCCTGTCGCACCCACGCGACATTTTATTTATCGTCCCGCTCAGCGTATTCTTTGATATGTTATCTGTATAAACTTGTTTATTTCAACCAAACCGTTTAAACCGATAATAATCTTATTACTTACATCATCTTTTTACGTTCATGAGACTTAGGAAATGTTTAGTTTTAATTATACGTACAATAAACATCTGATTTTCTGTTAGAAGTTTCACTCAAATTATTTTTTATAGCACATCTCTATTTTGGTGGTTATTCGAACGCAAGTCAGCGTAGGTCGAGGGTTTCGAATTTTGTATTTTCTTTTATTATCAAAACAACTTTTTTATTTCTCATGTTTAAAAAGGAAACAAACCGTTACCTATCTTTATATAACTAGCAACTGCCTGCAGCTTTGTTTGCGATAAATCTTATAAAAATAGCGCGTTCATAATTCTTCACTGACTAAAGGGTCTGAATGGTCTTCATTTTCTTTTTTGTACCTATGAACGCTCATCAGCCCAATAACGCCTCGGCAGCATAAAGTCTGCCTACTCGATCCATTTGTTACAATATAAAATAAAATTCAAAGAAATGTTTTCTTTATTTAATTTTTCACCAAGTCTATCTAAATTGGTGTCTTCAGGAGAAAAGACACAGGACAGACACTCGTCCTTAAGGAAAAAATAATGAATAGGCTACAGATTTAAATTTGACGTACAGTATCAGACAAATAAGTTTGGAATACCGAGAAGTATCCAAAAAACTAACGCCACATAAAAATAAACACCGTCTGGGATTCATACATTACGTCACTGCCTTTTGAATTGACGATGGAAATGGAAGAAACTAATTCCAAGACATCAATACCCTTATCGGTCTGTACTTCATCTTTCAAGCCTCTCCTGGGATAGAATACGATATACAAAGTTTAAAAACAGAGTTTTGAAAGAACGTTTCAAAAAGTAACAAGTCTTGGAAAAAAATCATTTCACAAATGTGAGGGGTTATATAGAACGTCAGTAACGCTGTAATCATCGAAGCCAAGCCAAAAAAACTAGGCTGCGTTTTTACATTATAGTACAAGTTCATCTTAAACTCGTATCAATCAGAATTAAACCTTAAGATAAACTGATTAATGATGTGATTTCTATTGCAATATTAATATTCCAGTCATGGTGCAAAAATGCTCACTCAGGAAGTGAAAGAAACATGCGACTGACTGTTTCTAAGGAAAAAACGAATTAATATGCTATAAATTTATGTGTTATATATTGTTATTATATATTATATATTTACTTCAAGAATGTAACTTATTCTTTACCAAATACGTCTATTGTTGATACCTATCTAAGCAAAATGTTTAGGTATGTGATCCGTCTAGTACCTAAAGGACAAAATGGTCTATCAGATAATATCTTCAGGATACTATTATAGCTTCCACGTAAGTAAACCATCAAAGAGCATGTTTTGTCTACATTCTCGTAAGGTCCTCGCCACACTTCTTGACCGCTATGAATATAGGATTCGAATACTTTAGGTGTAAATACGTATTATATTATATGCATATCATCGAGACTACGTAAGGATAAATAAATAGCAATTTTAGATTCCTATAATATTATTTAAACTTTGTTTTATATTAAAATCTTAGACTATATTACGCGCCAACCCATACTTCGAGCTATATCGAGGCCAAAAACACTGAAGAGGATGATAGATACGTATATCTATGCTAAACCAACATGGTAATAACTGCATATGTAAAATAATAAGTAACTCGCTGATGATTTTTTTTATGAACAAATATATAATACGTTATATACGTATAATTCATAGGAGTAGTGTACCGAGACGTCATCGTTTCACAATTTTATTTCTAGTAATTAATAAACAGGCCATTAAAATTATTAATTTAATACATAACATTAATTCCGATTTAAAATATTAATTAGATAACCTTTTGAAAGAGGTCACATAGTAAATAAATATGTAGGCATTTATTGTAAATATCTTTAACGTATTTAATAACATTATTATATGTATATCTATTGCATCTCCTTGAAAATTAATAGATAAGAGAGAGAAAACATAGTCACAGTATAATTACTTATATAAACCACGCTAAAATTTATGTCATGGATACTAGGGCTACATTTATTTTGTACTAACTGTGCCCACGACTTCGTCAGCGTGGAAGTTTATGTAAAAACAGTGATCAATAAACTCATTTGAATTCAATGTCCAGTTACTTGTCTACTTTTCTCTCGTACTTACGCCGCGTCGTCATTAAAACTACAATAACTTTTGATAGAGTGGGCCGATTTTAATAAAACAAACACTACGTTACTCCCTAGGATATGCTTTACGATTTTCTTGTCGAGGTTTTATTGTGAACCCCGTACTTTAGCAGTGATGCGTGTTCATACAAACAGACAGATAGACCGACAGACAGACCTTTCTAAAAATGCTTAAAGTGTATTCTATTACTTATTCCTAGACACCAGCAACAATTTTTCTCATGTAAATCAAAAAAGTACAGACAACAAACAGTTTATTTTTAGTTACCTATCCAAATCAATGAGGATAATCATTATAAATATGACTTTTGAACTACTGACAAAAATATTTTTTTCTTGAAAATTTCAAGTCAGTCGCTGCCAAAATTAAGAAGAATCTATCCTCTTATTAAAACTCACCAAGCCCTTTTTAGACTACAGAACTTAACAAAGAAATACAGATATACAGGTATTCGGAAAACATTAACTTTCTGCCTAGTCGAGTTTAAAAAGCCTGAAGAAAATCAGAACAAAATGATTTCGTCATGATTATTATTGCGATGTTTTGCGTTTATAAAACGTAATAGTAACATTGCAGATATCAAGGTTTATTCTTAACTAGCGGGCCCGGCCGACGTTGTTCCGCTATGATTAAAAAAAATCCTTGACTAATTATATACCAAAACGTTCCTCATGAATCACTTAATCCACTGGTGAAAACCGCTTGAAAATCCGTTCAGTACTTTTTGAGTTTATCGCGAACAGACAGACAGACAGACGCGGTAGGGGACTTTGTTTTATACTATGTAATGATTGTGTATTATAATTGAATACACCAACCCTGTATCTCAATTACATTACTGAAATAATTTTAGTAAAAAACGTTAATGAAGACAAAGCTTAGAGTCGCGTACTCGACACAAAAATCTTAGCTGTGGAAAAATCTAATGTATTAAACAATGCTGCTATTAGTTCGCCACGAAACCTATTTCAAATCATTTGATAAAATATATAAGTCATTTTACTACAACTTCTTGGATTCATACATAACTAATTGCCTCCTCCAGGTTCCTCGTGTTTATTAGTAATTTAATGTTTCGTCATATCTTGCGTTATTGTAAATTATTATAAGTAATATCAATTCTCTGATGAAGTTAGTTATTATATTTTATTATATTATTATTATATATTATATATTATTATATTATTAGTTAGTTGAGTTTTTTCCAGCTTATTCTTTATGCATATTGTTGTAAAAAAATCAGTTGAACCGCTTTAAACCTTTAAATGGAAAAACAGACAAAAAAAACAAAATTTGGAAAAAATTACACGTACAGATAGAACTGATAATTTATTCATAAGTAGAATCATTAAAAAAACGGGCTGATACTCTTTGTGTCTTTGTACTAAAGTTATATATAAGTACCTATATACATTTATAATTTAGAAAGGTATGTCCTTGAGTGTACCCTATTTGAGCCCTTAGTAACAGTCTCGGTAATAATCTTAAAGCAACTCATTGCGTTCAAAGCTCAAATATGAAGAATTATTAAAATTATTGAAATACGAAATTCGAGGCCAAGGTCGACTTAAGTCCGAGCCTGATATTTGAGACCACGTCTTAAGTCACTAAATTCGATTACCTCCCATAAAGATGACCTACACGTCGGCGGACGGCAAATGCCAAATCAGCCGACTCTTAACAAAAAGTTCGTTCAAAAAAAAACGAGGCACCTAAAATGTTGTTCGAATAAGAAATTAGTAAAACACGAATAACTCAATCAACAGCGCCATATTAATATCCGACTGGGCGCGTTTACACCGAATCACGTCAAAATGAACATCGCGTTTGTTCGCATATAATGTAGCGATTCCTAATCACGTCACAGCCGGGGTCGTGAACGATGAATGTTTAAACACTACAATAAGCCTCGAACCTCTTCCATGTGGTTTATATTATGAAAAACTGTTCACGTTTTATGTAAATACGTAAAGCGTCGAGCGAAAACTAGAAAGTTAACGCACACACGCGCGCCGGCGCATACATACACGATATGCCATAACAGTGTTTGTGCATGGCCGGCTCGGTTTCATAATTTTAAATCACATTAATATCACATTAATACGTAAATACATTTTTTTTTATATAAGATAAAATCTTATAGATTAAAAAATCACTTACCGTATCTGTCTCCTCGATAAAGCCGTTCTCCCAGAGCATGTTTTCGTTCAACAGTCCAACGTTTCGTTCACTTTGTTCGTCGATAGAAATTTAGTTTTGATTATAACAAAATTCTTTTATATAATGGTTAATGTAAACAATTCAGTCCATATCGCGTTACGATTTTATCCCGTGACGTATGATTTGAGATGGGAGATTTTTTTTATATCGCGTGCACATATGCGACCGGAGCGGTGGTTCGATGCTGTATGCGCGAGCGTCGGCCGCCGAGACCCCACGAAGCCGCCCGAAGCGCTGCGAAGTTAGCCGACCCACTTTGAGCTACTTCGAAACGTTGCGGTCGGACGGCGGTTTTTTCACATTTTCCGATGAAATGCCGCCTACCTAGGCTACACTTCGATGTGGTGAATTTAACAAAAAAATCGTACGCATAGACTTACATGTTTACAGTAAAATACATTAAGTTCTGTTTTGTTATTTAGTTGCGCAGTTTCATTTCATCGTAATCGCTGACGGTCAAAGTTAACAAAGGTCAAAAACGTGATAAGATAATTTATTTGTATAATAATAATAATGTTTACATTCTTATAATTGTTTTATTATTAATGAGAAACTTATTTTTTTAAGAAAAACATTTTCATTTTTACGCTGGATAGATTTTACAGTATTCAAAAGACTAGCCCTTATGGTAAATGGAGCTACAGGAATACTTGATGATAGGTTTTCTTAAAGAGGTAAGTAGCTAGCCACGCAAGCATTAGATCATGCTGTACCACTATGCTATGGTTTGATCACGTTGTGTTCCTTAACCGAAAGGTGAGGCTCGTTGCAGGATCTAAAATTACGCCAATAGACACGTCTGAATTTAGTACGGTGTTTCCTTTCAACTCTAAAACGTATACTCCAAAGTACTGTTTCTCATCATATGAGGCTAAGAAATCAAAGTTAGAAATAGTGATGATCTAATCAAATCAAATCGAAATTACTTTCTTAAGTTTAGGCCATAATAAGGCGCTTATGAACGTCAAAACTACCACCGGTTCGGAAAACAACCCAGTCTCCGAGAAGAACCGCCAGAATCTCGATCGGGTAGATCTTTTTAACATATATATATATATATATATAGATTTCGAATACATGATGATGATGAGATGATAACATAGTAGTACGTTCTCAACGCCCGCCCCCAACGACATGGGTTCGTTTTTTATATTAAAAACTAGGTTAAGTTAGGAATATTGATAAATAACTGTTGAAAACTCTTCTAGTGAAGTTTTAGCACAAGAGTTAGTCGCGTTTTTAAGTTTAGTACAAGCATCACTAATCGAGACTAAGAACAAATGTCAGCCTGTACTCTATGACACAAGAAGAAACAAAATCAACAAAACAAGTTAATATATAAAGAATATTATCTCTACATCTTATTGATGTTTATTTCTAAATTGAAAAAAGTGTATCGAGTATTGTTCAAATATTGGTGATCGTAGAAGAAAGGAGTGTGAAGTATGTATGTAACTGACGAATGAAACTTATAGGTAAGGATTTCGGCTCGTCGATGGAATGGGAAAGGTACTATTTTATTTTTTTCTAATTGAGAGCACTAAAGCACGTCCAGGGCTTACTAAACAATAAATAATTAGAGAAACCCGATTGAAAAATAGAGAAAAAAGTGGTACTAACTGTTTCGTCTCGTCCTATAAAGCGATGACAGTTTAGTTGATAGCGTGTTCGGACCCCGCGTCGACGGACGTAGGTTCGAATCCTAGCAACTAACTCAGAGCATTTGGTGAAGGGAAAACATTGTGATGAGACCATAGCGTGGCAGGCTATCACTTATTCTGTCTAGCTGTCTGCCTCTAGTTGAAAATTTATCGTCAAGCACCTGCTAGTGTGTTCCAACAGCCACACTTGAAAGCCAGTCCCCTTAAGGTTTAGCATGTTTACTATGTTAGACCATATCGTTATTTAACATCAGATAAGATTATGGTCAAACGTTAAAATAAACGTTAAAAAAAATAAACGTAAAAAAAATATGAAAAAAAAAATGATATATAGATATTATACCAGATAACTCCCACTAGACAATCGTTTACTAAAAACAGATATGCTAATCTACTTTTTTTTACTTTATTCTTGGCAACCAATCTTTTAGATTATTACTGCCATTGTCGAGTAGTTAATAGTATTACAATTTAGTGTCGTGCGATCAATTCAAAGTCAATGTTTATGTTCCAACAAGATGGCGGCTCCCTTGTTACAACTTTCCAGGGAATTTTTATGGCATCTCAGAATTCATGGTCCGTGGTATTATTTTCCATTCACTTCACTTATGCACAATAAACAAACTACATTACATAAAACACAACCAATTTTACACAATATAGACTCAAGAAACACAAAATTATGAGTAAAATATAAAATCCACTACATAACAGACTAAAATTCCGCTAATCTACTTATATGCAAGATGACCTAATTAAACCTCACTATATTACAATTGTAAACATTCTTTTTAAATCACATCCATTAATTCCAACAAAATTAAACTTTGTTTACTCAAAATTTACTTTCATTACACTCGCGTTACACAACCGGACGCAATAAGATTCTAATTTGAGCGTAAAAGCCTAACAGAACGAGGAAAATGGAACTTTCATAATCAATTGCGTAAAACTGTAGTTACCCTACAAACGAACTGGTATAGCGAGCCGAGTCCACGTACGCGGAATATAAGTTATGGACGTAACAAATACGTTTCTTAGAACAGCACGGTATGACCCTTGCGTCAAAATGATCGATCGAGATAACATCGATTTGGGAAGCGAGTACTACCGAGAAGCTTATGCTAATTTTGTATTTATCAAGTACTGTATTCCACCTTTATAATAACAGAATTCATTATTTTTTATCTACGTTAGACAAAACGAATGCATTGTATCAAATGTAAAACCCAGTGAAATTTCAAACCCCCGAAATACGACAAACCAAAAGTCATCGCCACCTATATATATCCGTCCATGTATAGACATTTAGTTTTTGTCCGCGGTTTCACTCAAGTTAATCATTATATGTATCTATCCTTTTCTGAGCAGTTAAAGCGTAACAAATACAATCACTCTTTACTAATTAGTATTACTAAACTGCAGTACCTGGGAATTCATTTTTCACGTCGGGGAGAAGAGTGAGATGTACAGCTAAGATCGGGCTTACTTCAGTTTTGTAAAGCGTTCTCTCTGTCGCACAGTGCAATTACTGCGATAGACAAAGGCCGACAAAAAACCGTACTTAAATGACTACATCAGTTTATTGAATCCATGACGGCTTAATTGACAGCTTGTTTGGACACGGTGGCGGTGGACGTAGGTTCGAACCGTAGGAACTGGGTCGGAGGTCTCTGTGAAGGAAAATATCGTCATGAAAACATGGTGATAGGGCTTTTTCTATGTCCACCTGGCTACCTACCACCCTCAAGTTGCAAATCTGTCGCCAAGCCACGTTGGTATATACCGGCATATGCACTTGAGAGTCAACCTCGTCTAGGTATAGCATGTTGTATCTTAGCTCAAGTCTTAGTCAAACTCTAAAATCTTGTTGTTGTTGTTGCCAACCCACGTAAGCTGGGGTACCTAACCTAGGCAGTGGACTGTATATAAATTGGCTGGAGGTATATACCTCTTTACAATATATGCCGAAAGTATTCCCTTAATCTGGATAAAGACTCACTTACTTCATAAATCTTCTCCGCCGTCGTTACCGCTCGTGAGAGAATCAGCCTTTCAAAATGTACACACACCAAAAAGCAAAATAGAATTCCGTGCCGCCTTGGCGGTAGTGTCGAACGAACGAGTCCGAAGGTAAGCGCGGTTTCAGGCAAGTGACCGATCATCACCGATTTTTCGTTCATAAACAATGTGACAGAAAGAATTTTGCATAACCCCGACCAATTTATGCCCGAACACAACCTATAAAGTATATTAAAGAAGTCTTCTCCCCGACGTGCCAAATCAAAAGCCGGGTACTGTAATTAATATAAGCCAGTGAATCATACCTTCCTTCCTTGCTTATAATAACATGCAACTTATTCTGCGTAGATAAGTTACGCAACTAAATCACCATAACAAAGATTCCCAAAACTGTTTCGTATCCGCGACTGAATCCTTGTTGACAAAAAGTGAATACCATAACGGGTATTACCACAATGAATTATTAATTTATGACAATTATTTCTGCGGTTAATCCAATCGCATTTATTATGATTACAAATCATTCACTTGTTTGTGGAACACATACAATAAAATTATTGGTTTGCACTACTTATGTTGCATTATAATAGTAAAAAAAACTGTTCGAAACTCATGTTATATGTAGGTGCTTAAATCTTCGGAAAGTACATATGTAACGCTGGCTATAGTTTCAATCTAATCTGGATTATTCTATTAGTGGGTTTAACCAAAGAATTGCTAAAATTGATGTTTAGAAACGCTTGCATAAACAATGCTTGTCGATTTGAAGTGCCTATAATTCTGATATACATAGTTAGGACTTTAATTACATTCAAGAGTAAAAATAACAAATACTTTTCTTTATCTTTAGCAAAATGGTATACATATATTTAGACATACATAAGCGAAATCAAAACAAATCATTATCTTTTTCTCGTCTGTTTAACAAGCGAAATTCTTTTTTTGTTTAGAACTGAGTGCCGATCGTTAGTCAAGAATAAATGGATTTAAACTGCATTGAAATTTTAAATTCGAATTTATTCTTTAATTGCTTAATAATTTCATTAATTTATTTGGTGACAAATTTCAGTAATAATAATGGTCTAATTTTAGACCAGTGAGCGAATACTAATTATAACTTATTCTCTACGCTAATCATTTCCAACTGCTTTGCGACTACCACACAAAAGGAGTAACAACTGCAATAGTCACGAAGTTATGGGTTTCCCGTGCAGGAGTTCTTCGAAGTATATTCAGCATCATGGTGGTGGGGTTTCTGTACCTGACTAGAATTATCTCTATCTAACTGCCGAGAGGATTGTAGCGCAATATGTGTATGATCGCTGCTGTTTTTGGAGTACTTTATGTTTAATTACACTTTGACGTGGTCAGTTAAAAAATGTTATAACCCTAACAGCTCTATATTAAGCTCAAAATAAAATCCTATTAACATAATAAAAAATGAGTTTCTACCCATGAAACAATGCACATTGTCAATCCTTACTTCGAAGCTCGAAATACCAACGCGTGCAATTATATATTACGGCATTGTTACTCACTTTAATAAAAGGTCAAATGAACAATAATACAACATCATAACCCCTCGAATAAATGACCTACATAAAACATGAGGATAAAAATATTAAATACATTTATATTTCATTATTTTCGATGTTATTTAATCTAATCCATTTAATATTATTAAGCAGAATGTTTGTGACTCTTTAAAGGAAAAACTAAGGAAAAGATTTTAATGCAACTTTACATCAATATACCTAATAACACATTGGTTATAATTTATAAATACATTGTTTAAATTGGGCATAATATAAAGATAAGTTTAAAGTAGGTTAGAACAATGCAGATCTCGACGTTCACCGCAAAAATCTTTCCAGTTAGATGATGATAACGTATGATGTGATAATTTATAAAGATAGAAATGCAGACGAAGTTACAGGCAACCATCAGTGTATTATATCCAAGTCAAAAGTATTTTATTCAACTTAGGCCCTGAGAAGGCGCTTAGGAACATCAAAACTGGCACGGAAAACAACCCAGTCATCGAGAAGAACCCCCAAGAAACTCAATCGGATTTATCTTTTCATGATATATATTTTTACAAAACATAGATAGTTACATTCGTTGGATGCACAGAGACGGACGTCATTCCCATACTTTACCATCGTTCAAATATTGATCCACCCTATAATAGCTTTTAGATATTACAACCCGCTTGACGTGGCGCTTGAACTCACTATCCAGCAAATCGGTAATGTGCTTTGGGACTCGGCAATAAGACCTAACACTATTTACCTAAAAAACTATTTTTGGTGGCCTGAAACATGGATTGACCAATTAATTGCTGTTTCTTATATTTCAGTTATGTAAGTCTTATACTAAATCCAGCTTATCGAAGTTTTTACGGGTATAAAATAATTCGATTATCAAGAATGTATTGGGAGGGCAGAGTTAAGATACCGAATTCCTCAAATTAGGCTTTAATGATTCGCGAAGGCAATAAATTGCTCGAACTGTCTGTTCTTTTAATAGAAATAAATTCGGCTGCTTTGTAGTTATCTCCGTGGCTGATTTAGAGAGACTTCTGTTGTCTCTACATTTTTCAATCATCGTTATATTTTTAACTTCAGTTATGATAGTGTATAAGTCAAGATTTTCCTAAGTCAGGTTATAAAGATACAGTATAATAAATCGCTTGATTCATCTTTTTCATGTGTGAACGAACTAAAGAGTATCTTTTATTACGCTGATAGTAGAAAAAATGATATAGACAGTGGCAGCTCTCTTTCTTTGCATTCATTACCTAATTAATGTGTAGTCCTACTTAATTTTAAGACGTAGTACAACAAAAATACCAAACAAAATCTTAGGAAGTCATAGATAAGATAGCATAAAGCCTATCAATAAAATTGCTACTTTGAAACAAGAAATTAGTTATCGTCTCCATTGAAAAAAGAACATGCACTCTTCTATGTGGAGTTATTTTCGGGAAAATATAGGTATTACAGAGGTAGCATTGTCTTTACTTTTCTAAGACTTTCTTGTAATATGTATTTAATGAGAATTAGTCATTTTGCGTTTCCTTTTATCACTCTCGCGAAATAATTAGAGGTGTCAAATAAAATTAATCATTCTTTATCCAATTTAGGCCCTGAAAAGGCGCTTATGAACATCAAAACTACCACCGTTTCATGAAACAACCCAGTCACCGAGAAAAACCGGCAAGAAACTCGGTCTGGTTTATCTTTTTAACATATATACTTTATTACAATGCATTATATTCATAATAGCTTTAGCAGATGCACAAAGAGGGGTTTTCTTTCCAGATATCACCATCGTTCACATATTCATCCACTCTACATTAGCCTTTTGACATCAAAACCCGTATGACATGGTGCTTGAACATACCATCTAACAAATCAGTAGTGTGCTTTAAGACTTTATTGTAGAACCTAACAATATTACCTAAAAAAAATTACTGGTCTTCCTAGCCAATTTGTAGTTTTGGTATTAAAATTATGTTAATCTTTTACTAGCAAAGTGAACAAAGCAACATAGACAAAAATAATTTCGACGGTATTGCTTCCTCAAAACAAACGTTGCACAACCTTACCTCACCAAAAAACATTATAAGTATAAAAAGTCAACAGCAATATTAAAGACATAAAACCATCTAATCTAATATAATAACTTTATTATAGTTTATTGTGTAATTGTTTTTGTTGCATTTTATACTATCAATTATTAATACAATCATTCAAAATAAATAACTTCATTATCATTACCGAACAACTCGTAGAATAAATTATTAAAAAAAATCTGGATACAAAATAGCAAATGGTCGACAAAAAAGCATTCGATAATTTGATACGGAACGAAATACGAAAACACGTAACCAGTTCTCTCGAACAAGACAGACAACTTTTACACGCTATTTTATAAGAATATACGTATATGTTTAACATATTAAGGTCTGCTAGTAATTCAGATTATGTTTATAGACTTGAATTTTATTATTGAAGTGTGACAGAGCAAACGTAATCTAAGAATAATGACGCCCGTTGAGATATCTTCAATCCTTTAGGTAATCGTCCCTGTCGTGATGCCTTGCTGGCCTCCCAGCAGCTCAGGGTTGTCGAGGACAGATCTGACTTCCGAGCTTCCCGCTTGTTCATTAAATATATACTTATGCCGAAACTTGCCACGACTCAGGGATTGAGGTTTATAAGTTTTACTATATTATGATCTCTGGGAAAATGCATACATGTACCTAATAATTACGAGCGATAAATGTTGTTGCTGTTAACGACCTATAAAACAAACTTTACTGAATAAATGTGATTTATCGTATTCTACTATTAAATAAAATATAACGACCAATCATTGTTATAAACATTTTTTTTATATCATAGGAGGCAAACGAACTGGTGGGTCATCTGATGTTTAGTGATCACCACCGTCCATAGACACTTGCAACACCAGAGGTGTCGCAAGTTCGTTGCCACCCTGTGTTTGGGAGAGGGGGAGGGCAATGGAGAAGGGGGAATGGGGGGAGGTAAGCTATTCTGCGCTCTCACTAATCGAACGAAACGCAACAATGCAAGCACTATTTACGTTGGTTTTCTGCGAGAAGGTGGTACTACCCCGGACGACCCGACCCATTCATGCTGAAGCTAGTAATAGCTTCGGCGTGGCTGTAACACCTCTGGAATAGGAATAGGATTTCGCAATAATCGTTGAAAAGAAAATTATAACGAATAAAATTATTTTCGAAATTCACGTTATAACAATTGCTATATAATATAACAGAATACATTTTAGAAACCATTATTTGTGTCTAATCAATACCATGATAGAAATAAATAACAACAGTATCGTTGAAGAGATTATTCTGTCCCTTCGCTAGGCTACATTCCTCAAGTTGATTATCTGCCGCCAAGCACTTGTTGATGTGTTCCGACAGGGTTATCATAGCGAGTGTTCTGAAGTGTTAACCGCATCCCATCTTTTCCTTTTTACTACAGAACTGGACTGTCTCCACAGGTTCACAGTAACAACCATCCAGCCAAGAACGACGAAGTTCAAAAATTAATATCTCTGACATACTGTGAAGATGTAGAATTACCACCCGGCCAATGTGTTCTCTGCCTCTTACGATATCGGACACTTAAAACGAGGCGTGAAGAGGTACCTTTGCAGGTCGGCATGGTAACGATAACTGCCGTTGTTATTTAAAACCGACAGTCACCGTTGTTTTTGGACTGTACTATACCTTCCTTCAGATATTGTGCAGTCACTTTGCGGAGTTAGTATAAAAAAAAATTAAGTGCCAATCCCACTCTAATGAGTTTACCAATTTGGACCACATCATCATTTAATATCAGGTGAGAACATGGTCAAATGTTAGAGCCTATTAAGTATAAAAAAGGTAATACTATGAAACAGGCTTAAAAAAAATGGCTCCATATAGAAATTAGTGCCTTAATGTTCTGTAATTTATGATTACCACAGTCACAGTCCTAAAGTTATAAAGTAAAAATCTAAAATACTTTATTCGATTTAGACCTTGAAAAAGCAACTACCAACGTTAACACTCTACCACCGGTTATCGTTAAGAGCCGGCGAGATACTCGATCGGGTTTATCTCCTTTTTTTGTACATATTTTATTACACTTTTATAGATTATATTGCTTTAAAATACCATAATATTATATAGTTTAAATTAAGTCGTCGATTGATGCTTTGATAAAATATATAAAAAAACATATACCCGTGCTGAGAATTAAATTTATAAGAAGTTAATTATTTTAGTTCCGAAAATTAAAGAATCTGCTATTAGGTACATAGTTTACAGTTGAAATTTGAAATTTTACATTTAAAATGGGTTTATTGGGTCACAATAATTAACACAAATACGTAAATATCCTTGTTAAAAACCCCAACGTAATAATAAAAATAATAGATTAATAATTTAAAATAATATGCATATATTTAAATTTTATTTATACTGAGTATCTATTCTCATAAATATTTAAACAGTTTACGTGTAACTACGTAATTAATAAACAAAATATAATTAGTTAATTATCATAATCATAATGAACGTTTTAATTTTTTTTCCTTATACGCAACAATAACAATATCTTTTAGACAAAAGAAAAGCGAGAGTACCTACCATTGCTCTGTAATAATTAAAAGTATAACGCTTATACTTCTTTTAAGTCAAATCTTTCACAGATTTTACCACCTTTATTAACATTATTCCAGCTACAGTATGGAATAATCATCTAATAATATTTATGTTTCGTTGGACAAATATAAGGCGCTCATCAATAAATCCTTAATGACTTTCATTCCAGTTTTTTCATTTCGTTGCGCAACAGTCAGCTAATTAATTATGCATTTGAAGCTCATTATAATAAACATCTTTTAAAACTAAGTATAGGATAACATGTTACGATATGATAACATAATAAGTAGATTTTTTCTCAGTCATCCATCAATCCTTTTAGAAGAAAAACATTCAATAGTAGTCTTAGCTCAAAAATCACTACAACAGGTCCCGCGCTGCTCGCATCCAACTAGTTACCAAGGCCATCCTTTTTTCTTATATAATATATATATGTATATATATATATATATATCTTTAATTATATATATACTAGCGGGCCCGGCAGACGTTGTCCCGTCCTGATTATGAAAAAATCCTTGCCAAATTATATACTAAAACGTTCCTCATCAATCACTCTATCCACCGGTGAGAACCGCATGAAAATCCGTTCGGTACTTTTTGTGTTTATCGCGAACAGACAGACAGACAGACAGATGCGGTAGGGGACTTTGTTTTATACTATGTAATGATGATATATAATATATACTATTCACATCAAATTCATTACGACTATTCACCGATTTATAATAACACTAGCGGGTCCGACGGACGTTGTCCTGCCTTGATAATAAAAAAAAAATCCTAAAAGTCAGCCGCAGCACCACCTACCGGGTCCAATTGTGAATCTAAACCATTCTCAGATCCACCGGAACACGCACACAAAATTTCAACAAAATCGGTCCACCTGTTTAGGAGGAGTTCAGTGACATACACAAGTAAAGAAGAAATTTATATATAAAGATAAGAGGTAAAATCCATAGGAGTTTAATATTTTTTCCATACATAACATAACTCCGCGATACTAATCACTAAATAGTACGACCACACGAAACATAATATGCAAATCATCACTTAGCACAGACATAACTCTAAGTGCTCTGAGCGAAAATCAACGCTGAAGAATTAACCTCCTACAGCACATATACTGACTCGGGACCCGTTTGCTACACACATACGCTAAATCGTACATTTTTATTCGTATCTTTCTTCGTTTATATCGTATGTAATATTTATGGATGTGTGCAATATCTTTTCTTCCTTTTAAATAACACCTTAGACACCGAAAAACGCTAAAATCCTGCCATAGAGTCTCACTTCCTCGTGCGTCATTTGTTTCATGAATACGTAAGAAATTAACTACTAACCATTCTATATGCTTTTAAATATGTTTTACCTACTTGTATAAGAAAGAACTATGAATACATCCCATTAATAAGAAATAACTCGTTTCCATTCCACAGACATCAACTGCAAAGTAAAACGACACATGCTAGCCAGACAGTTCTAATGTTGAAGATTAAAAAACCTCATAGCCTCTCATTGAGGTTAATATTCTGTAATCTGTAATAAGGGTACACCTTCATCAACAACCGACTGGGACGTATTGAGTATAGTTTCATGTAATTAGATGCAAAGGAGCATATCATATGTATTATATCGGTTGCAGAGTCTATGCATAATTCATCGTAATTTCCAGCGAGCTTAATAGATAGCGTCAGACGAAGCACACGAGACATTCCAACTTAGTTTATAGGAGAAACATTTTATCTATGATTAGTTTCG
Source organism: Antheraea yamamai (assembly GCA_036509395.1). Classification (NCBI taxonomy): domain Eukaryota; kingdom Metazoa; phylum Arthropoda; class Insecta; order Lepidoptera; family Saturniidae; genus Antheraea; species Antheraea yamamai. The sequence goes on from AP028436.1 coordinate 3,192,737, forward strand.
AATAGGTTTAGAGTTTTATTGAATGCTTCTTATAGATTACCATGGACTTTGTCAGCTATGTGTTACCATGATATAACAAATTACATTTTGTAGAATTTATAAAATATCCTAATGATTCAAAGGAAAAGTACACTATTTTCTTGCTAAGGAGTTAAGTAGGCTTGATAAAGCATTTGTGTTCCTCATTTACAAGGAATGGAATCACAGGCGTTAATAGCTAGCTCCCTTTAAAGGAGCCTCAGCCTGCTTTCCAGGACTGTAGTACGTGCTGAAAAGCCACATTAGAGGTAACCCTGTATTTCGGAGCACTGTGGATCTAGGCTGGAGAGCTGATAAACACTCCTGGGGGACAATACACAGTATTGGGCTTGAGTGTTTATCCTGGCAAGTGGTGCAATATTTTTAAAAAGTTTTCAGTACCTTAAATAAAACTGATGAGCTTTACTATAATCAATTAAAAAAAAATAGATTTTTTCCATAACATCGATGAGTAGACGGTCTTTATTTATAAAACTCTATATGTCATACTTCAATACACAGTATTATAAAAGCGAATGTAAGTTTGATTGTTTGTCATGCTTTCACGTTTGAACTACGTAACCGGTCATCATAAAAAAATTGATACAAAATCAAGGACACAGAATAGGCTATACGATAGTTTTCATCTAAGAAAAGTGTTCTCAGCTATAGGTACAATCTACATTAAGCTGCCGACAAAAGTTAATCTACAATATTTGTACTACTCAATATAGTTATTAATCCTATAAAACAAAAACAAAACATCTTATTATGTTCGAATTACGACCAGTGGACTATTAGTACTTTTTATAAAATTACCTGCTATGCTTGATCTATCTATAGTTGTTTGGTCCAATGTCAAAGACGTTGTTCTCCGAAATAGGTAAGTATAGGAAACACGTGTTGTTATTTAAAAATACTCCATCTCATTGCAATGATTACAACTCAACAACTTCCGCGTCATGACATGACAAATTTCATACCTTTTTCACGTGATACTGTTTTTATATCAAATGTAATATAGATTATATTAAATAACAAATTTTACACTCTAATATCTTGCAATCAATAGTAAATTAGTCTCAATAGAGACATAAACTGAATTATAAGGAATTAATATGTTACAATACAGTTTAATAAATATATGTGTCGTTTACAATCAGAAGTTTGCAATTTTTATGGGTATAGCCAATTTTCCATTTCGAGCTTAATGCAGAGACTATGAAACATTTAGGTATCTGTAGAGTTTTAATACAATTAGTATAGAAAGCTAAAGAAATAAAAATGTATGCTATAGTACATAGTTTAAAGTTATGAGACTTAGAAAATTGCAAAGTGGAGTTGACCACTTCTGATTCTAAACGACACATATGTCTGTCATTCTGTGTGTCTCATAGCGTTTATTGAGACGGATAGGGTATTAGGTGCTTGTTGAAATATGCTAATTTCTCTAAAAAGTAACGCTGACGGTGTTATGTTTCTATTTTATTATAAACTAGCTGTGACCGGGACTACGTCCGCGTGAAACTTTATGTAAAAAAACAGCGATTAATAAAGCCATCTGAATGTATTAAGTCCATTTGCTTATCTATTTTTCTCTCTTAAGTCGCGTGGTCATTAAAGGTACGATAACTTTTCATAGATTGAACCAATTTTAATGAAACAAAGACTAAATGTTACTCGAAGATATTGTTTGTGATTTTCGTTTTAGAGACTTTGAAGTAAACACTGTCTTTTAGCAGTGATACATACGTGTTCATACAAACAGACAGACACTTCTAAAATAGATTGACATGTATTTTATTACTTATTAAAATCTGATCTGTTTGATGTGCTGACAACTGCTGGTCCAGTTATTCTGCTGCGTCTATCGCCACGCGGTCCTATGCTTCACAATGCTTGACGTTAAATTCTTCTCATACCTGCATTTATTGGTACCATAGACAAAAATTCGTGGTGATACATGCAAATATGGGAGTGGCATTAGAGTTTCACTATTTCTTGAATTCAAATTATGTTATGTACCTTTGTAGCGCATTAGATAAGAGCTATCATTTTTTTCATAATGTTTATACGTCTTCGTTAACTTTAATACATTTTTTAAACAATCCAGTGAATTAATTCTTAGCCGCATAAACGTCTACCTACCATATAGTAATCTTGCTAACTTGCTCATAAAATATGCTCAGGTGCAACATCTCAACCTTATGTATCAGATAATTGAAAATAAATATTTTATTATATCGGAGTTGTTGATGTGGTTTTACGAAATTCAAATTGACTGGTTTTGACTCGTTCGATTCTTAATTTATTTATTTATGTCTAATTAGAAGTAACGAATCATTGCCCGGATCAAATGAAAGTTTACGATCGGTAGCTGAATCGAGTTTTTTTTTTGTTCAAATCTAATCCCAAATACTTATATAAAATTTTATCAAAAAGTGGTACGGCTTTTTCTATATATATTTACTGGATTAAAAACACCTAAAAGGGCTTCGATTTTTATTTAAATTTCAGTTAGATATTAAATAAAGACAAAATACTGTCAAAAATGCATTCTTACATCGGATGTTCACTAAAATTCAATGAACTCTTGTAAAAGTAAAATAAAAAACCGATAAAAAATCGCTAAACTCTTTGCTTATCAACTAATAACAATATGTATTTACATCAGCCCGTATTTTCCTTTACCATTAAATTAAACCTCAAACCAGCTCATGATTTATAGGTACTTCAAGCAACGAAAAATCTATGTCAGCGTTATGCCACTACATAACACGAGGGCACTCCAAAATCTAGTTCTTTCATGAAGACGATTAGGAGCACTGGCCTATATTTTATCTTTATTAATTGTTATATAATAAGCAGTTCAAGTCGCGGACGATTGACTGTACTAATTATAAAAAAGCAGATCCCGAAAATTTAGAAGTTAGTAACATAGTCTGTATGGCTGTTACATTGGTATCTTGAAGAAACCTTTACAATTATATAATACTGTCAGATAGACTGCGGAACCCTAAAGTAACAAAGCGGTGTTTGTTTCACACAATATTAGTTGTCACTCAAGTCAAGGTTGCTATACAAAAAAACTTATCAAACACGATTTGTCATGAGCATTAGTATTTTGCAGGTGGCGTGGTAGGTATATAAATCCAATATTTATTGGAAACCGGCTTACAGTATTTGCATCTAAGTAGGAGATTTGCATTTATGTTTTTTATATAAAATGTTTTTTGACCAATTTAATTTGAAATTGATTTATCCCTGCATAATAATTAGAGATTGGAATATAGGCATTTGTATTTGCAGCTGCATATGAAGCCAGTTCTCATCGAAATTTTGACCTTTTATCTAAAATCTAGTGATAATGCGTATTTTCAGCATAAATATACAGAATTTTTTGATACACTCGAATATTAAATGCTTAATTAATATATTTAACTAATGAATAAAATCGGCCTTAGAAACTGTACTTTGCTCTGCTGTATTTACGTAAGCTTAAAGAAAATTTGAAATAAGACTAAAAACTGATGTTCTGGTGATCCTCATCAATATTTTTGGCCACTCTAAACATAGCCATAAATTCGGACTTACGCGTAATAAATTTAAGAGTTTAATACAAGACAGACTTAATTTTTTTTTATAGAAATATAAATTGGCATTTATTTATCCTTAAGTTGTCTCGATATTAAACATATAATATAATGAAGTATTTACGTTTAAAGTGGTCAAAAAAAAGTGGTTCAAAAGTGGGCGAGAATTATAGCTACATTTTTCTTTCACAAGTCAGGAGTTCTGTACAGCGGTAGTAACATCCTTTCGTTAGTGTTCGCTAGCATCAATGAATAGTCTTAAGATTGCAGTGCATCCAACATCAACGTGGTACTAATAAAAAAGTTATCTGTGGCACACCTTAACCGTAGCGTAAAATTCTGGAACTGTATCCTGGTCCAGGCCAGTCCTCCTTTCTATAAAAATGGGTCTTTTGAATGGTCGGCAGGCAGCAACGTCTGGCAATGATTTATTAATCTCTGTATTATAGATTTATAAGTATAGGTTTCTTGTTTATCTAGGTTTTGAAATGTTTTGACCCGACCATTAGGTACAACGCAGATAACAAAAAGATCCAAGTTTTTATACATTTTAGTTTTCTCAAAACATTTTCTTTCATTGAAAGTTAAAGCCTACATACGTTAGTTAGAATTAGTATGGTAACGCTCTACCGATTATATCATACTTTATATCATAATCACTAGACCTATCTAGTCCAAATCAAGGAAACATATACAAATACTAGCATTACGTTTCACAAACTGCTTGGTTAAAACAAAATATTTATATTCTCATAAAAGAGATATAAGAGAACAATTCAAACAAGTTGTTGATAATAATTATATGCATGTAACTGAAAAGTAGAAAAACTCAAATTAATCCAATTACAGAATTACCCAAAACCTACTCTTGATACGGTTTAATACGAATTAGCAATCTATTAGAGAAAGAAATACATTGGTATTTAGGGCTATTCTGTTGATCTTTATTCAGATGTTTTTTTTTATATTGTGATGAAATAGCACACATGTTTACGGTCCAACTGATATCAAGTGATAAATGCAACTTGACATTTTTATACTTACTTCAAAAAAGCTAACTAAACCTAGTCATCAAATGGCATTCCTGAGAATAGGAATTGCTCGTGACCCAGTATCTATTTCATATTCTACTTTTCAAAGCGGAACGTACGAGCCCGTGCGTTGTTACTTTATCTCAGAAATACGCGTGACCATGTGCTTCCGCAGCTAAACTGCAAGCTCGATTATCAGCAACTTGAGAAACTTTAACAGGATTTACATTTTAACTACAAAGTTTGTATAAGTTATCTTATGTAATTCGTACTACTATTTTGCTTTTGTATAATTTTGTATCATTATTTATAGTCTTCTACCACGTTTTACGTATATCTACCCTGGGTATATTATAAGTACTTCATTATAATTAATCATCAATCACGCAGTGGCTACAGGTGGAGATGATAACCCCTTCAAATCGCAAATGTCTTGGCTGCCGTGTCTCACAATTTACTTCTGCCATATAATATTTTAAAACGGATGGACAGACGCACGGAGAAAATTACAAGAGTTGTCAATATCTTAACGTAGTAGATCAATTATGATAATTGTATAACATACACCACAGTCATACCTATTCCTGCCTCAAGAGAGCAGTTTTCATACCACTGTAGTGTATTGCCAGTTTGCAACACACATAAGCAGATGTCCCGTTCCAACACAACCATCAGGGGCAGTACTCACTGGTCTCAGTTCGGATTGTGGTTCATTTTGCGGTTGTTTATAAATATCTAACCTTTTTTGTACATATTTTTAGAGTAGTCCGGTGAAGCTGTAAAGGCCAGTTAAGCCAATATCGTAGCCAGTTCGAAAAAAAAATTAGGCTTCAATCTCAGTTAATGTTAAATGATAATTTGACTCAACGCGACCTATAAAATTCTAGCTCTAAAGTCCAGCTACTGAAACAAACCTATAATTGCTTAACGAAAGACTCAATTTGAAAATGTAACTAGCCCGATGGGCATTTAAAATAAATAATAGTTTAAAAAAACACGCATTAACAGTTGTTAATATCAGCACCTCCAGATATCAGTATTTTTATCATTTTTTTGTCACTTTTTACAAAAATATACATTTATTTCTAATTTACACTATTCTTAATCCAAATCTATTAAATTTTATTTTCTGTTTTTTAGTTGGATTTTTTATAAAAGCGTGTTTTTTTAAACTATTATTTATTTTTCATTTTTTAGTTAATTTTTTTTTCGGATTATTGCATTGTCATCGACCTTTGACAGGTGTGCAAAGTTTGAATTAAATAGGTTAAGTAAATTAAAGTAGGACAAAATCGAGCTCAAAGGGGTCGGTTACAAACATACATACATACAGGTGAAGCTAATAAAAAGCGTGATAAAATACACTTGAACACGGTAAAGAGATAATAGCTCAGCGATTAGCGTGTCCGAATACCATATCCATTATCATAGAATCGAATCTTTGTGAATGAGCTGGAGCTTTCAGAGAAGGAGAACATCGTGATGAAACCATAGCGTGGTGCTAGTTCTTTTCTAAGCCTGTCTAGTTACCTACCACCATCAAGGTGTAGATCTGTCAGGAAGCACCTATAGAAATGTTCCGGTAATTGTGATTGAGAGCCAGTCACTACTCTCGTATAGCGTGTTTACCATCGTAGACCAATATCACGCGAGATTGTGGCGTGATTTAGCTTATCTTTATATATAAATTTCTTCTGTACGTGCGTATGTCACTGAACTCCTCCTAAACGGCTGGACCGATTTTAATAAAATTTTGTGTGCGTGTTGGAATGGGTCCGAGAACGATTTAGAGTCACAATTGGACCCGGTAGGTGGCGCTGCGGTTGATTTTTAGATTATTTTATTATCAAGGCAGGACAACGTCCGCCGGAACCGTTAGTACAGTCTAAAAAAATGTTTTTCCTCTACCGAACGTTCAAGTTCTGTAGAATTCGAATATACAATTAATAACAAACAGGTGATTAAATTAAACAGACCAGTGCCCTATTTATTAAACTTTACGAATGTAAGGGCTCACAAGTTACATATTATAAGGACTTTTTTACAAGTTCTTCTAATTATGTTTAACCAAACTAGATGTATACAACCATAATATAATAACCAATTTTAGAGGCAACGCAACCTCTCTAACTTTTTCTTAACAAATTACAAGCTACAAAAGCATTTATGGTAAACAAAACCACAAATATAAGTATGAAAAATTACTTATTTTAACAGTAATTTGACTTGTATCTTGTAATTTACACATGTCATTTTAATAAACGCGTTTTTGCAAAACCGCTCTAATTTACAAGAGAACAACCCGGTAATAATAACGCTTGTAACACTTGATAAACAGGGCACAGATCTCTAATCTAAATATCTTCGTGGGGTTTTCATCAAATTAGGTTTCGTGGTAGACAATTGAAAAGCGTGGATATTTTTAATAATTTATTGTCCTATTTCCCTTTATACAAAGTCACAACAGGAAGCTAAGAAGACCCCCGACTACCTAACATGCAGTCATTTCGATGTTAGAAAGCTCATACTAATATTTAATATAATTTGCAGACAACAAATACATATTCAAGTTAAAATGTTATGATTTAATGATTAATTACAAAAGCTTTATTCCCTTCTGTTTTAATATTTAAAAATGGTTGCTTTCAGTATTTTAGTTATTACATAATCATTTTAAGGGCTTAGTTTAAAATTAGTCATGTATTTGTGACGAGATTCAATTCAAAATATAAAAGAATGAAATTTCTTTCATAGTAAATTTAAAAAAATGATTTTCACAACATTTCCATTAGTGAATACGTAAAAAAACATAAATTTATATACATCATAATTTAAATATACGTTATTATCTTCACGTTCCAAAAATAGATAATTTCTTCTTTTCAATGTAAATCTATCAATTTTAATATCATGCTTAAGTTTTTTTTTCTGTTGGATATAAGCATTACTTATACTACTAATGAAGGGAAGTATATATTTACATAAGTGTATTTATAATTAAAATTTACCCACAGTCTTATAAGCTAAGAAGCTATACAATATTTTATTAAGAGTAAAATCTAGACATCATCGGAGAGACAAAGAAGTTATAAATAATATTTTTAGAAGTCAAATATGCTGAGAAGCCTGTATAGGAGCGACCAACCCACACATTTGTCAAGAGCGCTAAAACTTTAAGGGGCAGCATTCCGGCTGTCAATTTGTAGTTTTTTAATTTATGCATATAATTTTATAATGTAATGCCCCTAGATAATTTTCTCCCAAGTTATTTCATAATTATTTCTAAAATATATCTTCTACAAAAATAAAACTACACTTTAATCAGTAACGTACTCTCCAATAACTCTAGATTAATCTGCGTCGGTACGACTTAACACAAAGGCAAACAAGTATGGCAGACGGCTGATTTAAAATCACTGTATTATACATTTTTTTTGGAAAACAAAAGTTAACAAGCTTACTGTAGAAGTATCTGGAATGTAATTGTGATATCGAATATTATATTTGCATAACAATTTATTAGTTCAGTGATTGTTTACCATTTTGCTAAGCCCTATTTACATAAATTATACATAACAATTAAATTTATTTTTATTAAGGCAGTGGACAGCTGTATGCTCGCCATTTCATTAGTCAGGAACAATTATTAAATAGCGTCCATTTTGTTTTATTTCAATTTGCATTCAACAAAGAAAAACAGACAAATTTAATCCGAAATATTTATTATTTCATTTAATAAAAGAAAAAACTTTTCCATCATTTAATAATTTATTTATGAAATAATTTTCTTTATATGTAGGAAATTATATCCATCCATTCATATATTTATAAATAGGCAGATCTTATTACAAACTCAATACAGTTTGATAATATCGATATAGAACCGTTAAATAAATAAATAAAAGCTGGAAATAAACTTGAAGGCGAGTATAAGCACGTGCATAATGGCACATGTAATTAAACTTAAGGCTAAAGGAAGAAAACAAAACTAAACATTAATCCGTCTTAACAACCTGTTTCTGAAAATATTTCTGACATAAATATATTGAGTTTCGCATTTTTGAAACGAAGTTCCTTAACGCGGCTTACGGGTAGTGCGATTTAGTAGAAATAGTCACGTAACAAACACGTTGTGTGTATGTAGTGTATCGAGCCTACTACAAGCAAATGAGCACACGAGCAAGTGAATGCGCAGCTGGGAGCGCAACTCTTCCTCTCTTCTGGTATATATTTTGGTATAAACATATCAGACTGATAAACTTGTGACCGCTGATCAGGTGAGTTAATATAACTCGCTACTAAGTAGCGCTACACTATAATCATTATTAAGTTTTAAATTGTAACTTTATGCGGGGAAAGTCGCAGTTGGTTGCTAGTAAATTTTATTTTTAAGTTAAAAAGAGCTGAAGATTTTTTATACATATACACAAAACAATATCTACCAAAATATTGTTAAAATATTTAATAGTCCCGATAAAATCGGTCCAACCGTTTAAGATAAAAGCCAGAATTAAACAGCTAAATTATTTTTTTGTTATATGTGTTCTACATACTTTTGTATCTATTTAGTAAAAAAAGCCGTTATATTGAAAATACAAACACTACACTTCAATTTTATTTATTTGTATAGATCAACTATACTGCCATTAATATCTTACTCTACTTTCGTGTCATTCCAGAAACAGGTTGTCAATTTACACACACACTGAGGAATATTTCATATAACCTAAAGGAAACCATCTCTCATTAAGAAAATAATTAGACAGTGCTAAGCGTAGACAAGTATGATCATTTTCGATAAGGAAGAAAACAGACACCAAGCTTCAAAGCCTAATAATTTAACGATACATACGTTATTATATCCGTTTTATATTTATACTAATTGAAGCATGTTGCTATAATCACATTATTTACTTGATATCTATTTCAAGTACCTACGTGTTGAAGATAGCATAGTTCAGTTATTTCTGTTTACAAGACATCGAAACAACAATCATCGAAATGAAACAAATTCGTTTTAAATTCATTGAAAATAATTCGGTAAAATTTTGTTAAAATTTAATTTAGCTTTCCTAAATTATTTTCTACGTAAATTCACGGTTATTAGAGGAAAAAAAAAACAATTAACACGTAAACAGAAATAGAAGTTTTGTAGAAAATAAAATAGCAAAGTCGATTTCGCTCAAGAAGAGCTAAACTTAAATATATAAAGACTAATATATACATTTGAGCACTCGCAACACATAGTGCGTACTATGACACTTTCGGAAAAGTTTCGAGTCCATTTATTTACAACGTATTTTATCCGGAACCACCCGATCCGTTCGTATAGACATCCGTCGCGACCTTTTGGCCAGCGCGGATCACGCTCTGAACGGTCTGGGCAGCACCCTGAAATTTAATAAAACAAAATATTATAATCGTATCATGTCCAATCACGCAACTATAAGTAACTGATAAATAATTATGAATAAACAAAGTGAGACCGCAGGCTAATTTTGCTATTTTTTAGATCGAGAAGCAAAAAACGATCTCAAAGAAGTAATCTCGCGTGAAACATTTTTTTTTTGTATTTTTTTATATCTATGGTCAGAATATCTAAAAATGGTAGCAGAAGTAAAAATCCTTGCATAGATCTTTTTTCAAAACTATCAGGTATTCATTTATCACATGTGAAATAACAGTTAAAAAAATAATTTCACTGCTACACAATTATATTAATGTAGCTATATTTCTACACCTAGAATCAATATACAGTGCTTAGATACATTATAAAGTACATTATTCTTAGTACGAAAAAAATATGTAAAAAATTGCAATTTAAAATACAGCCTTCAATTAAATAATACCTATAATGTTTCTATCACTTTCTCTAGTTCAGTTATGATACATCAAATAGTAACAGTTAAAAGGTTTATTATAGATTAAAATTATTCCCAATTGTTAAATAAATCCAAGAAATGTTTATTACACAAAAAGTATTATCTGTATTTGTTAGAATGAGTGACTGTCATTTAATAATGTTAAAACTTTCGTGAGATGATAAATTAGGACTTTCGTGATTTTGAACTTACAAATTACGTCAGCCAATTTTCTGAAATTATAAAAAAATCTAGTAAACAGTCACAAAAATAATGAAAGATATACTCAGTCACAATTAAAACTAATCATATGGTAATGTAACACATTTTTACCTGGATAGCAGCTCCTAGGAACTGTGAGAAAGCTCTCGTCACGTTAATAGCTGCTGAGACGAGCTGCCCTCGACCGGGAACTTGTTCAGTCACCACCGTCCTTGGTGGCTCCAGAGGTATCTATTCCAATCGTGTGAACTTAATTAAATTAGTATATTTAAATGGGATAATTACTTCAAATTGTATGAGTGCAGAAGCGATGAGCTTTTTTAGTGTCTTGTGCTATGAATTTTAAAAATACAATCATGATTATCTATTTAATATATTGCAACAAAAATGTACTGTAGTGTAAAAAAATAAACCGAAATTTCATAATTAAAAGGATTACTGCTTGCAAAATAAACATACAAAAAGTACGTTTGAATGCGAATTATATAAGTGACTGGACCAATGTGAATGTAGTTTTCTGATTAAAGTGGAACTGAACTCAAGGTTTTTCTTCTCTGGGTACATATCATTATGCTTCTTTATTGGAGCTAAGCAGTAATCTGAATGAATTATATGACTAAAGTTCAAAAATATCATCTCAATTTTATAAGTAACATAAAATATGAGTTCATTTTTTGTTTGTTTAAAATAATCATAGTTATACATAGCATCTAACGTAACGTTTAACAATATCAGAAGTTACAAGTGTGAAATGTGAAAAATAGCATGTGAAATTATGATAAACAGCTATGATATGTGTTAAGCATACAATAAAAATACAAATTAATTCTAAACTAATTTAAAATCTATATTACATCTACATACATATTATTTACATATAATACAACAGTGTAGTTTAGTCTATAAACATTCGAATTATTAATATTATACAAGAATGATTTAGTTAATTTTCAGATATTAAACTATACAAGGAAATATGTTATTTATGTTAAAGAAACTTATTTGATTATTTAATTTTATTAAAGTTAACAGTTTTACAAGCAGGCGTAGCATACAATTGTTAAGTAAACATATATTTTTTCGATATAAAAAAAAATCTAAAATTATCAATTTTACTCACCAATTACAGAACAAATTTCACTTATACAACATTTATTTACATAATAACACTTGCACTTTATTATTATCAACCAGTAATTGTATGTATAAAGGTAATTATGATACCATATACCACTGGACAAAGATCTATGCCCTTATGTTATAAGGATCAACTGGAATAAAGGACGTCATAACAAATATAATTGTTACATAGGAATAATCATATTTCGTTGTGAAATTTCGTAAATTTAATTCTTTATTTTTACCATTCTTCATTTGAATATTAATTAAATAAAAATAAAAATAATCTTTTTTGACGTTGTTTTTGGTAAAATTTCCCGATGAAATATGATCATGATTTAATTACGTAAAAGTTGCGTTTTATTACATTACACCCTGATAAATTACACCCTGATAAATTACACCCTGATAAATTACATGCAACAATTACTTATCGTACTAATATCAAGTGAGTGTTTAGTTTATTTTATATTAATTGTACCGTTATATTATTCATACCCGAACGGTCTCTATAGTGCAAATATAAATACATATGTTGAAACTATTTGTGTTTGAATTTACAACTATTTTCATAAAGTATACTTTTTAAATATTTAAAAGTAATGTATATCGCTATATACTCATTTATACCTTTCTTTGAGAATACATTAAAGCTTATTTTATTTATGTAAGCGGACCACATAAACCGCAATGATTATGGCAGATGGGGCAAAACAGTACCGAAGTGGAAAAACTGGTCATTGAAGCATCGATAGAACGCCGATGAGATGGACTAACGATATAGTAAAAGTGGCGGGAAGAACAAGGGTATGGACTGCCCAATATAGATGGCAATAGCGTGTAATATAACGATGCCTACATTAAAATTGGATCAAAATAAACTACAAAATAAAGAGTTTTCCCTAAAGATTATTATAAATGTCCAGTCTTTATTTATTTTATCGTATGGCTAAATAGAGTATCCATCTTTTAATTTTTTTAATCATCTATTTGTCGCTGCGAGGTTCAATTTATGTGGCACAGTGCAGGGACCAACAATTTTTTACTCTTTTCGCTGCACTTTATTCGCTATTTCAATAACACCTTCGTATATCAGAATCTGAATTATTGATTAATTGATAATACACAAATAATAAATGAAAACACTTTATTATACAAAAAGAAAACGCTTTGCTTCACAGCACAATGTTTATATACAAGCCAATGAAGTTATTCAATAAATAATTTAACTCTATGAAAACATAAAAAAAATGTTTAAAAAAAATAAAAAAATTCTAAAATTAACCAACTTGTTTCGTTTTTCTCTATATACATACTATCCAAACTGTTATCCGTTTTTCTACAAAATATACACACTTAGGGACTTAGATTAAATAGGAACAAATGAAATAAATTTCTTGTAAACTTATAAAAATATCGACGATTTCGTTCCGTTTTTTTTTAAATATATTTAATCTAAGTTCTATTCCCAACACCTCAACCCCAATCACAAAGTTTAAGTAAAAGTGACGAGAAACCCACTCGATTCACCCCTGGTCTATCATCAGCATTGCCGACGAACGGTCCGGAGCCAAACCAGTTGACTCTACCGCTCGACGCTGACGTTGATGGGGCTGGTGGCCTAGCTGATGGAGCTGGCTTTCTATTAGGCCTTGGAGTCCCGGGCCCAGGTGCAGTCTCTCTCCACTGCTGCCACAGCCAAGCTAGACCGTCTAGGATCGGCCTCCGTGGAGCAGGCGGCGGCGGTGGTGGAGGAAGCGTCGTTGTCCTTCTTGTTTTTGGTGTCACTACCACTTGGTTGAGTAAAGCCTACGAGGTTATATTTATGTCTAAATCTAATGAATGATCAAAATTATGACTATGAAAAATTAAGTAGGTAATGTGAAGCTCAGAGTAAGATAGATGAAGTCGAGCATGAACGTGTAGCGTTCGAAGCATACTGATAGTATTATTATATGTAATTTAAATATATATTTATTACATATTACCTGCGTATACACTTAACCCTGCGATATAAAAAATAAAGAGGTATTAATAAAGGAAGAAAGAAAAGTTAGACTAACAGCGAGTCGAAGTTGCTCATCCAAAGAACTTGCCGTTGTTGGACCAAAACCTTGCTCCTTGAGTAACGCGGCTAGCAAAGCGTCGTTACTTTTTCCATACTCGGTGCTCAATGAAATGGGTGCAACTGTAGCTTCGGAGATCATACCCGTCGGCTTTGTTTGCTGTATAAGTTTCTGTAATGCTTCATCTGATGTTTGTCCTATAAGTCAAATGTCATTAACACAATTATTATATTATTATTGATTAATGTAAAATGTGATAAATAAGGTTAATACATACCTGTAATAAGCTTGCTCTTTTGAGTAGTAGTCTCCTGCTTGCCCTGTAATTGTATTAAAGTTTGTAACAATTTGCCATCATCCTGAACGTTCTTCACATTATCCTTTACAGCTATTTTTGCACCAAATGGTAATTTATCAGTATGTTTAGTAACAACATTAGCATTAGGCTTCTGCGTTAACGGATCAAAAGGCTCATTCAACGGTGATGGCGAAGCAAGAAGATTAGAAAGCAAATTCAAATCTTCATTGACTGTTTTTTGTAAATTCGGACTCACATTTAAACTTGTCTGTATGTTAGGTAATGTTGGTATATTGAATTGTGAAGGATCTTGTCCTGTCGCTTTTATTAAAGCTTGTAAGAGTTTAGTGTCCTCTTGGAATTGCCTTATGTCATCTTCGATCGATGGTCCATTTTGTATTGTTGAAGTTATAGGTCTAGTTGTTGTTGTTGGTCTAGGTGTAGTTGTCGTGGTAGAGGTGGTAGTAGTGGTGACAGTGGTTGGACGTGTTGTAGTCGTAGTGGCTACAAGATTATTTGCATTGTTAGCAATAGTTTTTCCAGTACGAACAGAATTAGATTGCGTTCCCGACTGGATCTCTTTTAAGCTCTTCTCCACGGCGAGAGCTATGACACGATTGGCTAAAGCTGCCTCAGGATCTTGAGTTTGAGGGTTCGTATTTAGCACATTTTTCTGAAAATATAAAAAAAATCGAATTACAATAAACTTTCAATAAATATATAATTTTAATATATAATTTTAATTATATAAAATCCCATTATAACATAGGAAATAAAAGAAAAATAACTATTTAGGATTTTTACTTACCAAGTTTTGGAGAAATGCTAGATCCTCTTCAACGGAAAATGTTGATGTACTAGGTATATCAGTTGTAGACGTAAATATTGAATTTGCAGTTTGGCGACCACTCACTGCGGTTGTGGATGCAAAATTTCTAAAAGTTGTTGTCATTCCTCCCGTGAATGGTGCAAAAGTGGTAGAAATACCCACGTTTTCAGTCACTGTACTAGACGGTACTGTTGGCTGTAAAGTAGGGGAAACAGTGCTAGGAACAAACGTTTTAAATACAGGTGCCTGCGTAGTGGTATACACTGGTCTAATTTCTATAGGAGTTGTAGGATTTGACATAATAGAAGTCGTTTGTGGGTTTGATGCTATTCTCACATTAGATGTCACTCCAGACACTACTGGCAAATTTAAATTACCGGTTGTTTGACCCGTTGCCTGTAACAGAGCCTGTAAAAATTTAGCATCTTCTTCTAATTGTTTAACATCTTGCGCTAACGTTTGCGCAGTTGTTTGTCTGAATGTGGTTGTTGGTACTGGAGTTGTTGTCGGTGTTGTCGTTGTGGGAGTATCTCTTGTTGTAGTTCTAATACTATCTAATGTAGGTATGTTAAGATTAGATGGATTTTGTCCCGTTGCTTGTAACAAGGCCTTCAAGAATTTGGTATCTTCTTCAAATTGTCTGATATCATCTTCTATAGATCGAAATGTAGTTGTTTGTCCATCATTACCTCGAATATTATTGCCGACATTTGATATAGATAGAGTATTAGATTTTTGTCCTGTCATAGACAGTAAAGCTTGTAGTAACTGCGCTTGATCAATGGATTGAGAAGTAACCGGTATTTTTGCTGTTGGACTCGGTATAGTAGTAGTTTGACTAGATAATATTGAATTAGGATTATTTCCTAAATTCAAATTTTTAGGGTCTCGTCCCGTTGCTTGTAAAAGTGTCTGAAGAAGTTGCAAATCTTGTTGATATCTTTTTAAATCTTCTTCAATACTAATTGTTGTCGTTTGAGCTGGAGTAATAGGTGCTGATGTTGTTGTGATTAGTGAATTGGTTATTGGAGGTAATGTAGTAGCAGTTACAGGTATCGACATTGTGGATGCAGAAGTCGTTACAGTTGTTGTAGTAGTAGGTACAGTAGATGGTGTAATAGTAGTAGGGGCAGACGTTGTTGTTGTTGTTGTAGTAGTAGTAGGAGAAGCCGTTGTTGTTGTTGTTGTAGTAGGTGCAGCCGTTGTTGTTGTTGTAGTAGGTTCAGGTGTTGTTGTTGTTGTTGTTGTTGTTGTAGTAGTCGTTGGTGCTGTAGTAGTCGTAGTCGTTGTTGCTGTCGTGGTAGTTGTTGGTGCCTGTGTTGTAGTAGTAGTAGTTGCAGGCGTAGTTATTGTTGTAGGTACAGAAGTAGTTGTAAGCACCGTAGTTGTTGTTGCCAGTGTTGTCGTCGTAGGGGTTGGTGTAGTCATCACTGGAACTGTAGTTATTACTTCTGTTGTAGCCACGGGCATGTTGATAGTGGTAGATTCTAATGAGGTATCCAGATTCGAGCCAACGGTACTTTGAACATTTGTTGTCGATGCGTCTGTACTTCCTTGGGTCTGTATTTGTTGTGCTTGAATATTACTTTCTGTGACTGATGTAGCGGTTATAATTTGTACCTCAGGTTTTTCCGTGTTTGTTGTAGTGGATGTTCTAGTCGTCGCTAATTTCAATACATTAGAATTCTGTGATGATACGGTTACTTCATCTATCGGTATAAATTTGAATATAGCATTTCCTCCCCCGACATCCGGCTTTTCCGTACGTATTTGTTTAGTCTGTAATTTATTTTTACATTAGTATTGTGTTGTTTTATTTGATGTTAAGTAAAATATATTGATTAAGCTTAATTACTATTATTATAAAAGAAAAGCTCTACTTATAAGCCAACACCACTTACCTTAACCATAATGAAAAGTTACAATTATGCCATACCCATTAAATGATTTAAAAAGTTTATTTCGAAATTGTATAGTTAAAATATAAATACATCATTTGTGTCGTTCATAAATAATAGACTATATAATTAGTGGATGGTAGTTTAAAAATATAAATATATAAAAATAATGACACATTTAAATAATTATTATACCTCCGGATCAATATCCAGTGTTAATATTCTTGGTTCATGAGTAGAGCTCGTCATTGATGATATGACCATTTCCTGTTTAGCGGCTGAAGATATACTATTAAGCAGAATCTCATCAATGGAAGGTAGGATTGTAGTTGTGCGTAAACTCAATACATGCGAGGCAGTGCTTTTTTCAGCATGAGGCTTATTTGTAGCAGTAGTTATACCCAATGAACTGCTTTTAATATTAAGTGCCGATGACGACATCTGCAATTACGAAATAAATTGTTAAGCCTTGCAATGTTATTTAAAAGCTTTTAAAGTGCGACAAGCGTGCAGAGCTTATATATACCAAAAACACCAAGTATAATATGTAGGCTTCCCTCCAGACTATTATTGCAAGAAGAAAAAGCGCCAAACCTAGCGTTTAAGCTAAACAATGTAAAGTCAATACCATCTGTTGTAGGTTATTTACAGTGTCTGTTGTTAAGCTATTTTCTTTTCCGTTATTTGATGTGTTTGTGGATGTCACAGTATTAGTGGATACTCGGATGGGGTTAGACTGCGGTCTGACAATGGCCGGATTGTTATGGATGGGGCTGTATGGATTTCTCAAACTCCATGGGCTGATTGGTAGTACGTCAATTTTTTGCATGACACGTGGCACTCTAGTTCCGTTCGGAAATTTGCGTATTATTGTATTATTGGGCAACACACCATAAACAATGTAAGGACTCGCCTCTGTTAATGTTTCCAATATATCGTCGTTAGGATCTTTACGTACCACTGTATTATTGGGTAATATTCCAAAAATTACATAATCTTTTTTTGGGATACTTGGCGTCGCCATTCTTAATGCAGATAAAGGTGTCGTTAATTGATTTATGCTATTGTCAGAGCTCGTGAAGATGGTGTTTGTTTGAGTAGTTACATCCGAATCATTTTGTGTAACGATGTCTGAATTTAATGGCGTTGTTGTTTCAAAACCAACTAATACAGTAGTTGTATCAGCATTAGCTTGAGTTGTGGTTTGTACTATTTCTGTGATTGTGGTGGTTGTACTAGATTCATCGAGTAATATGTTTAAACCTTCCTGTTCTGTAGTAGCTATTTCAGTATTTATATTAATAGCATTTGTGAACTCAACTGCAGAAGTCGTCACAGTTATAGTCTCACCTCTTTCACTAGTTACTGATGTTTCGGATCCAATACGAGATGTAGTTGTAGTTAAATCTTGTGCAGAATTCATATCATCTACTGGGGCAATGGATAAAGTTGTTTCAATACTACTAGTATCGCTTGTTTCTTCAATTGATGATCCAAAGCGTGAAGTTACGGTTGGTTGAGAATTATCACTAAATGTAGTTGTAGGTTCTGTAGATAAGCTACTATCAATATTTTTAGTGGTAGTTTCGTCTGTTGTTAGTGATTCCATAGTAGAGGGGATTATGTCAGAAGTGACTAAAGACATTGGCGTAGCTACAATAGACGTAGAGGTAGTTGTTGGGGACGAGGTTGTAGTTATCGACGAGGTTGGAGTTATAGGAGAAATGATAGGAGACATGAGTGTGGTTAAAGGAGATTCAGGAATGTCATTGTTTGTTGGGGTAGTTTCAGTCGTAGTTATCATCGTATTCATTATATTTGTTAACCGCTCAGACAAATTTACTTTGTCTGAAGGATTAACGACGTTAGTCAAGGTTGGTGCAGTAGCAAGTTCATTATTATGTTGACGTATAAGGTCTTCGATCATTTTTAAAACTCTAGCTTTTTTGGATAACACCCATAGTTGAACTTGTGATAATTGACTTGGATCTTGAATGTTAATATCATCAAAAAATGATCCTACTGACGATTTTCCTAGGTCGGTAAACTTTTGATTAGAATCAAATATTTGGGGAGTAAAATCGTTGATTTCATAGTTTGTAAGGAATGGCAAAGGAGAAATATTGTTAGTAGAGTCAATAGTTACATCTGTACCTGATTTATTTTCGATATTAATTGATGTACTGGTTGTACCTGCGTCTACAGAGGCAGAAGACGTAATAGCCTGTGTTGTAGAAGTCGTACCGGGCGCCATGGAAGAAACACTTGAAAGTTGAGGACTAACCGTTGTAATAATTACATTGGCTAACGTCGTCTGACTACTAGACGTAGGTTGTGAATTTTGTTCAACATCTAATGCTATTTCAGAGCTATTTACAGCCACAGTGGGGGTATCTGTCTCGAGGACCAATGCTCTACCGTTTTTAACCGTGCTATTTACATTATTATCCTTAAGTAAGTTTTGCTGTAGATCAATATTTACAGAGTCTGTGTTAATATCAATGTTTTCTGTGTCTTTGATATCCTCTAAACTATAAGGAGTAGTGTTCGGGATTACGTCAGATTTGTCAAGTGCAGTTGCAAGTCCGTCTAAAGCTCTAGGTATTATAGTATTTAACAACTTTGCCATATCTCCAGATATCTTGGATCTACTATCTTCATCCATGTTTAAGATTATATTTTTAATATTATTAGATAACATGCTAGTTAGTTCTGAAGAAAGTAAATTATTATTTGATAATATAAGGTCAGACACAGTGTTATATACCATAGTTGAGTCAGTCGTTGGCTGATTTGATGCAGATTCAAGTCCTGTCGTAGTTTGGTCTATCGGTGATTCTGTGTTTGAATACAATAATTTAATGGCAAATGGACGCCTTGCGGAAATTGGAGTTGTAGGAGTAGGAATAGGAGTTCTTGGTGTATTCACAGGAGTTACGTTCACATCTTGAGTGTTTTGTGACGGTTTAAAATCTGCCCCGACCGTACTGTTAATCACATTTGGTGTGGTCTGAACAATGTTCTGTACAGATTTAGTAATAGTGCTTACATCGGAGGCAATAACTGTAAAATTTTCCTGATTTGGTATGCCTTGGGCACTATTTACATTGATATTACTCACGCCGTTGAGTACTTGTATTACATCTGTATTAAGGATTGGATTTTTCGTTACTTCAGTTGTTGTAGAGAGTCCAGTTCGAGGTGTAGATGTTAGTATTTCAGCTAAAGCGTCAAATATTGATACTGTAACTGATGGAGAATGTTGTGAGGCTTCAACATTCATTACATGTGATTGTTTCACCGGACTCTCTGATAGCCTCAAATCTGCTGAGGACAGAGTCCTCCGTGTTTGAGTAAATGAAATGGCATTCAGGTCTGGCCCTAATTGTATTTCTTCTCCCTCTACCTGAAAGAAGAAGTAATCTCACCCATATAAATAGAAAAAAAAAGTTGTGTCAAATCATGCTATTTAATAAGAATTGCATGAAAGTAAATCATTCAGGCATTTATGTGGAAATTCGTGCAAAGACCAAAGCCTCTTTATACTTATTTGGGATTAAGACGAAAGGGTACATTGAGGTGTTAGATGAAATAAGAGAGAAAGGCGACATAAAAACGAATTATTATTAAAACAACGTTTCAAATGAATACAAATTTAATGTCTAACTTGTTAGTGAATGCTATATAGTAAGTATTATAAGTACATTTAATGTGTAAGTTAATGTGTTAGGGTTGAATACATGTATCTCTATAATATTAACTTAAATAATAATATGTATCATTATAACACCTCAACGGAGAAACTTTTTATAAGTTTTGGGTTTTATTTCAAAGAGATGAAAGAGAAATAAACAGATCAAGAATCTAAAAAGTTAGAATGCTATAAAGTCTAAAATGCATCTAATTTTACCATCCCTTTAAAATGAAATCAAAACAGATATTTAACAACAGATGAGTGAATGAGATAAGTAATGGCGGTGATATGATAATGAATGCTAAAAACTATATTATTCCATTAACCAGTTCAAAAGATGGTTCATGAATATATGACGCCTTTTCATATGGTCTTGATATTGATTCTGTGGTTACATCGATCTCCTTCTTTACGAACCATTTAGGCTCTTCAACAGATTTCGTTAACAGGTTGTCAGTAACGAAGAATTTCAGCCACGCCTTCAGCAATAAGAAAGATTTTATTGAATTAAAGGTATAACCAAAAAATATTTTCTTATCGTACAAAAGTCACAGGATGAATTCTATAAAAAAAAACTATGCAATCAGAATGAATAACAGCTTATTCAATTTAATATAATATTGTGGAATAATTTGGTTTCTATCAAAAGTGAGTAATTCACTTTGCTAGAGTTATATATTTATTGTACTAATTAACATCTTGCAGAAATCGACTATACTATTTCCATGAATGAAAATGAAGGTGCAACAATGAAGTGTTAGAGTTATCTCAATGCCAATTTCATAAAGGGGCTTTGTTCTGGTTCTCTAAGAAATCTGTAAAAAGAAGTGAGTTGACTTGTCAATTTTGTCTGTTGCACTGGATTTGTAAAAAGTAAATTTGTGTATGTACTGTTACTTACAGTTGATGATGTTATTGTGGGTACAGTTGGTTTGTAAAATGACTTATCAACATTGGAAGCTCGATATTTAGAACTAAACCTACTTTTAGGTCTTTCAGGCTCTGGAACTATCTGTGAAAGTTTAGTCAAAAAAAAATGAAACAAGATTCACAGAAAATTATAATTTTTAAAAGTTCGTTAATACTTACGCCATTAGAAGAAGCTTCTGTTGTTTTAGAATATGCATCACTGAATTTTCTTATATTCCTTTCTCGAGGTCTTGGTGATGTTAAATTATTATTGTCTTCATTATTGGCTTTGGATGTCGTATGTTTACGTCCATATTTTCTTGTTTGAAGATTTCTTACTGGTAGAGTCACTGTTGAAGGTGCACGTTCTTTATTTTCAACATCTGTAGGATTCTGATTTTTATAATTTGCATGATATTTGTGCCTATCTATATCTATTCTTGAAGACATTGTTCGTGAAACAGAGACTATTGCCATATTTTCAGATTCACCTGTCATATCAGACGCTTCATTAATAGCATTTTTCTCTTGTGATTCTTTACTATTAACATTTATTATAAAGTTTTTATCAGTAACAGTTTCTTCCGGATTTTTAAGCAAAGTGTAAATGAGAGGCACGTCAACGGAATTTTCATTTTTTTTCTGCGCTTCGTCGTTATTTGTAACTTGTAAAGTTTCAGTTGTTGCTGTTTCACTGCTCTTAACATTAGTCCTTACACGTGTATAGTAAGAAGTTTTTGGTAAAGTGATTTTACTCTGAGTAGAACTATTCACTTTATTTGTCATCGTAGAAGTTTCACTACTAGTTGTATTTTTTATAGAGAATCTCCTTGAATAATTAGGAGGTCTAATGAAAGGCTTATTTAACACATTATCTTCAGACTGTTTATCTTTTCCGATATTTTCTGGTGTTGGTGACTCCGTGGTACTGGCTTTAAATTTTCTGTTGTATTTGTTTGTTTTTCCTGGTACCTGATTTATAAATGGGCTTGTTGTTGTTGTTGAAGGTGCAAATACTGTTGATTTTTTATTCCTAGTAGCATAAGTTCCCCTAGGTCTATATTCAGAATTTTTTGGTTTAGATGTATCCAGGCTTAATATAGCTTCGTTTACTTTCTCCACTGTTTTATTTTCTGTTTTATGATCTTCCTCAATTTTTTGTTTTCGGAGCTGTAATATTTTTTACAAATATACCTTTTATTCAATGCTAATATCAAAATGAATTGCTAATTTCAAATAAAGTATTTTTATGGCAATTATTCATAATGTATTAGCATTAATAAATTAGCTAAGTGTAAATAAGTGAATATGTTATTACGTTAGAAAAAAATGAAAGATTCAATGAGTCGTAAAACGTTGAAATATGAACCCTAGTTAATTACCCTCGAGTATTTATTTTCTGCTGGACCAGTTTGAGTTGATTGTAATGATGGAGTATAGGTGTTGTATACTTTTTGTGACGCTTTCACTGACAAACTCTCACGTATTGGAGAGCTCGCTTGTGTCTGAAAAATTTAACATGAAATACTAATAAAATTTTTAAATAAATTTAGACCTTTGTAATGCCAATAATATATATACATATATTTTTGTTAAAATCACCTTTTGACCCTTTGATGCCAAATGCCAAACAATAAATAGATTCTATAAAGATTTTAACTTAAGTTATGTGATGTAATCAATATACACTGTTCATTAAGAACTACTTTTCATTTTTATGTTTAAGTAAGAGTATAATATACAATTTTGTCTTAAATAGGTACTGTCATAACTGTTTATTTTTGTTTAAATGTTTAATAACATTTACTGGAACTCTTTAACTCACCGAAGCGTTTTTGGCTTGTATCAACGCTTTAAAACTTGGTGGATAATTGTCATCTTCATTAATTTCTTCCGTTGCTTGTGTTTTTGAAACAGATGGTTTGCTAACTTTTCCTCTTCCTAATGGGCGTCTTACCACTTTTGTTACTTTTAATGTTGTAGTCTTAAACTTATTAGCTTCAGTACTTTGCGAGACAAGCCTTTCAACTATGGGTGCGAAGGTCTGAGTTTCTTGTTGACTAGTTTTTCTTCTACTCTGACTAGATTTCACGATTTCATTAGAACCACTTAAACCTTCTCCTGTTAAATTTGGGTCAGTTTCTGATTGTCTAGTCTGATATCTTAATTTCCTAGCACTTCTCAAATCGCCCGTTCTTGCAGTAGTAGGTTCTTTATCCGAAACAGATATCGAATTAGTTGTTCCGGAACCGGTCAGATCTTGTGTCACTACATTAGTACGTGTATTAACACGTACACGAGACCTTTTTGGATTTATGCTTTCGGTTGTTGGAGTATTTATAATTACTGGAGCGCTAGAACTTCTTCTCCTGAATTGAGATGTAGTCACGTTTTCTTCTTTAGGTACAATTTTAGATATATCATTAAAATTAGAATTTATAATGTCTATTTTACTCTCAACGATAGTTGGTGAGGATATTTCTAGAGGTGTTTGCGTGGTTTGAGCTGGTCGTCTGCTGACTTGTCTAGTTCTGCTCCGAAGAATATTTTCTTTAGAGACCGATGGTTCCGTTTTTATTTCATCGTCAGCTGGCCTACTACGTGATCGACTGGAAGTTCTTCTCGAATCGAATCGTTCGTTATTGCCTTGTGGTGGCGGTGTTTCTGATATTCCTTCAGCTGGTCTACTCCTAACTCTTGAACGAACAACATCACGTTCAGGTACTTCTTCCCGGCGCCTGCTACTTCGAGACTTGAATGTAGGTTGCGCTTCAGACTGGCTGAGATTGATTACGCTGTTATCGTCTGTTACTGATGGTGATGGAAGTCTCCTACCAACCCGTGCTGCTCCTTCCACCTGAAGGTAAGTAAAAAAAACTTTTATAAAGAAATTAAACACAGAGTATATAGTAAAAAAAGTTGTGTGTAAATCACACGCAGTAGAAGTGAAACTTTATATTCTATTCTATTCAAACATTAGTTTTGAGCATTATTTTGTATATGTATTAACAATACACAACAGACTAATTTTTAAAAGTACGTGATAGTCACTACGACTCAACAGAAATTAATGTGCTATTTATTTCAAAGTTTCCCTTTCTCTCTACCATACTCTTTTTCTATATCATTACATAGTATAAAACAAGTCCCCTACCGCGTCTATCTGTCTGTCTGTTCGCGATAAACTCAAACACTACTGAACGGATCTTTATGCGGTTTTCACCAGTGGATAAAGTGATTCACGAGGTACGTTTTGGTATATAATTTGTCCAGGATTTTTTTATAATCAAGGCGGGACAACGTCTGCCGGGCCTGCTAGTGTACTATATTTTTAGTATATTAAGAATATAGTATACAGCATGGAGTGAAGTCTCCAATGTATGCATAGTTCGCGAATGGACCCTATACAAGGGTAGAGTAGCGAGGATGCAGACCGCAAAAAACCATCGCGTAAAGATGATACAAAGATTAGGGAAACTATGTAGAAACGTATTCTATCTCATTCTCTCGCAGGCTAAAACCTATATATACATTTATAGCGATCTCTTTTTCGTTACACATATTTGTCCCACAGAATACAATTCACACTGTGGGACATTATAACTTCAATAATTCTTATGCGAAGCCACATGTTACATATTTATGAAATTGAGTGTGAAAGATTTACCACTCATAATTATTTGGTCTAGTTTTGTCAATTTACTATTTTGTTAGTACTATTTGAATATTTGAACCAACAACATATATTCTCGAACTCTTTTATAATAATCAAACACAACAATTAGCAGTGTCAACCTTTATTTAGCATATAATATTTAATTCATGTTTAGAAAGCGCCATCAATGATGTAACCAAACAATGCATTCTTATGAAACCTCACATATATATAGCGATGCAGGTAATAGGAAGAAAGTAAAAACAGTTGAAACAATAGTTAAAGTGGATAAGATCAGTCATAGGAACCCCTTGTTATGGTCACTTAGTGCGATACAAGCAACTCATATCAGGCAACGGAATATAAAAGGTTTCGAATTACATATAAGTACTACTGTGTAAGTATGATATTTAAAAAATGACCTCTTTTCATCTTAAATGAAAATTTAGCATAATATATTAACATGCTAACCCTAGGAACATTGGTTCTTACACAAAGTTGTAACAATACACGCATCAAATATTAATAGTCATTCCCACGTATTATAAAACAAAGTCATCTGCCACGCCTGTCTGTCTGTTCGCGCTAAACTCAAAAACTACTGCATAGACTTTGATACGGTTTTCACCAGTAGATAAAGTGATTCACGAGGAAGGTTTAGGTATATAGTTTGCCGCGGTTTATTCTATTATCAGGGCGAGAAATCATCCGCCGGGCCCGCTAGTACAAATAGTATAATAATTTAGCCAAAACACCTCATTTCACTTCCATGAATTATAATTCGCAAAATCTATATAGATCTATATCTATGTATATACATATCGCATTTGTACATGATTTTACTTGACATCATTATAATTCGCAGTATTCATATGAGTTCTATATATCGCAGAAGCATACGATTTTATATATTTGTCACTTTAGATTTTTGTTTCATGTCGTCAAACGTAAGAAAGGTCTAGAATTGAGAGTTTACCGTTTGTGAAACTTTTTGTATTTACAGTTTCTTTTTGTATTTGTGTTTACAATGTGTTCTAGAGCTAACGATAAGCACTGTCGAATCTAAAAACCATCACCGAGAGAGCTACAATATATTACCAACCTTTTTTATTAACGTAGGTAAATACTGTATGGATAGCCACCCTCCCGGGGGAGAGAGTGGGTAATGTCCGACTCGTACGGACTAAACCCCACGGTGTACCGACAGACCGTATTTATTGAGGCGGCAAGAGATCGTACCAGCTACTTAACCTTGGATAGCCACCCCAACAGTCCACCCGGCGGAAGGTGCCCGCCGGGCTCCTACCTAATAAGGAGACAGACTGAGTACTCCAGTTGCCTCCCCTCATCAGCCGATCCTCCGTCGGCTAAGTGGGTCGCTTAGAGGATCGTTTTCGCGAGCCCTCTCCGCCACCTCCTTCTGCGAGATGACCTCCTCGCAGAAGGATGCCATCGCTTA
The DNA here is from genome assembly GCA_036509395.1 of Antheraea yamamai. NCBI lineage: Eukaryota > Metazoa > Arthropoda > Insecta > Lepidoptera > Saturniidae > Antheraea > Antheraea yamamai. Next base: position 3,219,389 of record AP028436.1, read on the forward strand.
CTAACGCCTGTGCGCTAAATCCGCCCTTACCGCCGCAGCCAGAATGCAGTGCTGTCCCTCCCACGCAGCACACTCCGACACAATCCTGGCTAACATATTGACAGAGAAGCTTCTCGACTACTAGATATACGCTAACTGATCTCTAAACGCGACAAAATAAAATAAAGTGACTGTGTCTGGTATATGACGCGGTTAGTCATCGCGACAAATTAGGTACAGACCGAGACCCAAAGCTACGAACAGAGAACGAACTGCTCCAGCATTATACAACAACATTGTGAAAATATTATTTATCGACGGTATTGTACCCTGAAAGTAATCAATAAACGATACAAATGTGATCGCTGAATACTTGTACGTCAGAGAACTACGGTATAAAATAAGATTCAGTTTGTTAAATAATACGCCTGATTATAAATTAATGGCAACCTTTCATATATCACTGTTGCCAAAAATTTAGACTATTTATAGATAATGTTTAATAAGTTAAATAAAAAAGTCGAGGCAGTCATAAGGACTGCCGACAGAAGTGAAAACTCAAACCAATAAAATAAATGTGTTCTCTTTTGAATTTTTATATTAATTATAGTGTAAATGACAATATTTATATTTCAGAATTTGGTTGTAGGAGCTTCGGCTCACTACTAGAACATTCCAGACTAACACGGACAGCGTAATAATAAGACTTGGAGAGTGTAAAATAGACTGTTTATTAAAATTATCATAAAAGCTATTTATACAGACATGCGACATTTCATTTATTTGTTCAATTGTTTGAACGATATTCTATTTATAATATTTACAAAAGTTTCAGCCAGTCTGCCAGAGAGGATGACATTCTCGGTAGCTACATGATTCCCCCTCAAGCGAAGCGTACCGGCATCTTGATGCTTCGACCGGAACGAGTCTTCTGTAGGGTGATTGGCTCGGAAGTAGCGTTGCCTAGAGTAGTGCTTGGTTGATCCACTTCGTTGAAACCGTAGGCAGGTTTTAAACGATCGATGGATGCGCTTGCTTCTCTAGTAGGCAATTGTAGGGTGAAAACTTTGTCGGTTCTGTGTTCTTGATTTTTTTAACATTAGAGTGGTTTGCACATCTATTGGCACTCGGAGTAATAATTGTATACATTTTTATAAAGTCTATTATTGAATCAAACGTATGGTGAGCTGCAAAAAATCAATATTAAGTAGTAAAGATGTTTTTTTTTTAAGTTTCCTGGCAATTAAGGTATGATTCCAAAGATAATGAAACTGTCTGAAACTGATAGTGTATTGATTAAAATACTATTATGGTTTATTTAAATAAAGATAAAGTAAACATTGGGTGTTTAATTCTATATCTTGCTTTAGTGACTCCCATTACCCCCTTTTTCGCTACATCTACACAGGCCCCTTTACTACGCGTCGCTAGTCTGACACAAGCCGCGCAAGCGCAATACGACCAGTCATGCTTGTGTAGCATGTCATGACATAAAATTATAAATTTATCTCCTGCCAAGTATACCGGTCAACGCCTAAAGAAATTTTCACATCAAAAATTCTGTCATTTGAAAGCTATCCCGGTGTGCGCTTCATAAACCGTTAGCATACATAGCGGTTATCATTATATAAATTACCTAGCTTCTGTCCGCGACTTCGTCAGCGTGGACACAGCAGAAGCTCTCAAAAGGAAAAAAACCCCAATTTTGAAACATTCTTCCTTGGTGCTCCACTTTCATTGGTCTTAGCATGATATAGCCTATAACCTATAAATAAACTATTTAACACTGAAAGAATTTCTCAAATCGGACTAGTAGTTCCTGAGATTACCGCGTTCAAACAAACAAACACTTCAGTTTTATAATATTAGTATAGAAGTATAGATTTACGGATAATTCAATCTACGCAGCATATTAGGAATACTTTAGGATCAAATCGGTCGATACGTACACATTTGACCTTGACTCGAGCAGACAATATGCTAATTAATTACTTCTTTGTAACCCGAACTATATTTAAAAGTACACGGTAATTTCACACACGATTGAATTACAACAATGAAGTTTGACTGTTTTTTAAATCTAAATATTCAAGATACATTAACGATTGGAACAAGACAGACAGAATGTTTGACGCCCGCTGAAACACATAACATTTGAACAGCCGTAGATCGAATTGAATTTTATATACCGATCTCTAGTCATATCGGTTTAGCGGTTATATCGTTCCGAACATACTGACAAATCTATATTAATTATGTAAATAACATGATAGAGTTATCTCGTTGTGCGTACACCGCGCAAAAGCTACTAGGTAGATTTCTATTATTTTTGAAGTGAAAACTAATTTAGGCGCGTTAAGAGGTATTTTTTTGGCAGGAGATACACTTATGATTTCGCGTCATGACATGCTAATAAGCGTGACCATATTGCGTTCCCGCGGCTTTAATCAGACTAGCGACGCGTATTATAGCGGCATGTGTACATTTGTAACTATATAAAAATGTACATAATTATAGTTTATTTATAGGTTATAGGCTATATCACGCTAAGACCAATGAAAGCGGAGCACCAAGGAAGAATGTTTCAAAATTGGGTTTTTTCCTTTTAAGAGCTTCTGCTGTGTCCACGCTGACGAAGTCGCGGACAGAAGCTAGTTAATTTACATAATGATAACCGCTATGTATGCTAACGGTTTATGAAGCGCACACCGGGATAGCTTTCAAATGACAGAATTTTTGAAGTGCAAATTTCTTTAGGCGTTGACTGGTATACTTGGCAGGAGATAAATTTATAATTTCATGTCATGACATGCTACATAAGCGTGACCATATTGCGTTCGCGCGGCTTTAGTCAGACTAGCGACGCGTATTATAGCGGCATGTGTGCATCTAATATTTATATTTTGTAACTATATAAAAATGTACATAATTATTGTTCAAACTACCAATAGATGTGAAAACTAGACTAATGATAATAAAATCAATGCAAAAATTATGAAATTTAAATAATTCACACTATAATTAATTTTAAAATTCAAAAGAAAACACTGTTATTTTATTGTTTGTAGTTTTCACTTCTGTCGGCAGTTCTTATGACTGCCTCGACTTTTTTTTACTTTTATTTCTTAGATACGTGATCTTTATCTAAAAAAACATGTACCTATATATTAATTTAACATAAAGTTATTACAGTTTTAAGAAACTACGATTTTTGTATTACGCATTCAACGATGTATATTTTCATGCAATGGAGAAATGGGACAAGCAGTGTTTGTGCGCATACACAGGGCAGTGCAGACGTAGCCGCGGATATCGTTTAGTTTTAAATAAAGTTATATATTCTATATCAATAATCAATAATTTACATAAAGAAAAGTCGTTATTCGCGTCTGTCTCTAAGTTTGTTGCTTTAATTGTTCGGAACTCCGAGATGGAGTCTTATTCAGTTATAATAAGGGTAATACAATTTAGATTAAAAAAAGTAGAAAATATATTACAGGTCATATATTTTAAAAATGCCTACGAATAATTCCGCGATGGTATATATCTATATCTTAAATATAGCCCTTTTTTTAACGTGGGGAGATCCTACATTGGATACCAACTCCTTCGACGGAGAGGTAGGTAATATCAGATTAAAAAGAGAGAGAGAGAGAAAGAGAAGACCAAGTGTAATAATAGAACGCCACGGTGAACCACCTGCTGCGCTAATGGGGGTTATGCGAGCATGCGTCTTTAAGATCTAAACATATCTAAAGAAAGCATAGATTAAAAATAACGCGTAATAAAAAATAACTTGTGCGTGTAAAGATATGCTTACCTATGTTTCTGTGACTTTGATAAATTGTAAATACCAAAGCACCAAAAAATAGTTCTAAATCATTTGATTACAATTAAAAAAAAGATATAAAGAAACCTATGATTTAATGTAAAAGCCTATAATTAGACACCAATTGTTAAACATACTATTTTTTAAGCCCTAACAGCTAAAGTATCACTCCTGAAAAGTTGGCGCCCAACAAAAACGTCCGGATCGCGCAACCCTAGAGCGGGCGCTATCTCTATATATATTTATTCAATACATACCTAATTATAACATAAAATTAAATAGATTTATACAAGAAGATCTAAGTTCAGTATGGAGTCGAGATTTTTTCAAATAAAATCAGTGGCAGAACACTTGTTACTAAGATATCTAGTTCTTGTTAAGTTCAGATAAATGACTTAACATCTGATTTATTCCCTTATCACTGGCCGTAAGGGCCAATCACCGCGTATATTTAAAGTGAGAGGTCCATATGTGAACTACAATCAGACACAAGGCTTACTGCGTGTTCACACAAGATTGAAATCGAGATTTTTCTATTTTATCTATTTTAACAATCTAAATTATATATGTTTATATATAACTATACGTATATAAAATAAAATAAATGAATATAATTTTATCGTGATTATATCTTAAAAGAGCAGTCGTAAGTGCGCTCCGACCTTATTTCAAAACACAAGTTTTGTACCAAAAATATTAAAAATTGTTATTCAACAGAAAAACCATTTTTTCTGTATAGAACAATAAATATTTCGATTTAAAAATGTATTAACTCCAAAGAACTTAGTTTACTTAAAGAAAATTAAATTAAAACGTAGATTAATATTAATCATTTTTAACATTATCCAGTGAAACATAATAATGAAAGTACAAAAAACGTTTAGATATAAAATGCTTACAATTTTGATTAAAACACTTTAAAAATAATATTACAATCGTTATAAGCGAAACCGCGGGCAGAAATAGTTCCCTATTCAAACGCAAATTTATAAATAACGTAGTGAATTCTATTAAAATAAAATTACCATTTGTTTTATCGAATTACATTTTTTTACAATCGCTTGAAATGCTCTTAAATATTTATTAACTTCGGGATATATTTATTATATTATTAATCATTTTAAACACCTGTTTGTTGCCTTATAAAACTGCATACTAATAATAATAACATTATATTATATTGTCAAATAATTAATTTGCATCATTATTATCGTACGAACTCAAAACGCAACCGCGTCTGAGTATGAAAACGGCTAGTCCATAAGTCCGTGTGGCCTCATTCAACTGTACGTGATTACACACGTGCATTATATAGGTACATAAAGTCACATTATGTGATACATTTATATTAACTAAAATGTGGTAAATTATTACTTTGAACTTACCATATTACAGTGTAGTCTAAAATGTATACTTAGAGAAACTAAATATATATTATATATTTATATATATACGCTAAATATTGTAAAGACAATGGATTTAGCATATATATTGCAATATATTTGTCACTGTTATGAAATATAAAAAAATATGTGCGGTCAAGCACGAAGTCCCTTACGCTTTTTCTTCGAATCAAATTCGATATGGAGATTTAAATCGCTTATAATTATGTAATTTCGACACGTAAGAAAAAAGGGTTATGCCTCTCCGAGCGATTCCCACTCTCTCCGTGTTATTTCCTTCAAATTATTATATACTAGTGGGCCCGGCAGACGTTGTCTCACCCTGATTATAAAAAAAATCCTTGACAAATTATATACCAAAACGTTCCTCATGAATCACTTTATCCACTGGTGAAAACCGCTTGAAAATTCGTTCAGTAGTTTTTGAGTTTATCGCGAACAGACAGACAGACAGACGCGGTAGGGGACTTTATTTTATACTATGTAATGAAAATTTTATATGTTCGCCCTTTAATTGATATGACATAAGTCTTTAAAAGTTGTTCTATATTGTTGAAATATGTAGTAACTCTATATCAATTACAGTTAAATTTTCCGACTATCCCAAATGAGAAATCTTGTGTTTTTTTAAAACAGCGTAAGACTGAATTAATATAAAATTGTTCGGCAGAAGATTAAATAAACATGTATATGCTTTTATAACTACGTTCGATCTGTAAAAATGACACACGACAGAGGTAAAGCTTTTATACTACAGAGAAATATTTTGAATAAAGGAAATACAACAAAAAGCCAACGTCCCGCGGTGTACCCAGGCGGTCACCCATCCAAGTACTGACCGCGCTCGACGTTTCTTAACTTCGGTGATCGGACGAGAATCTGCGATTTCAACACTCTACCCGACACAGCGTTTATTCCCACCATTTTTCGTCAAAGAAAAAGGTTGCCGATCAGAATGTCATGCCCATAAGAAGTTTCACTTCAATACAATTATTATCTATACATTTACGAATGTAAGCCTGTGAAGTAATATTTTAAGATTTTCATTCCTGCGATGGCCTTCGTCTGCTACTAAGCTTAGTTCGCAATGTTCTGTCACGATGGAATCTCGAAATTACAAGTAGTGACCTCAAAAATGTCTCTATAAAAATCTACACTTGACAACGCTGATTGCTTAGATAGTAACTGTTCTGATAACTTCACGGATGGCATTGAAGCATTCACATATAAAGTGAATGTTTTTGTTAAGTAATATTTTGGTAAAAACCTGATTTTAAGTATTTCATTCATAGAATGTTAATTTTACAGATTAATTCATGTTCATAGAGCTTAATTAATTCATTAACTCATTTGTATTATTTTTCAGACTTTGGTAGTCCACAAAACTGGTTATCTTTTATTAAAATGTTATTATCACTGCTTAACGCGTAAACAGTCTCGTAATGTAGTCCGGTGACGCTGTTAAGACCTTGCTAGGTCAATAGCGTAGTCAGTTCGAAAAAAATAATAATATATACCTTAGAATTTAATTATATATTCACGTCAAAACTATATCCGAATTGGTCCAGCAGTCTAAGTGATACGAGTTCTAGGATGGGAACAAAATAATGACGCATGAGCTATTTTCGAACTAATATCATAAATGTCAGATTAAATTTGTTTGTTACGTTTTCAAGCCTTAATTATTCAACCAATCATGGTAAAATTTTATAGATAACGTTTTCAGATGTAAAGAAAAGAACATAGAGTACTTTTCATACGGTAAAAAAGAACTCTTCCCGAAAAATAGATTAAACATAGAAGCGATCTAAACTTAATCATATATTAAAAGAAACTTGATGACAGCTAAGGCAATCAAATATTATTTATTCATTCAGCTTATTAACGCGCTTATAATGCATTTGTAAGAAACCAGTAAAAGCTATACCTCATATTTTAATGTATACCAGATGAAAGGTTAGACTCTCGCAGTATTCTAGAATATGATACATCATGGTCTCATTTAACACATAAAATAATACTATCAAAACAATTCGTAATAGATAACAAAGAGAACCTTAGGTAAAGTTTGTTCTAAGAATTTCAAAAGTATGGATAATAACTTAAATAAACCTAGGTTGAATGACCGGTGATAAAACATGCGAGCAGCTACCCAGAGTTAATAACTTTCGATAACAAAACAGACAATAAGCCTTTTTGTTTGTTCAAACTTCGAAAAATTATCCTTTGTTAGTTGGTTAGCTTCACTTTCAATTCACTTCCATTTCACCTGACAGTAATTAACACTGTGTTTTAATATTGACGCTTTGAGGATTGAGTATAATTTTTGTATGTTTCTAGATAATTAGGTCAAATACTAAGCACTTATTTTTTTATTGGTTTCGAACGAGCATCGAGTGCACGTGTGCTCCATAAATATTGCTATTGTCTAAACATTCACCTGATATAAGCAATAACGAAGTCTGCGGCGTCGTACGCGTTTATTCTTGTTTTTTCTAACTAATTCAGGACCATTTACCAAGTTACAAAAGTGGATAGATAAGTTTAACTAAATGCCGATTTTATATAACAAAACATTATAATATATACAGACATAACACACAATAAATTGTTAATATGCTTTAACTAATTTAATTTTAAATTTAAATTTAACTTTATTTATTTACATGTGATTTAAATCATTTACTAGTGAGACAGGTCACGGCGCCAGGTAATAAATTACATTGAATTTATTGTTTGGTAGCTGATTCCCGTGACTTCATCTGCCTCGTTTTTTATCTCAACTGTTTTGTTATATCTCAAAGGGATTAGGCTGCGTTTACGACGAAAGATCCCAGGTGGCTTACATGCCAACATGTCAACATTTATCATTAAATACAAAAAACTTACAAAAAATCTTTACAAATCATATAGTTAAATTTTGCTCGTGAATCGCTCTATCTATTAATGAAAACCGCATGAAAGTCAGCTAATTAGTTTCTGAGTTTATCGCGAGCAGACAGACAGACACCGCGGAGGACTTTGCTTTATAATAGTGGTGATAGTGAATAGGGTGTCTGCTGACAGCAAATTAATAATAGACCTTTTTTATTATATTTAGGTGTATTGGCTTTATTTATAGATTAGCTTTTGTTGGCGACGTCGCTCGCGCTAATTTAGATTTGACATATACCTCTGGGACCTCGGTTTATCTAGATAAATGTTATGGTAAAAATGTATGCAGAATTGTATGACAATCGGTTTAATAATAAAGGCGTGAAAGCGTAACAAACAAGCTCACATTTTCATGTATAATATTAGTTAGAATTAAGCTTATTTCACAGAGCGAGTATTCAGCTTCAGGAGATAAAGTGTTAATTAGTACTTTCGTGTAATAATATATATACGTATTTCTTTTTAATTATAGACTATCCATTTGTACACGTATCAAATTTTATTTCATACTGACCTCAAACTATAATAATAATTGAAGGTCAAACTTAGTGCTTTAATTTTAAACTGAGATAATATCTTGAGTTATATTAAGCAATCTGTCTACATAAATTATATATATATATATATATATATATATATATATTAAATATACATATATATTAAATACCAAGACACCTATAAGATTGTGGTAATCAATCCTGTGACGTCGCCGTTAGTGCCAGGGCGAAATAAGTCAGAACTATCGAAACAATCATCTCGTCATCATTTTTTTCTATGCAAATATATATGTATAAAAGAGATGGCGGTATTTATATACCAAAACTTGATATACTCTAATACAGTTCGACCGATCACCATGAAAGGTAATAATAAGTAAGGTAATAGCACAGCTATTATTACTGAAGGAAGCTTTTATGCTATTTTAGTATAGGTCGCTAATAGATGACGCTAGGTTGTGTTTCATAGTCTTTATTTTTTTAATTTCAATTAGAACTGGACAAGTCGCGGTTGATTGCTAGTATGTATGACAAATGGAAATGGATACATAGATTGATAAATTCTAAAATAATTCGACAAGGCTCCATGAAAGTTAGCACAATTATTCCGTAGAGAAAGTTTTTATGCTATTTTACTATAAGTCCCTACTAGATGGCGTGAGGTTATGTTTTATGCCGTTTATATATTTTTTGCTATTGAAACTGGACAAGTCGCGGTTGATTGTTAGTATGTATCCAGAGATTTTTATGCAATCTATTTTACTATACCTCGCCACTGGAGGTGCTGCAGCACATCTACTTTTTTGTAGTCCGGTGAAGCTGTGATAGCCCGTCAGGCCAATAGCGTAGTCAGTACGGAAGAAAACACATATACTTTTCTACTGTTTTACCAATCATTATTAAAATTAGTGTGTGTTGTTATTTAAATACAGTAAATATATTCGCGTTATCCATTTCGCTATAACGCTACTACCCAATAAATAAACAAAAAGAAGTTGTGTATAGATCACACGTGGTAGAAGAGAAACTTAGTATTCAGATTAATTCTTAAGAGAATTCACTATGAAGATGGTGAACATTAATTGTCGGTATTTTTTTGTAATATTTTAATATATATTAACAATGTTAATAATACATATCACAGATTTTTTTTTTAAACTCGCGGTAGTCACTACGATCCAAGAGAAAATAATGTCCTATAGATTTCAACGTGTTTCTCTCTCTCTCTCTCTTTGTATATATTTCAAGTACATTAAGAATATCATATCTCACTCTCTCACATGCTAAAACCTATATATATATATAGATATCTCTTTCTCGTTACACATTTTCATAAGATTAAATTTCACTTTAAAAAGTAATACAAAACACGTGTGTAGCTGTGGGCTCTACTAAATATTTATGAACGCTTAGAAAAATATACAATCTAATTCAATTCACCAAAGCTCTCACGATCTAGGTATAGTTGTATCTAAGTCAAAATAAGTCCACCTGGTAAGGTGGGTATGCGTCACCGACTGGTATCGCAACATGAACCAGATCGAGAGCCTCGGGTAAAACCAATTCTCTACAATCACTATATCTAACATGTTAGGCTTTATTTAGTGACCTTCGTATCAATGTAAGTAAAACGACAAACTAGTAATTTTATTTTGTATCTTAACCCATTTTTAAAACAATCGCTGACGACTACATAATTGGAGCAGCGCGATTACAGTTAGAATATACTGAAATTGTCTGGAAAAAGCTTAAAGGTAGTAAAGTAAATTTTACTTAAGTATAATTTTTGATAGAGTGAACCGATTTTAATGAAACAAAGAATAATGCTACCCGAAGGTATGTTTTGTGGTTTATAAGTCATTTTAAAAACCATCAGGTCTTTGAAACATCAGATAGATTACCCAATGATATAGCATATAGAGTGTAAAGGATATCAGATGATAGAAAATAACTAACATTGTTTGTAAAATGGGTTAACATAGAAATATCAACTGCGTTGCCGCATGGCGTGGAAATGAATAAAAATGCAAAGTTTGGTAACTTTAAACTTGATTGAGTTACAATATAAGAAAAAAAATACAAATTATCAAGACATAGCAACTTATATTTAGTGCAAATTAACTTCCATAACATATTTTGTAAATTTACGATTTACAATCAACCTCTTTACAATTATTGTTTTAGTATATCGTTTATATTATAAATACTTGTAATAATATAACAGCACCTATTTGTAATATTGTATCGTATCGCAAACTTTTTAAATGTACAATTTTGGGAATAAATAAATTAGAATAATATATCTGAACAGATATTCGTTAACCACGAAGCAACATATAATACAAATAGGCATAAAAACAGAAATTAAATAGCTTCATGAATCTTGGGAACGAGTTCCATTGTGAAATAGTTTAGTCATTACTACAAAGTTTCAATAAAAAATATAAGTAAGAAAGCAATAAAACGTATCATTCAAGTATAGAAAAGACAAAGTGTTCTTGTAAAAACATGTACACAAACTCTTCTAAACTAACCTACTTTTGTAATAGCTTAATATTAAGAACATTATTGGTATAGACGGCCTTCGATAACTTAAACTATGTCGAGTTACGCTTTACGACAACTTCGGATATTACTTTACAACATTATCATTTTATTAATCGCTGTTTATATGAAGTGCTCAACTACATTTTATTCAATAACATACATTGTATACATGACTTCAAATTATTTAAGTGTGGAATTATCCAAACTTTTTAAAGCATACGTCAAGTATAGTTAACAGCTTAATTGTACAAAAAAATACATCCAAAAGAAATTCATCAGTTATCAAGTCATAAAACACATGAAACGCAATAAAAAAATAGTCTGTTCTTTATTTTTACAGTTCATCGATTTTGAATCGATGATAGCTTAGCTGATAGCGTGATAGGACATTACGTCGACCGATATAATATAGATTCGAGTCCTTACAACTGAATCGGAGCTTTCATTGAAGGAATACACCCTAACGAAGCCACAGAATGGTGGTAGGGTTTCTAAATCCGCCTGGCTAGGTACCATCATTTTCAATTGGCTGCCAAGCACCTATTAGTGTATTCCGGTAGCTGCACATGAGTGGCAGTTCCCTCTATGTTTAACATATTTACCATCTCAGACTACATAGCCATTTAATTGAGATAAGATTGTGGTCAGATGCTAAAACCTGTAAAGTATTAATAATACTAAATGACAAGATTACTTAATAAGTTTATAAGATGCCGTATTCTTAATCAATCTATTCCTAAATACTAGAGTTAAAATGAAATAGGTCGTCATTCTCTATGTTATTATATAAAATGATGCTCATAACAGTAGTTATACGTACTAAGTAATCTCGTGCTTTATGTAGGTATAATAACTTGATAAGTTACCTTGCCTTTCACCCCACCGCGTAACGGACTTCGCGCGAGCTCCGAGCAAATCTTTGTTCTTGTCCGCTAACTTGTAATTAAGCATTGAATTGTTGCTAACTAATATTGAACGGTAGTGTATAGCTATATATGATTACATAACATATTTTTTCTTTACTAATTGGTAGCTTTTAGCTTAGATGTATGGAAGTTAAAAATATGATTCGTCTACGAGTTTTATTTTATTGAGATTTTAAATTAACTTTGTTAAATGTTATCCTTACTGCTTAGCGCTTATGGGAAAACGTAATAATACGTAGCCTACATAATACACTGAAAACTGATCTATGTCTTAAAAAGAGCTTCGTCAACATCAGTTTCGCAGAATAATTCGGACAAGCAACACATAATTCAATTTTATTTATATTTATAGATTATAGATCTATTATAGCTTTTTCTTAGCTCCGATTTATAATAGTGTAAAATGACTCGAGAAAGTTTTAATATACTAACCACTTTCTGAATCTTAATTTATTCCATGATTGAAAAGATTATTGTCATTTATTAAATTATATCGACACTATAACATTAATATGGATTTTAAAGATAATCCTACTCAATTACAAGAAAGGTTATACAAATAAATATTTAACAATTTAACTTGTAATAAATTACATATGTGTAAAGTCCGTCAAGATGCTTCTTGTTAAAAAGCAAGCTGTTTATTCGGATCTTGGCTACTAGGTTACAGGCTTTGCTTAGTTTGAAAGCCATTGTAAAATTAATGATGATAGAAAATGTGAAATAAAATATATAAATGAAAAAATTCAAAAGTCTGACGTAAATGAAGTTTGCGACCAACTATAACAATTCATTATTTTATTAGGTTTACCTCGACTGTTTACTAAACACCTGTGATATGATAACTTGAGACCTAATAATAGATCGAATATTCTACGTATCTATTCCTATATAGGTAGACTAATTGAATGTGTAAAAAAATAATTTGCAATTAAATTTTGCTTACAGTCAAAGAACTTTAATATATTATAAGAATAGGGTAGAATTTCGTCTAATACCGGAATCGTGAACATTAAGATCACAATTCGTCACGATAACAATTACAACAAATATCTAACTATGAGCAGACATTTTTTTATGATAATTTCAATAGAAATTTGTCACAGAACAATCTGTTTTTTTACGTGCAATTAACTATTTGCGGGCTAAAAAAAATAGTTTAGTCGTCGTCTTAAATTGACAGATTTTTGTAATCTGGATAAATTAACTTTTAGTTATAATGAACACCACATATTATTAATTTAATTTCAAACTAGCCAGTGTCCGTGATTTGGTTCTCTTGGTGATGGCTATATTGTTTTATTTAATTAATTGTGGGATGTCTTTAATTTGTCAAAAGTATAAATTAAATAACAGCGCCATCTAATGATGTAATCCATAGCTAAAATTTCACAATAAAATACCTTCCAAATACATATTATTCACGTACATTTACTAATTTTAATTGGTAAAACTACCGGCTAACTGTGAAGGAAAATATCGCTAGGAAAGCTAAACCTGAGAAATATTCTTGTACTATCATTACATAAGAGAAAATATAAAACTGTGGATTTTTCTATATTTGACACGTGGTGGGCTGGCGTGGTGATTATGCCCAAATTTACTCTTGGGAAGAGCTTTTGACTTGGGAGTGATACTTTTAAAGGCTTATGTTATTATTATTTTTACGTATCAAAGTAGTAAAAAGACTGTGGTTATAATAAAGAAGAACGAGCATGCGCAGAATTGGCGATGAGAAATGAAACACATTCGGTACGGTCATTCAAAAAAGAACTTGTTCCTACTTGAAATTGGTATTTGCTCGTTACATTTTATTAAATTAAATTTATTTTATATTAATAGTATACTAAATGTGTATATAATTGTTCCAGTTACATGAGATGTACATGCAAGCATAAAATGTGCAATAAGATTTTATACAATACATTGAGGCCACTAATTAAAGTAATAATATACATTCTAAATTTAGACATACGATAAAATAATTACAATTAATTTGCAGAGATTTGAGGTCAAGTGATTTCACTGCATAGACATTACCTAATGTGCTAAAGATGTTATTCTTTTATACATCGATATTAAAAATACTTTAACCAATTTAGGCTCTGAGAAGGTACTTATGAACGTTAGTACTCTACCACCGGTTCTGACAAACAACCCAACCATCGAGAAGGACCAGCAGAAAGTCAACCTGATATATCTTTTCATCTAAATTATTATAGAGAAAAGTTTATTTTCGAAGTAAAACTTCTTTAGGCGCGACTAGCAGGTAACAGGTAACAATGCAACGAAAGTTCGTTACGACAATATGGTGTCACGTTTCTGTACCATCCGGTTTTTAAATATTTTTGATTTTGTCAATAAATAGTTTATAACCAAACCAAAAAAAAAATATTCAATTGAAAATTGAATAATAACAAAAATCATATAATAGAATTCATTATGTGTATAGGAGCGAGCGACCGTGCTGCCATGTGGTTTCAATGTAAGTAAGTAACAAATTAAACCATAGCTTCATTATCTGCAGTGCCATCTACCAGCTAATTGGGAACTTAAATAACACAGGAAATATTATTAACAACTCTTTGTTATAAAGAAAATAAAATATAGAAAAATACAAACAGATCACAGTGATAAGTAACGAATTAAATTAATTATGATTTAATAGAAGTTTTGGTTATGTTTAATTATTATCGAAGTTTTACTTCAATCACGTGTGACGGTCACACGCACTCTTTTTTTGTTTGTAATGGATAAAATGAAAAACCAATTAACCGATTATAAAAATTCTTTCATCGAGCAAAGCCGCAAGTAAAAGCTAGTTGTATATATTATTATTAGAAGTCAATGTGGTCGCAATTGTTTTTATCAGATTGACAGAGAGTAATGTTATTTCCAGACATTACTATGGACTAAAACCTGCTTGACAAGCCGCTTGAACTTATCATCCCGTGACTTAGTAATATCCTTTAGGACTTTGTTGTAGAACATAATACTATTACCTAAAAAATGTCGCTGGTCTTACTGAACCTTTGTTTCTTGTATTAAAAACATAGCGGTCTTACTAAATCTAGTTCGCCTAGGTTTTATGCGGACATACATTAAACTATAAGGATATGGGAAGATATTAAAAATAATGTACTGGGAGGGCAGAGTTAAGATACTGATTTCCTAAAACAGTCATTATTAATCGTGAACTAAACCAGACTGTTTTGGATTATATTGAATAACTATGGAATATTGAATAATTCAAACTAATAGATAATAATAAAATAAATCATTAAAACTTATTTTTATATTACCCTTATCCCGCTCTGATAATAAAAAAGCCTTGACACATTATACACCTAAACCTCCCTCATGAATCACTTTATCAACTGGTGAAAACCGCATGAAAATTCGTTCAGTAGTTTTTGAGTTTACCGCGAACAGACAGACAGACGTGGCGGAGGACTTTGTTTTATAATATGTAGTAATGTAAATTATATATAAAAATATGATAAAGTATGTGTCAGACCTCTTTCACAATGACAGTATCATATATAACTCGTTTTTTAAAACAATTTAGCAATACAGAAAACTTCGCAGAAAGCGTTGTAAGGCTCAGGTCAAGGTGTGCATACAAACGAAAGTAAGGTGAAAGGAAATTGAACGACGAAATTTAAAATGTATGAAATTAAATATGATCTATCTAATTAATTTATCTCTAAGACCCGAAACAATGTATATACGTTAAGATTTGTCTTAAAAAATTACTTGAGAGTAGTTAATTTCCCATACGAGTTACGTACTTCGCCCGATCTTCTACGCAAAATACGCTAAATGAAATAACTCATTGTAACTTATCAAGGGAACAATCACTAAAGAGCCTGGATATACAGTGGCAATATACAGTAAATAAAGAGTAATAGATTCTGTAAAAGAGTTGGCTACGTAAGAATTACTGTCATTCTACGGCAGCAGTGCTCGCGATGATATGTTCAAGTCTGAACCGTCTAGTTAACAACATTCGCTAACACCCGAAGCTACCTAAATCAATCCTTAAGAATAGCAATTATAAACTGACCTCGGATAGGAGTGTGCTCCTATTTGATATAGGTAAAGACTACAGGCTATTTAAAACCAGACCCTACTACTTGGTGTCATAAAAAAGGCATAAAACTCATTTTTTCAATCGTTTTTACTAAATGATAAAGTGTAGCCGTAGAAATTAATAATATATAAGAAAGAATAATAATGAATTATGAAATTAAGAGACTCATTAAATGTATATCAATCCACAATTAGCACCTGTTATAAATGACAACAATACAATACAACTGATGAACAATAAACATTTGATCTGTGAGAGATGAACATACAAAATATAATAAACGAACTTAATGTAATGTACGTCAAGTCATCAGTGGCCTTTGGTAATAGATATAGATGTTTGGCAACGCAGGTAATCTCTCAGGCAGAAGTTAGTTAACAAAAATATAAATTAAATCTATATAATGACTTGTATAACCACCAATTAGTATGAATAAGATGAAAAGATACGAAATGCAATCTTAAAGCTTATCTTTGCAATATAATAATTTATATAAATAGAATACGCAAATGTTTGACATAACGATTTCAAGGCATTTCGAGGTAACTGTTCGCTTCACGTTAACTACAATAATTAAATAATTGTCTGTTACTAATAGCAACTCGCGACTTTGTCTGAGTTTTTATCCTAAAACCGATGACACCATATATAACCATCGCCTAAACTGTGAACAATTTATATAGCACATTCCGAAATAACAATCAAATAACAGGATTTTTGTTAAAATACTTGACAACTATCGTTATATTTTAATGAATTATGTTAATGAATTATTGGTCTAGCGCTTGCTAGATTTGATTTTTCCCTTGAGAACAGCACAATTTTTCGAGATGAAAATGACTCTATGTCCTTTTCTGTACCTGTGACAACATCATCTTCTTAGCCATATCCCACCTAAGTAGTTTCGGCATAACAGGTTTTCCTTTTCCACTCTCCCCTATCAGATGTTATCTCAGTATTCACACCTTTTATACAAATATCATTTTTCACACAATCCATCCACACCTTTTTCGGTTTTCCTCCGCTCTTATATCCGTCTACCATCATACTCAAAACTTTCTAGTTACATAGTTTTCTTCTATCCTCGTGACATGTCCATACCATGCTAACCTATTACTCTTCATCATTTCTTTCACTGGTGCTATTTTCAAACTTTCAAACACATCCATGTTAACATTCACATCTTTGCCATATGTAATTTTTTCTCATCTGTCTCTCTCGTAACCCAGCATTAAGATGCATATAGTATTACTGGTCTTATAATAGTTTTATACACCTTTCCCTTGAGTTTCAAGGGCATTCGTGGGTCACAAGCTACCCCAGTCACCTTTCGCCATTTTATCCATCCTGCATTTATTCTATTCCTCACATCCTAACAACGTGTATGCAAAATTTTATGACGTTCGGTTTAGTAGTTACGTTGTTAAATCGTAACAAATAAACTTACGTTCACATTTATAATATTATTATATTATAGCGACGCATTTTAAACTGAGTCGTTGGGCAATAAATGTCACTGACAGTAGGAATGTGCACGCAATGCAACCTGTTATCGATACTTAGCTACCTGCGGCACGCGGGGTCGATGCGTCATCGTGACTTTCATTAGCACTCTGACTCCTGATGGGTCGTTACGAGTAAGGGTTGTTGTTTTTCTATAAATATAAGATTTTTTATTATGACACAGATGGGAAAGATACGGATGAGGATTTTTGAAGAAATATCCCTAGAAAAGATAAAAATGGCCCTTTTCAGGGCCACATTACGATCTATACAGTTTCTCTATGATTACGTCGAAACAAACATTTTATCTTACAAATTAAAAACATTTATTTTCTGATAACGAAAAATGATTCCTATTAATACTTAACATAATTTAGCATATCGATCGTACCTATTCCGTTATCGATATGCACTTCTACAATTCTTACGCACATCACTACAGCTTTCCATAAGACCTGTAAGTGCGAGCGAGGCAGACAGATAAATATGATTTATGACCCGAAGCCTCAGTTCATAATACGTCGACTACAGTATAGATATATGTTTATTGTCTTATGTAAACTATGTATAGATATTACTACAAAGTTTCAGAAAACGATTCGATAATCTTAATATATATATTTCTTGTGTGCGTGTGTATGTGACTGAACTCCTCCTAAACGACTGGACCGATTTTGATGAAATTTTGTGTGCGTGTTCGAGTGGATCCGAGAATGGTTTAGATTCACAATTGGACCCGGTAGGTGGCGCTGCGGTCGACTTTTAGGATTTTTTTGTTTTCAAGGCAGGACAACGTCCGCCCGGTCCGCTAGTTTTTGTATATAATTATATAAAACAGACATCCATCCTCACAAACGTTTTACTTAATAATGTTAAAATAGTATATTTCAACAATGCAACATCTAAGATTAATTAGAGATTAAGTATAATCCTAAATTATTTTAACACTTACTGACTTATCGTTACGTGTACTCATTGTAATGTATACATTAACTTTCAAATATACCGAATATATAACATGTGAAGTAAAATATTATTTCTACATATTTGAATTTATAATTACTTTCAAAATTTATCGAATTCCGTCCAGTTTTTGTTAGTATTTCACATACCTGAAAAATATGTAGAACATTACTTTGAGAGTTAAAATAAAACGATAAAATATACATGGATGATAAATTTGTATGTGGTGTATATTTTTATATAAATAATTCTTCTCTCCGTGTGACTGTGACTGAAATTCTCCTTAACGGCTCGACAAATTTTGATCAATGTTTTTGTTAGTGTTCAAGCGGATTGAAGAATGTTTTAGATTAACAATCGGATCCGGTAGGTGGCGCTGCGGTTGAATTTTACAATGAGGATAACGTCGAGGCCGGTTTATATCTTCATATAAATAAAACCACGAAAACAGTTATACCAATTTTAGTTTACAGGATTGAATTACGGTTTAATGCCAGCGCGCTCAAACAAACACATGTATGTGGCTTTAAAGATGTACCTACTTAAATGTAATACCCTCTCACATATTACCATTAGTGTTCACATATCAGCTAACTCATATTTATATTATCAACGCTGACTTTAAACTTGACAAAGAAATCTAGTAAAACTATTTTGTGAAAGTTTTATTTGCCAAAAGCTTTATTTTACACATTTATAAATAAACTATATCCAATCTATTTTCTATCTATATCTTCTACACATATAATAAAAATGTAAATCTAACGTGTTTGTACTTTTACGATTTTCGCGAAAAAAATTGTTGTAGGTGGCTAGGAATAAGTAATAAAATACATTTCAACCATTTTTAGAAATGTCTGTCTGTATATCTGCCTGTTTGTAGGAACACGCATCACTACAAAGAAAATCATATACCATATCTTCGAGAGTAACTTAGTCTTTGTTTCATTAAAGTCGGTCCACTCTATCAAAAGTTATTGTAATTTGAATGACGGCTCGAGTTAAGTACGAGAGAAGAGTAGTAATCTATAGTAATATTATAAAGCTATATGATTTGTTTGTTTGGTTGAACACGCTAATCTCAGGAACTACTGGTCCGATTTGAAAAATAATTTCAGTGTTAGATAGCTGATTTATCCAGAAAGGCTATAGGCTATATATAATCATGCTAAGACCAATAAAAGCAGAGGACCAATGAAGAGTGTTTCAAAATCGGGTTTTTTTTCTCTTTTGCGAGCTTCCGCTGCGTATTAGTGTTAGCCCAAAGTAACTATTCCACAGAATGAAGTCGCGGATAGAAGCTAGTAATATATAAGCAAATACCCGCTCGCTTAGCTGTGCATTAAATAAAATTAAATTTAAAGAAATACCAAATTGCCAATGAAATCCAAAAAATAAATAGCGTAGAACCATCTACGAAAAATCTCGCATCAAATGCTCATAGTCCTATACTAGTCGTTCAATAGTTTTGATATGATTGAGTTTTAAAGGAACTGTATTATAATTACATATATATATATATAGATTGTGTAATATAAATTACATGATATGACCTCGATGCCGTTAACAATTACGCTATACTTATCGATAAGCAGTTCAAATAATGAACAGTAAAGGCTTAATTTCAAAAACACTATATATATATATATATATATATATATATATATATATATATATATATATATATATATATATATATATATATATATAATATATATATATATATATATATAATATATATATTGAAAATAGAGATATATTAATGTCAAAAATAGATAAATCGACGGTTAGTGCAAGAATACAATACGATAGGCTAATGTAATTATAATCAATTTTTTCTGTAAGTTATAGAAGGTACGTTAATTCGTAACAGTATGTAAGGTATTCATTGATAAATACCGGTTTTCATTGGACACACTACATGCACTTGTACGAACTCCCACGTGAAAATATTTGACACACTGGATATACCGGTCGGTTGAAAAAATCGTTAAAGCTACTTTCAATTTGAAGAATTATACTGTAAAATAGTCACAAGTTTTATTATATTTTATGTATTGGCTCCCATTTTTATCACTGGTATGAATATATTTGTTTGTTTATCGAAATAATACGTACACGAATTTGTAAATAATTATTTAAAAGAATTTATGCACAAATTCAAAATACTATATGAATGTATCGTCTATTAGGGAGGTACAGGTATATATTGAAGGACACAAGTTGTAACTTACTAATAAAATCAAGTAATCCATAGTGACGAAAACACGGAGCTTACTTTAAACCGTTTAAGTTTAATACGTATATTTATATCTCAAACAAGTACACAACATTGAGTAAGCGATTGCGAACGCAGTAAATATAAGTGGCGGTCTAAGTTATAGACGTAGGACGATATATAATACAACGACAACTTTTTTGGTATATTCTATGTAGTGAATGGCTTACTGCATTTATTTGTACAAGAAGATCGAAAACTTTTAGATTTACCCTGCTACAGAACTGCATAAGTCATAAATATACAAGAATATTTAATTGAAATATTAAAAGGCGCTGAAATGCCCAATATTTGATATTGTACAAATTGTACATTTTTTTTTTATGTCATAGGAGGCAAACGAACAGGTGGGCCACCTGATGTAAGTGATCACCACCGTCCATAGACACTTGCAACACCAGGGGAGTCGCAAGTGCGTTGCCAGCCTGTGTATGGAGGGGGAGAGAAAGGGAAGGGGAAAGGGGAAGGGGAGGGGAGGTGGGTGTCCGGCGCTCTCACTGACCGAACGAAACGCAACAATGCAAGCACTGTTACTTCACGTCGGTTTTCTGTGAGAGGGTGGTACTACCCCGAGCGAGCCGACCCATTTATGCTGAAACCAGTAATAGTTTCAGCGAAAAAAGTGATATTATATTTTAAGAAATAAAAAAACGGTCCACAAAATCATTAAAAACCTATATTTGGTGGCCTATATCCAACTATACCTAGTAACTATCCACGTGACTTCATAAGTACAAAAGAATTTACATCATAATTAGTAAATTCATTTAGAATGAGAATAATTGTGACCACACACACACGGAATTAAAATGATATAAAATAAAAAAATATTTAAGTTATACTACATTAGGTCTAAGAATTAGTAATTTGCAATAGAAGGTTTACGTTGAATATGTGGTGTGAAATATCGATAATTATTCGATCGTTTCAAACTTCCCAAAGCGAGCATTAATTTAAAGTTTAGATTAATTTAAAGACATACGATTACTTACTTGCTACTTACTTACTTGCTACTTACATACTTGCTACTTACTTACTTGCTCGCATATAAACGTTAGATTGTAATTAGTTTCATTTACAGTAGTAAATCAACTTTAAAATTTACACTAGCATATTTGTTCAATTTTTTTATTTTTTTTATATCATAGGAGGCAAACGAACGGGTTGGTCACCTGAAATTAAGTTATCACCACCGTTCATAGACACTAGCAACATTAGGGTAGTCGCAAGTGCGTTGCCAGCCTTTGTTTGTGGGAGGGAGGAGGAGGAGGAGGAAAGGGAGGGTGTGCCTCCGGCGCTCTCACTGACCGAACGAAACGCAATAATGCAAGCACTGTTACTTTACGTCGGTTTTCTGTGAGAGAGGTGGTAGTAAGTACATCTTGTTGATATGGGCTAGGGGTGATATCTTGGTATAGTATTTTTTTCTGTATGACAGATATACTGTATGCTTTTTTGTACCTCAGATAATGTGTATGCAAAACTACGTGATTATTGGCAGTTGAGCGTTGAGCAGTTAAGGCTTGACAGCGTAACAAACAAAGAAATAAGCTCACACTCGCCTTTGCAATATTCGGTAGGACTAGTTAAAACTACAAAGCGATATTGTGTTCCTCCCTTTATTTGTTGTTTGCATTTCATCCTCTGTATGTTAAGGATGATTACAAACCATACACTACGACAATTAGGAGCAAAAAAAATACCTTGTCAAATCAAATTCAGAATATACGCCAAGTGAAATCACGAGGCGCAATTAATATAAATATTTAAAAAAATCCGGAAATCTTAAAGCAAGTAAAGGCAGGCATCATATAATCAAATAAATGTAGTAAGAAAAATGGTTAAAATTTTATTTTATTATTCTGTAATATTTATAAAGATAATTGAACAAGATTTCATTTCACTTTCTAAAGGCAAAGCTTAAACTTCCCCAGGCACACTTATTAATTACAGGCTTATCACTTATCACTTGTACCACAATCGATACAGGGTAGCGTGACAATGTTTTATGTAATAGATTCGACTTGACCAGCCAATGGTACGTTTCTCTCAGTAAAGTGGAAAACAATATTCTTTTAACGATTTTTAGTATTAAAAAAAATATTACGTAGCATTTTAATAGTGAAATACAATTATTATTCCATCTCGGTAAAATGGCTTCGGAACATCTTTTCTTAAACATATTATGGCGGATTAGGAAACGCTCTTATCTCATTTGTTAAATAGCCGCTCCAATATGGCCCGGGCATGTGAGCTTTAGTATCTCGCTCATTAATTAAATGTTTCGCAAAAGCAAAGCGATAACGCAAGTCTAAATATCGGCTTAAAATTACACTTTTTTTAATAGATACATATAGTCGTAGGCATACACAGAGGCAGCACTGTTATTACCTTACGCTTGGCTTTCATTTATACATGATCTAAATCGGTAATTCTGTAGCCAATGTTTAACCATATCTGCTACCACGTTCCTGACCGGTTTGTTTTTTCAAGATAACTAGAAAATATTCCGGGAATATAAGAGCTCAATTTGACATAAGATATTGGATATAACTGAAAACTTTTTTGTTAGGTTTAGAAACCATTAAAAAAATGATATATGTCTATATATAGAATTTTGAAATTCAATAACATTATCATTACGGCAGGTATATTAAATCCATTATTGAACAGCGTTACAACTAGATTCAGGTTATATATGAAGAAAATTAAAGAATAATTTTTAAAAGCATCATAACCTATTGATCAATGAGTTTATTACATAACATTAATGGTACGAGCTTATCTCATTTACATTGATCCATCGTTTAGTGATGTTCAATGACATTATCGAAATATGAACGTTTCATCGCCACTCTAATTCGTGACTTACTTTACCACATACGACACGGAGCGTTATGTTATTGAGAAATCAATCACTTCGCATTTGTATTGGTATTTAGAGGTAGCAAATAAGGTGCCCGATTAATATGAATAATGTTAGAATTTTATAATCGTTTCAACATAAACATAAGCTAAGAAAAAAGCAATTTATATTATACAAATAATAAATAGATATGTTATTATTTAGAAGAGAAAGGATTGCATATGTCGTATGACTTGTTTATACAATGAGCTCGCATCCAAACACATTTCATTAGACATATATGACCATAGAGCTTTTAAATTCAAAAGGACAGTTAAGAACATTTAATATCCATGACTATTTTAAACAACGTTTAGTAAATCATATTTCAATATTCTTAATTATAATTGTCATTTCGTTTTCTTTTCCATACGTTAATTTTAGTTTTTATAAATGAATTCATTATCACTTTTTCATTTATTCTTATTCTATTCTTTTTTCTTTGTCTAATGTTTCCCAATATTCACTGTTATATAATTTCACTTTTTCATTATTATTAATGATGTACGATGTCAGTCTAGTTTACTCCATTTTATTATCATTACATAGTATAAAACAAAGTCCTCTACCGCGTCTGTCTGTCTGTCTGTTCGCGATAAACTCAAAAACTACTGAATGGATCTTTATACGGTTTTCACCAGTGGACAACGTGATTCACGAGGAACGTTTTGGTATATAATTTGTCCAGGATTTTTTTATAATCAGGGCGGGACAACGTCTGCCGGACCCGCTAGTTGTTATTATATTATACATCGGATTGTTGACTGTTACTTTATCCACATTTGTAAATTGAGGTCAATCTCACCTGATATTAAATACTAATAAGGAATAAGATAATAACAAGATTGGTTTTCAAGTGCAACTGTCAGAACACACCTACAGATTCTTGGCGACAAACTTTCAACTTTGGGGTGGTACCTAGCTTGCCCTGTATTAATAACTGTTCTACCTTGATACCACAATAAAATCTTTTTATCATGACATTTAACTAATGATTGACACCTAAAATATAAAACTAACCAAGCTAATAATACAAACGTATAATAATTACATTAATAAAAAAAAACAGTTTATATATTGGAAGAAATCTGTAACTAACTGACAATAATTAAAAACAAATGTTATTATGCATTACTTAAAAGTAATTTGATTTGAATATGACATTTAAGTTAAGTAATGACTTATCCTTCGCTTAACACCCGTAAGGTTAGAATGCGAAAACGCGAGCACTTCGATGGATATGGAGATTTATGCGTTCAAATTGAATAATTAATCAAAATTTGTTTACTGATCAGCGTTAATGGGAATCCTTATTAATTCCACTTACAGGGTTTCGGTTACTTTGTACCGACACCAGATATTTACATAGCTAACACATACTTCGAGGTGTAAACTACAGAAAAACGCATCGCATGTGATGATCTTAAAGATAAAATGAAAGAAAGTGAATGAAGAAGCTGACGTGAATAATTTTAAAACAAAATTTATATACCAAGCTATATAACCATATTTACATTATACCATGCATTATTTAAAATTACTGAAATAATTTATAAAGTAATCTAGATAAGGATTGAGATTAAAAAGCTACGCGTGGCGATAGGTATGTAAATTAATAGATACTAAAATTAAAAAAAAATCTAACTATATCAGTTAAAATGGAAAAGTAATGTTTAACAAGTCTTATTTTTTTAGATTGCATTATATTTTAAGTTAGATAAACATATAGTATGTATGATACATTATTTCCTAGACTTTTACCTAGATCTCAGGGGTCGGCTACCTGCGGCTCGCGAGCCATATGGGACTCTTTAGATGTGAAACTGCGACTCTTTAGTTCCATACGCAAATATCATTTATTTTATGAAAAAACAAACACTTAAAAATCGTTCTGAATCGATTACCGAGGATTAGACACCATTTCTACCTCTCATTGCATTGCTATTATATCTTGGATACTGTTTCTTATTGAAGTACAAGTTAATGTTGTAAGTAAATGTTTAATTGTTTTAATTTTTTACTTAAATAATAAGTAATTAAAATAACGCCATATATATTATCTAATTTGTTGTGAAAAAAAAACTACTAACTATGAATAAATAGATTAGTTTTTTTTATCAATAATTTTATTTATGCAAATACTATTTATTGTTGTTCTTTCAAAAGTTTGAAATTTTGAGAATTGTAATTTTTGGCTCTTCTGACTCAAAAGGTCCAAATTTTTATTCCAATAATGTTAGCGAAAGTAAATCGTTATGGGCTTTCATGCGACTACTAGTTGGTTTTCTTCATTTTTACGCAATAAAGAGACAGTTCTGTAACGTGTTACAATTAACAAGCCATTGACAATCGTCTTATATGTCTTTTCTTTCTAACATATTAATCGAAATTTTATTGTTTATGCATATGCAGTAAAAATCTATAATTGATATTGTTTATGGTCATTTTTAATATTAAATTTTAATATAACGTTAAAACAATGTATATTTATGTATACAATTTATAAATACTAAATGTTTGCATTTTAATTTATGATTCATTTTTTGAGTGCAAGTATTATCGGTGTCTAGAGGTTATTTGGTTCAATACAATGATATTTTTCATTATTTTTTGTCCTGTTATTTGTATATTTATCGTAATAGGATACGTAATAATAATAATAATGTAGATAAATCAAATTCTTAATTTTTATCAAAAATTTCTAATAATTTTTGCACCGTTAAAACTTTCTAAAATCAGAAAAATACGAAGATTTTTTTAACGATTCTTTATTTCGTTTTGTACTAAAATATTTTGTAACATTTTAATGCCATCGATGTACGTTTTAAGATGTCAGTTATTATTTCGCATACGCTTATAGTATGAAGCACAAAAAAACGTAGCAACCACAAAATTGTTCAAGGTTGCTCGCTGCGTGCACCGAAAGTGACCGAACCTTGTATGCACCGCTCAATCTTTCCGGTGCATACACGTTACATAACTAATGATAAGAATAATAAATAATTACAGTGCACACGGATCTATAAACAAGGATATAGAAAGGTAATGTGAACTACTAAACCAAATGCAGATTAATTTAGGGTCACCAGGTATAAAGTAATTTATGCGAGTCTAGAATTACTACAGTCAGCTGTCATATTCAAACACTTATATAGGACTCAGGTTGTTTGTTTATGTGAGCTCAATAAAACGAATGCACTACTAAACTATATGCACATTATTTTAGGGTCACCAGGTATAAACTAATTTAACAAAAAAATTAATGCACTACTAAATTATTTGCACATTGTTTTGGGGTTTGCCGGCAACGAATCTATATTTCCCATAGGTATTCCTGGGCGGGGGTGATCACTTACCACCAGTTGTCCCACATATTCGCTTGCCACCAATGATATAAAAAAGGGTCACCAGGTGTAAACGAATTTATGTGAGTATATAATTACCACAGTTAACTGTAATATTCGGGATACTTACGAAGTTATATACGACACAGTCTGTATTTTTTTTATCTGAGCACAAAACAATTAATGCACTTTACCTGATGATAAGAATAGTGCGATCTAACACCGAAACACGAGATAAAAAGAGAGAGTCATTTTGACTAATTTTGACTAATGCAAAATAGATGTTGAGATTCTTCACAATAGTTTTACTAATAGAATACGGCAACTAACAAAGCGAATTCTAGAAAAAAAACATGATCTCGATAATGTACTTTAAACATATATTTTGCTTCACAGAAGTTTCAGCTTGTATCAGAGCACATTTCCACTTAGCCACTATGAAAATAAAATATACATATACCATTTAATTTATATGAATTTGCGATATAAATCAATAGGATACAAAGTGAACCAGCGCAAGGTTATGCACTAATAAAAGGCCTTGCTTACTTTACGATTATTAGTTTGTAATAGATTCTTTTAATAGACAGTAAGGCTTGAGGTTCAATATGTTTGAAAACTTTATTTCTTTCAATATATTATTCATCTCTTTGACAGCTATATTACCTATTTGAATTACATTTTAAATAAATATTACGACTAGCTTGTGATACAAGTTTTCCATACACGCTTACGATGTCAATATATACAGTGGTGCAGTAATGTTTTAGCCGATGGTTTTTTTTACATTTACCTTTTTTTTGAAATCACAAAAAATAATAGATAGTGCACACGACTTCGTTTAATTGAATGATATACGTACGTACATACGTCCGTACGTATCTTAATCCACATTAAAAATAGGCTATTTTTTTTATTTATTGTAATTGTACTTTATTATTGCTTACTTCTTATTCAGAAAAGTTTTTGTATAATAAATGACAATTCCTTATATTCCGGCTTTAATATATAAAATATATTCACATTGGTACAGTAACTTATAAATTATATGTTTTCTAACGCTGGAAATGTATGATTCTCTCGTACATAATAAAAACACTCGGATACTATGGAACTGACAGATATCTATGTGAAGAACAAACTCGAAAATAAATAATATGTAACTATATTTCAATATTAATCTAACATTTGTAATTTTATGAGAAGTATTTTGTTATCCCAAACGTTTTAGCACTACGATGTAGAATTAATACTTTCTTTAATAATATCTATTGCGATTATTGTCTAGAATTTATTGTTAATATTAACTTCTTTATTCATACGTTCTTAGTATTTTTATAAAGCTAGCCACCACCAACGACTTCTGAATTTGTATTTTTATAAAAGTTTATATTTGCGTGGAACCCTAATATACTTTTTAAATAAAATTAGTCTACGTTACTCCTTATAACATCCTACATCGGTCAGTGAAAATTCCGTCGTAATCGGTCAAACCATTTCGGAGATTATCCGAAACAAACTAACAGACAAAACAAGAATCTAAAATTTGTTCTTTTGTTATATATTCCCATATCCATTAAGTAACAGTTATTTTAACATTACAAACAGATAATTCAGTTTTATATATTTGTATAGATTTTATGACGTATTTAACTGATTACACGCTTGAAGACACGTTCGATAGTAATCAGGAAAATCAGTCACGGCGCAGTGCGACTCTGCACGATCTCTAGATGTAATCAAGTCCCATTCATATATGGGACGAAGATGAAGCCAGCGTTTAACACGATAATTACATAATTAACTGTGAAACGTATTTATTAGCGACACGTATAACTAAATCACGAAAGCTTATAGTTTGACTTCTAAAGATTTTACTATTCTTATAAGTTTCACATTGTTTCTTCTCATTCTCTCATATGAGAGAAAGGCAGCTCATATTATATTATGGGAGCATGCAATGTATGATAACTTTACTGCCCGTCCCGGATTTGCCCGACTCTACTTACAAAGAAAATGAAACCAATTTTTTTCTGTATAGTACGACTATTTAAGTCAGTTTGTTAATTTTTTTAATATGTTGAAGATCTCTCTACTATCTTCTGAGTCACTCTTTTATATGGATTTTTTAATCCAAATTTCCTATTTTGCAATTTTTTTTCATATAAACCATGCACTGAATATTACAAACACAACTTAAATAAATAGCCAAATAGGTTCAACTGTTCTCAAATTGTACGCTTTAATACATTCGGCAACTAAATTGAATCGACGTAAATTAAACGATTTTTATTCAGTTAATCTATCAGCCCCGTTGTACCCCATTATTTTAAAAGCTCATTAGAAGAATCACTGATGAGATATCATTACTAGATCATACAATAGTTTAGCATCATGCGAAAAGGGTTCTACTAAAATTCTATAACAAACTTTTGCAAACAAAATATCCTGGTCAAATTGCATTACACTAAAAATACATAATTCTACAGCTTCATATATTGGTTTTTCATATTAAATCCTAATGCCAAAAAAATTATTAAATCTCAGTAAGGCCAATTGACACAAACAAAATCGGCTGATTTCGAATATATTTACCTTAATATTACCACGGGTTTCGTATTGGCTTTCATCTATTAATATTATTCATCAGTTCTCTATACACTCCATAAGTGTATATTTTAAATTACTATACTCGTATATGTTTGTACGATTGTATTTAATAAGCATAGATGTGCATGCATATAAATCTATATAATATAACAGACAAAAAAACCTATTAATTGTAAATATAAATATTATCTGTAATGTGTGCCTTGTAAATAAATAAATTTAAAAAATAACACTCAATAAG
Organism: Antheraea yamamai; assembly: GCA_036509395.1. Classification (NCBI taxonomy): domain Eukaryota; kingdom Metazoa; phylum Arthropoda; class Insecta; order Lepidoptera; family Saturniidae; genus Antheraea; species Antheraea yamamai. The sequence continues at coordinate 3,249,441 of AP028436.1, forward strand.
TATTTAACGCACATTGTCGATTTTCATAAAAATTACAGTTGTGAGGGTTCCACTAAACAATATAGAAATATTTATTTTTCTAGGGTTGTTTTAAATGACTTTATTACGGCATTTAGACTATAATGACAATTGTAAATGTAACAAAAAATTACAATCAATATCCGTAACGACCATGAAGCAATATGCGTTTAAGCACGAATGTTACCGATGACGTCCGCATACAAAGCTACAATTAGCTCTACTCACTTACATAATCGTCTTGTCTAGACTTTTACCTTAATATGAGATGAACAGTATAACAACGTCCAAAAATAATTTATAACGATATTGCGTAGTTATTTTAAAGAGAATGTCTTAAGTATGCTTATTAAAATTCTTAAGCAATCATAACAAACTTATTTTTGCTTAGCTAATGATTTCTAACACGAACTTAGCGGTATTTACAAGAAAAATGTAGACTTATACTTAATTATCTAGGTTTTGTATATCCTTGGAATATAGATAAAAACATATTGCCGTAACAAAAAATACCGCCCATATTTATCCATAACTAGTATTTTCTTTTAGTTTTACTCGACTGCACCAAAAAAGGATAATTATTTTTGAAGTATTTACATTGACACGATACCTAGTACGATATATTATTAGATTTGTCTGAATTATAGGAATGAAATAGGTAATATATTATTAAGTCTGTGAAAAGAAAAAAGGTTTTGGAGACGGGTTTTTGTTCCTCTTTACTGATATTTTTGTAATGCAATTATTATTTAAATCCGTAAGTAATATTTACTTCATAATCATCGTTTGCTTAATTTCTGCTTTGTTTTTTATTCTGACCAAGGCTAAAGTATTTTATGTATTTTTTCGTATACAAATGTATATATGTATAAGAATTTTATTGGTAATGGTGTGGTTGGCTGATCGGTAATGGTAATTAGTAAATAACATGTCTTACTACATTACTATTATATAGTACACGTTCGTAGACACAAATGTATTTAATTTTTATATCTATCACCTGTTAAAACAGTATGTAGGTCAAATGCAAAACCTTTTGTACGAATACGTTCACAATGCATTAAGTAACGCGTGGAGCGTCCGTCAGTGCTATCATACGTCGGCATGTAATTTCGGCGGTTTATTGTTCTTGTTTTGTTTTGTCGGTATTTGACCTACAGTATGTTGTGAAATTATTAAGCGCTAATAAATATATAATGTAGTTGAATCGTGTGAGTTATCGTTTGATTGATGCTTTTCTGTAGAGATTACAGTATACCAACTATTTATAATTAAATAGTTTTAATAGCCTCTTCTTGGCGCAAGAGGACAATCAAAACGTCAACCGACAATGTATAGGCTATTTATTTTGTATTTTTCCCACTACTTAATTGCTTTACGAGAATATTTCCCATACAATCATTTTTTCTCAGAATGACTGTTTCACTGCCAATGGTAAGTTTAAATTAGTAAACATAAATAAATCGCATCATAACCCGTCGCGCAGTTTAAAAAAACTGAAGATAATTTATATTTTTACGATATATTCTTATTTAGTTACTATCTAAATCTATACATATAATAAGAATGTAAATCTAACGTGTCTGTACTTTTAGATTTTTGTAAAAAAAAATTGTTGCATGTATATTGGAATAAGTAATAAAATACATTTCAATCATGTTTAAAATATTTCTCTGTCCTTCCGTTTGTTTAAATACGCATCACTCCTAAAGAGTTACTTACACGATAAAACCTCACCAAGACAATCATAAAGCATATCCTCGAGTAACATTGAGCCTTAGTTTCATTAAAATCGGTTTACTCTAGCAAAAGTTATTGTAATTTTAATGACGACGCGACTTAAGTACGAGAGAGAAGTACATAAGTAAATGGATTTAATATATTCAGATGATTTTATTAGTCACCGTTTTATCACATTACGTTTCACGCGGACGGAGTCGCGGGCACAGTTAGTAACGAAGTGTACATTGTCATACTAAAGAATAAAATGTTCTAAAGTGAACGGCAGAAAAATCTTTGTTAGACAAAGTGCATTGAAAAGTAAAGGGTAACAGTATAACACGTATGTGCTTTTGTACAAAAAGTGGGCTAATTATATGCGTAGGATTAAAACGACCTTGAGCTCTGAAAAAGGTATGACTTCAAACATACTGTAGTTAGAGAGTGCTCTTAATGTACCACTTCTCTCTTGATCTATGTTTTACTAGCTTTTGGCCGCGATGTCACTCATGTTATTGTAGATTTTACCTATTGCTCGGAAACAATACTTTGCTGGAATGAAATACTCTGTGTACTTTCTTGTACCGTTCTTAAATTGTATACAAAATTTTATAATAATCGGATTAGTAGCTACGGTGTGATAGCGTAACAAACCAACTTACATTTTTACAAGGATTTTTACCCATCTACTATAATTTTTCTTTCTTTCATAGCTTACTGTGTTATGTTTTTTTTTTGTGTGGGACAGCAGCTAAGGTGAGCGCCATATTCCTACTACAAAAACGGGCAGTTCGAGCAATTTTTAATATAGGGCCTCGCGAATCATTAAAGATTAAGTTTCAGGAATTTGGTATCTTAACTGTGACCTCCTAATATATTCTTGATAACCTAATATTTATGTCGGCAAAAACTTAGATATGTTGGATCTAGTAAAAGACCAACATAATTTAAATATTAGAAACCGTAACAAATTGGTATTTCCATGTGTCAGGCTCACTAAGACCAAGAACAGTTTTTTAGGTAATAGTGTTAGGTTTTATAACAAAGCCCCAAAGCACATTACTGATATGCCAGATAATGAGTTCAAATACCATTTCAAATTGGTTTTAATGTCTAAAGGCTATTTATTATAGGGTGGATCAATATGAATAATGAAAAGATAAACCAGATCGAGTTTCTTACCAGTTCTTCTCAATAACTGCGTTGTTTTCCGAGCCGGTGCTTTGGTAGCTTTCACGTTCATAAGCGCCTTCTCAGAGCATAAATTGTTTAAAAAATTTTTGATTTTAATTGTCTAAAATATTATAGGCTACTACTACAATTAGATCTTTTTAACTGGAATACTGTTTTCTAGCTGAAATATATGTAACGGTGATGCTTTTCCAGAACGAATTCGCTCAGTACAATAATTCTACACAATCATACACCACTCTACATAATCATATTACGCCACTACTAATAAAAGGTCATTTATAACTTAAAAAGTTGGATGTTAATCCAAGGTGACCTCTCCAAATAAAATCTATTGAAGACTATACGACCTACATTCTGTGACATTCGCCGAAACACGATCACCCACGGACATCCCTATATGTTAATGATATAGTGTCTATATATTATTATTTTAATACCTTAATTATAATTTTCATTTGGACTTGAACATTATGATTCAACATATCTTTCGACAATTTCGTTAAAAACAATGAGTCACACGTAAACGCGTGTAAAATTTAATATTTATAACGGAAATATATTTATATTTTTATATAATTGAAAAGGTAGGCCTTACTACACGTAATTAAGTTGATGTAGATTTATTTAAACCGAAACAGCGTAGTGAATAAATATATTTATTATTTTAGTCGTAATTAAGTTTTACACAAATGTGATGCAACAAAAGCGAGCCAAATTGAGATGTAACTACCTACTTTAGCAATAATACTAAATTATAAAGAATTATTCTTATGTAGTAACTATTAGACAACTAGCCCCCTTTATATCCTAGTAAATAATAATACTTATACACAGTCAGCGTCAATATTTTTATCCGCTCTAAATAGACTTATAACTTATGTTCTAGCTTTCGCATAAAATAATCAATAGTTAAATACAAAACAGAGTTAAAATATTATTATAGGAATATAAAATTGGTATTTATTTATTCTCAAGTTGTCTCAACGTTATATATATAATTTAAAACGTAACTATAGCCAAATCTGTATTCTGAAACCATTTCAGAACGTTCAAAACTTTCGCCAAGACTATACCTTATACTTTATTTTATACTAGCGGGCCCGGCAGACGTTGTCCCGCCCTGATTATTAAAAAATCCTTGACAAATTATATAATAAATCGTTCCTCATGAATCACTTAATCCACTGGTGCAATCCGTATGAAAATCCGTTCAGTAGTTTTTGAGTTTACCGCGAACAGACAGACAGACAGACGCGGTAGGGGACTTTGTTTTATACTATGTAATGATAATGATATATCACTACAAACCTTCACAGTCTTAAATCCCAGTGTAAAAGCTAAATTGAGTAAATACAATAAATAAAAAAAACACACAAATGTAATAGATTTTTTTTTATTAAAAAATATACAACACTGCCATCTGTTAATATTTTAGCGAAGCATTTTAATACTCAATGTTATAAACATTTAAAAGAAACAACTGTAATACTATATATTATGAACAAACCTAATAGCTGTATTTATTTAAATTAGTGAATATTAGAGCTTTTTTACTTTATTTCATAGTGTAAAGCGTAAACTTAATTATGATAGAACCCATTAAATTTGTGATAGTGACTCCATTTTAAGCTAATTATAATATAACGTAAATTTTGAACTATATTTTTCTATTTCACAAATTAAGTGCCATTGTAATCTATGGTATAAAATTATTGTAGACTAGCCTTTGCTCACGACTTCGCTCGCCTTAAAGTAGATTCTTTCTAGATGAGAGATATCCTATGTCCTTTTTATACCCTTGAGAAAGTATGTGCATAATTTTATGTTGATTAGATTGGATGGATGGATGGAGTACTTAAGGCTTGAAAACGCAACAAACCAACTCACGTTCGTATTTATAATATTAATAAGGATAAGAATTAGGTATGTAAGAAGTCATTACCTTCAGAATCGTTTTATTTTACCTAAGTTGCGTCGACCTTAGCTATACCCTGATGTAAGATTTTATAGGGCCTATATTAGAATACTGCCCTGTTGATCTTATATTCGGAAGTAAATAGAATCCATGTGGATATTTTACCAACAATGTTGATAAATCAAAAGAAAAGAATAGTTTACTTGGGAGCACGCAGACAATTTTTTTAAATGAAAGTAGGCAAGTATAGACACAACTCTGAAATAAAACGTCCCCCATCCGGCACTAACAGATAATGCCTTTTACCTTAGCTCCCGGGTCAATAACCGATTGAAGTCGGTACTTATTCTAGACACCTTATAGAAAATAAAAGTATTAATAAACCTTGATTACTCAAGATCAGTTATATTTAGTATGTAAATAATTATTATGAGGTATATTAAAATAACAAGTGCCCATGTTAATAATTAAAATAGACGAGAGAAAATGTGTATGAATACATTTGCTATCTTAATATATATATTTCTTGTGTGCGTGTGTATGTGACTGAACTCCTCATAAACGAGGACCGATGTTTGGGGGAGTGGATCCGAAAATGGTGTATGAATACATTTGGAACCGGTAGGTGGCGCTGCGGTTGACATTTAGGATTTTTTTTATTATCAAGGCAGGACAACGTCCGCCAGGTCCGCTAGTGTTCATATAAGATTATATCACATAATTTATACTTATAAACATAATAATACATATTATGCTAATACGAACATACATTTGTCTTTTTACCCTTCACATTTCGCGTAAGTAGAATGTTAAGTAGCCGAAGCAGATTTAAAAAGATACGGTCTATGTTATTTAGTAATATAGATTTCTTAACAAAACCACATATAGATTTGATTTCTTTATATGGATTTCAACATAAATAATTATATATATCTGGTTGCTTGAGCTTTTTTAGTATGTTGTAAAAAAGAAACTGATTTATGTAAAGGTGAAAAGTTGAACATTAGCTAAACACAAAACTGTATCCAAATCGCGCCAACGGATTTGCTCGCTTAGCTTGCAAAATTTTTTTTTTCACATTTACTCGCCGCTCGCGCTTATTTTTACAAGTCTGTCTTTGAGAAATTTCTCATGGACATATCATCTTCTCGGGAAAGAGAGTAGGTTATGTCCGGCCTCTTACCGACTAATACCCCACGGTGTACATCCACTGGTTTGTTGGACGGCACGGGATCGGTATAGCAGTAAGTTGTGCCGTTGATATAATTTAAGACTCATCTTTGCATGTCCACGCTATCTAAAAGAGAATTGTAAACAATCCGACATTTTACTGGTTATGCTAGTTAATCTATTAGATTACTTAGACAATTTGTGGCATAACTGATTTCTGCACTTTAACAGTAATATATAAAAGAACTGCTCGATTATTAGCATTGGATCCGCTGGACTTGATGGGAAATAAGGTACAACGAATCAACCAAGTAACTAGCAAATGTAGAATGTCCCACAATTTTCACTATCGACATACGAGCCCACAAATACCACATTTAAACAAATATAAACATAAAAGATAAAATGGTTGTATGAATTAATTTAAAAAATAGTAAATATACTAGAAGCTTGATGAAAGTTGTCTCCATCTTATGACATAACAAGATATTATGTCGGTTTATGTAAGGGTCAGTTCAAATTGCCTCTTCGGATGCATAACATAGATAAATGTCGTTTAGTAATATATTATGTATGCAATATTTAAATTAGATAGAATATCATTAATTATATAAACGGTTATCAATCAGAAGATGATCTTCCAACCTACAGTAGCTAGAAAAATACTAAAAGAATAAGTAGAATCATTGATTTCAAAGAAATCTACCACCATCCTATCGTTTCCAGATGCTGTAGAGAGCGAAGCCATGAACAATAGCTAGTTATAAAATAGTCATGTTTTATAACAGTTATTTTAAACGATAATTCTAACAAAAAAAGGCGGAAGGCAAGCAGCGACGGTTTGCATTGCGATACGTTCTCATCTGCCTTTCAATTACGTATATATATTATGAAAAGACACAAATAACAAAAGCAAAATTTATGCAATAAATTTGTTCTTAACTCAGAAGTTTTGTAAGTCACGCTCCCGACCACAACTTAACAGCAGAGATATCGTTCAATTTTTACATTCACATTTATTGAACTCAACACATGAACCGCGTAATGAGGCTACGTGTGTCCGGTCACGAATTAAGTTTACGTTAAGTCGTGACACAAGTTCTATAAGTAACAATATCAATCAAAAGCCCGAACGGTTATATAAGTTATTCTTTTTTAACATCCTTTTCGCTGCTTGATACGAAGCTTTTTGTTTAAGATTAAATTTGATAACACAAGCGGTGATCTGATTTAGACTTTAGACTTTATAGCTCAGTTTAACTCTAAGTTAAAATTTAAAACTAAATCAGCATTATGTATACCATAATAGGTCTTATCACATAAACAACGTTGCAACGCTTGAACTTGCAAACCTGCGCCTTATGCTGAGACGAATACATTTTTGACTTCATGCAACACTTACTTATCTCTCTTGAAATATTTTATGTATCTTAATATATATATTTCTTGTGTGCGTGTGTATGTGACTGAACTCCTCCTAAACGACTGGACCGATTTTGATGAAATTTTTTGTGCGTGTTCCAGTGGATCCGAGAATGGTTTAGATTCACAATTGGACCCGGTAGGTGGCGCTGCGGTTGACTTTTGGGATTTATATTTTTTATTATCAAGGCAGGACAACGTCCGCCAGGTCCGCTAGTATACTTATAAATACGTGTTGTATATATCAAATAAATGTGTTTTTTATATGTATAAAGTTTGCATACCAGATAACAAGTTCGCAAGCCTTTTCATTATCTCCATCTGTAAATTGATGAAGCGTTCATTGTCGATACGGTAAACATGCTATCATAGAACATAGAACACAACATTTTCCCAAACGTCTATTTGTCCATTTGTTTATCCCCAATGTCCATTTCCGTACCCACTTATTTACATGGGGAATTCCCTAAGGGATACCCGCCCCACCGGGCAGCTGAGGATGAGTTATGTCCGATTCGCACGGAGTAAAACCCTTCTCACACCTTTTGACCGGGGAAGCAGGGACTGCCTTTACCAGCACTGCATCTGCTCCTCTAACAGGTGTTGGCCCCTCCTACGAATGCCCGACTGCGGTCTGAGGGGTCAATATGATAGACCTCCCCTTGACGAAGTATGGGAGTCGCATCAGCACAACGCGCCTACTCTACATAGACATGTCTAGTTTAAACGGAAACAGACATGCAAAAAACGGTATGCCATATTTCATGATGATCATTTCAGTAGTTAAATCGTGAAAGTGTAACAAATAAATTCACATTAATATTTATAATATAAGTTAGAATTTAGACGTCTGAGCTTGTGATTAAATCTTAGGACGACGGTAGAATTACTTTTAATTTTCGGTGTCTTACGATGGTTATTCCAGCAAAACCCAGTACTAGAATTGCTAGAAGAAGTACTAGAATATCGATAGTATTAAGAAATGCCTAAAGTGTAAAACAGATATACTGGAAGAGATTAGTAAACTCGTTATACAATTTCTTGTTATGTAAGTATATAAATTTCCGACCATTATAATACTTCAGAGACTTTGTACCTACATTAACAGTGGGGGGCCATAGTTCACCGCCCCACTTCCACACATTACGGCGATAAACTCAAGTCATCATCTTTCGAAGAACCACACCCCGGATAAGACAGACCTTTCGAAAACAATATAAAACAAAATTTCGTAACCGATCGGTTATTATCTGGCTGCATCGTCGCGGAAGTGTTTTTCGACTGAGGAAGTGCCGTGTGATACTGCCCCTACATTATTAAGTGAAAGGATTAGATGAAACTAGGTTACGTATATCATTTTAGACACAGTAATTTGAACTGTTCCATATCGATAATCGTTATTTATGATAACTACAATGCACAAAATGTATTGAGGAAATTATGAAACTCTACTCGTCGTGGACGAATTATATTTTTGACTAGCTCTATCCGCAGCTCCGCACGCGTTTTTTTAAATGATATTAAAGAATAATAAAATTGTGAGACTATATGCAATTATACAAATGTTCTTTAAAGACAATTGTAAGTACGAAACGCACACCACTAAAAGTAACATGTAACGTGTACATTAGATATATAAATACTAACAGCGTGTCAAATGAGGTTTGTCATCAGCAACATATTTGGAACCTTAACCCACCATATAACTACCTCAGTGCTCACTTACACTGTATAAGGAACTAATGAAACAATAACTTAAAATATTATTATAAAAATTTACATTACATTTAATATACATTGCCATTATTATAATTAAGATTTTGTGACTATACAAAAAATAAACGCTTGTCTGTTCCGCAAGAAATTGTATTATGGAACCCTTTACGTAATACGCTTATAATCTAAGATCTTATTAGGAAGACCTCTATATAATTAAAGTTATTAATAATTATAATGTCGAATTGTAAACAATAAGTAGATAATTATTTCTCTAATTCAAAATAAAGAATGAGTTGAAATCTTGCTAAATTGTATGCAGACAAAGTCGCGGGTAACAGCTAGTCTAAAATAGAATAACCTCAATTACTTTTTATAAGGTTTGCTATCTACCAGTGAATGCCCCGTGGAAAATGGATTTAACCGTTTCGGTGATAGCACAGCGGGCGAAGCCATGGTTAACAGTTAGTCTAAATTGAAATTAATTAAATTACTTTTTATAAGGTCCGTTATATGCCAGTGAAAGTCCCTTGAAAATCAGTCTAACCGTTTTGGAGAAATCACTGTAGGCGAAGCCACGGTTAACAGCTAGTATAAACTAAAATTGCCTAAATTACTTTTTGTAAAGTCAGCTATCTGTCAGTGAAAGTGTCGTGAAAACCGGTCTAACCGTTTTGGAGATAGCACTGCAGGTGACGCCACGGTTAACAGCTAATATAAACTAAAATTATTTAAATTACTTTTTATAAGGTCAGCTATCTGTCAATAAAAGTATCGTGAAGATTGGTATAACCGTTTTGGAGATAGAATTGCAAGCGAAGCCACGGTTAACAGCTAGTATAAACTAAAATTGCTTAAATTACTTTTTATAAGGTCAGCTATCTGCCAGTAAAAGTTTCGTGAAGATCGGTCGAACCGTTTTGGAGATAGTACTGTGGATGAAGCCACGGTTAATAGTTAGTCTAATTTAAAGTAGCCTAAGTAACCCGCTGTAATTTCAGCTATCTGCCAGTGAAATTCCTGTGAAAATTGGTTCAGCCGTTTCGGAGATTAGCCGGAACAAACAGACAGACAGACAGACCGACAAAAATTTTAAAAATTGCATTTTTGTTATCAGTTACCTGTGTACTTTCACACACAATCAGTAAAAAAATGTTATTTTGATATTACATACAGACACTTCATTTTTATTATATGTATATAGAATAGAAGATAGATTAAAAATAAAGTAGACACGATTGTGTCGCACCCTACTGTACTTGTTTCCTTATATTACAGTATAATATATATAAGACTGAAGCCCGCTTGTGTGTCCGAGTCGTGATTTAACACCCCGATCCGTAAAATCGTAGTAACTAAAGCCATCAGAAAAATAATAACAACCTGTGTATATCCCACTAATAGACGAAGGTCTTTTCTCAGTGGAAAGTATTGGCTTACTCATAACTATAGTACACGACGTATTAACAAAACCAAATATCGAGAAATGTATAATTGATTGTATATTTTACGTATTATGTTGTAGTACCAAAACAACATTCTCCAAAGTGTTTCAGCTACTTCATGATGTTTTTAAAAGTTCTTTGTTACAAGACGTGATTCGTATTTATAGACTTCAGACAGATATTTCTCTAGTTTTAGGCATTTGGTCATCATTGTACATAGTTAAGCATTAAAGCTATTTTTATGCATATAATTCTTCTGTCCGTGTGTGACTGTGACTGACGAGACGTGTGATGTGATATGATTGAACTCCGCCTCAACCGATAGACAGATTTTGACGAAATTTTTTGTGTGTGTTCAAGTGGATTCAGGAATGGTTTAGATTCACAATTAGTCCCGATAGGTGGTGCTGCGGTTGACTTTTATTATTAAGGCAAGACAACGTTTAGCAGCCCGCTAGTATTTAAGTACATAAAATTTGACATTTTAAACAGCGGTTAGGTTTATAGGTAATTAGGTTATCTTTTTCAACACAAATGACATCGTTAACGAAGCCTAGTGAAAATAATACAATAAAGTAATGCAAACATGCACAACGGATCGCAGTTGCACGCGCAACGTTAATTCAAATTATTAACCAACTATGTAACCTTGCATCTGATAGAAAGGCTGAGTACATCATCAATAGCTAATTACTTGCAAAATCTCAATAACGTATTGCTATGTATTTACGAAGACGTACACGAATATACACGACAGGTTAATTGGAATTTATATAGATTTAAAAGTTCAAATATAAGTTAATTAATTACAGTAACGGTTGAATTTATACACGAAACTTAACCTTAGTAGAGGTCAGTGAGTTGATTCGATGTCAGTTTTGTAATACATTTCGTGGGCTATGTAATATATAATCTCTTAAAGATGAGGTATTTATATGAGGTAATAAAAAAAACGAAGCAGTCAAAAGAACTGTCGACAGAAGTGAAAACTCAAAACAATGAAATAAATGTGTTTTCTTTTGAATTTTCATATTAATTATAGTGTGAATGACAATATTTAAACTTCAGAATTTGGTTATCGAAATTGTTAACATTAGTGTGGTTTTCATATCTAGTAGCACTCGAAGTAATTATTATATACATTTTTATAAAGTCATTATAAAATCAATCAAACGTATGATGACCCGCAAAATATCAATATTACATTTACACAGACGCCTATATCACGCGTTGCTAGTCTGACGCAAGCCGCGCAAGCGCAATACGACGGTCATGCTTACGTAGCATGTCATAACGCGAAGGTATAAATTTTACTACTGCCAAAAATATCGTTGAACGCGCCTAAAGAAGTTGTCAGTTCAAAAATTAATAGCTTAATTCAATTAATAGCGAGTCTATGAATGAAAAAAGTATGACTACTTCATGGCATTCTATAAAATTTAATAATATTGCCAATTAGTTTAATTTGAATAACAAAATGATTGCTATATTATCAGATCTAGGACACATATTCTGACACTTTACTGATATATAAAATTAAAATAATTAACCACCCACCCACCCGACTAATGAGTTGCAATAAGAATTCTAATTGCATTTAAGTAATTACTACTTACAGATCTCATTTCTATCGTAATTATATTGATTAATATTATTTAAGTTGATTATATAATATTTCTTTTTTTATAAATACTAATCTATTCTTGTTATCAATTGGGATTTATTAAAATATATAAATATAGATATAAACGTTTTGTTAAATAATATAATCTCTAATCAAATTAACTATATTCCAAACACTGGTAAAATAGAACAGAGCTATAAATCAGTAATAAAAAAAAAACAATTTAAATAGCATTCATAGATAGTTATGGTGATGGTAGAATAGGAATGCTGAGTGAATGAAATGGTGAAAGATCTTTGTAGCATGTGAATGCGAATGCCCTTAAATCTCAAGAGGAAGGTGTATAAAACTATTATAAGACTAGTAAAGCTGTATGGATTTGAGTGCTGGATTATGAAAGAGACGAATGAGAGAAAATTATGGCAGAGATACGCATGTTAAAATGCATGTGTAGTGTAACTAGAATGGATAAAATTAAGAACGAGTATATTAGAGGAAGTTTGAAAATAGCACCAGTCATAGAGAAGTTGAGATGGAATATCTTAGCATTGTATGGGCACGCCATGAGAAGAAGTTAGTCATGTAACTAGAAAAGTTTTAGTAATGAAGGTGAATGGCTATAGGAGTAGAGGTAGACTGAAAAAGATATGGATAGATTGGGTGAAAAATAATATGTGTACTACAGGTTAATATTGAGAGGACATCTGCCAGGGGAGAGTTAAAGAGAAAAACATGTCGTGCCGACCCTACTTAGGTGAGATAAAGGTAAGAAAATGATAAGATAGTTAAGTTAGGTTGAATACTTTACAAACATTTTTGGGTGAATTTAGATCAACCACTGTCGACAAATTTAAGAATAAAAAATCTTGTTGCTATATTTGTTTTGTCATCTCATTTTTTACCACTTCGCTACTATTTTGTCTTTGATTTTATGCGACTCGTATATTTAAAAGATAAAATAAAAATAGACGTATGTTATTGTTGATCTTTAAGGGCAAAACCATTCACAGATATTTCTGGAAATATCACTAAATAAAGTCAAGGACATCATAAAGTACTGTTTTATTAACAAACTGGTAAAATAAAAAACCTTTACAATATGTCACTCCATGTATATATCCGTATCAAAAACTTACCTTCACCTAGTGACGTAGTGTATAAGAGTACAAATAAAAAACAGTGCTTGTACCTCCTTATACGTATAATAATATGAGCAGAAAATGACGTGGTAGTTTTTCTCACATATTATTTCAACGCCCATATAATTTCGAACTGAACAAAGCTAAGAAAAAGAATCGGACTCGTGCACTGATGTTTACTATTTGTTGTTTAACTTTATACTACAATCATAGGTGTCAAATTTAATGCTTGTGCGTACAGCCAAAGCAAAGATAAAAAACAAATACGGGGATATATTTTTTCTATACTTTATAATTAACGTTTGACCATAATATCTCATGATGTTAAACGACGAAATGATCTAAAATGGTAAAAACGATATGCCTAGAGGGGAATGGCTCTCAAATGCAGTTACAACAAGCTAGTTCGAGCCAAGTCAGACCTTAGGCTACAATATTATCCCAAGTTATAAACAGAAATGATATTTTCAGTTGTTATAACATAGTTTATGCTGTTATAAAGGACTCAGGGCTGACCATTAAACCTAGCACTCATTTAGATCTCACTTCTTTTGTTGTTGAAGTCAACAATCAAGACATATATCATAATATTGAACTTGACTCTCATTTCACATATGTTTGTCATGGAATCACTGTATTACGATATCTGTCAAACTCTGGCGCAAATCGTGACAGTTCAGAACGCAGTAAGAGTATAACCAACCAAACGAGTTTTTAATTGATGAAACCTTTCTCTTTACACATGGCGATGGCTGACATTCTAAATTTAAAAATAATGTTGATTGTTTTAATGAACTGTACTATTATTAAATTATATACATACAATAGAGACCGATCTCAGTTTTGCACGAGTGTGATGCACAAATGTGACTCTATAAGTATTCCAAGATGTTTAGGTATAAGTACGTTCCACTTTTGTGAATGATGTTTGTTAATATGGATGTGGAGTGTAACTAGAACGGATAAGATTAAGAATGAGTATATCAGAGGCAGTTTGAAAAATAATATTTGAAAAATAGCACCAGTGACAGATAAGTTGAATAGTAAAGGTTAGCATGGTATGGGCATGTCATGGGAAGAGATGAAAAGCATGTAACTAGACAAGTTTTGAATGATGGTGGATGGATATAGGAGTAGAGGAAGACCGAAAAAGGATGGATTGTGTGAAAATTGATATGTGTGTAAAAGGTGTGAATACTCACATCTGATTGGCAAGAGTGGAAATTAAAAACATGTTTTGCCGACCTTAGGTGGAATAAGGGTAAGTTGATGAAGTACGTTCCACTTTTGGCGTAAAGAAACTTCGCAAATCTTGTCACACAGGCAACTTTCTTTTTGTTTTACCGTAAATTAATTATTTCTTCCAAGATATTTGATGAAATGATATGCTGTTAAGAACTATTTTAATGTACATTAAATACCCAACGTAATAATGTATTGACTTTTCCTCTATAGCTAAGATATCCGTAGGAAAATATCTAAATTATAGTGAAAATTGTATCAAAATCTGTCGCATAGTTTATACGAAGTGACTACACACAGAGAGAGGATGATGGTGACTTTGTTTTTTTTAATTGTTTATTATTATATAGAGTCTTCATGTTTTATTATCGTCGAATGGTTGATTATTCTCTTTATGGCTGTGAGGTTGAATTTATGTGGAACAGTGCAACAGCCAAAAATTGTTACTCATTAGCACAACCCTGGGCGTACGTGCATGGGAATGAGAGGTACACTTCCTGCGGACATCAGCCCCTATTTATTTATTAACTATAATTAATAAATATAAATTTTATAAATATATATAATCTAATAATAATTACAGACAATACAAAATTGTATGTCAGTATATAAACAGACTGTCCGTGTGTTATGTTATTTTTTGGTTATGGTAATGCTTTCTTATGTTCATAATATTTAATAATAAATGACATAGTAATGATAAGGTTTCTCTTACGATTTTTGTCAGTTTAATGCAAAAATATATCTCACTCATAAGACTCCGCATTTTAATGCCATCGTGTCCATTACCTTAATTGTATGCCATTGAACTTTAACATAAAGTACAGAAAAGGCGATGTATGGAAAGTTTGTTATTTAATCTCGGAAGGTGATCGTCCCTCGGTATTCAGCTCTTATCCTTACTCTCGACAATTACATTACGAATGCGACTCGATCGATCTTTTTTCTTAAATGTCATAACGAATACTTTTATTAAAGAGATTGTTATACTATCATCAGCCTGTAAGACACCCACTGCAGGGTCTTAGGCCTCTTCCTGATGGAAGGTATGAGCATAATCACCACGCCAGCCCACGATGTATTGGCGATTTCGAACTCCGAGAAATCCACAAATGTATATTTTCATACATACGGCGGTAGTAAAAGAACATTTCTCAGGTTCAGATTTCCTCACGGTGTTTTAATTCACCGTCAGCCGATATTGTTACCAAATAAAATTAGTAAAAATCCGAAAACTTTGTTGGAACATGCCGGGCTTCGAACCTGCGGACATCAGACTGATATTCTACCGGTCAAACCGTTCAACCACCACGACTCTTACTGTGTTATTAAAATCAATAAACACGCACTAAGTCGTACAGTTTCGTACTTAATGTGAATATCATGCTAAAATACCTGAAGAAATGTACCTAATTGTTTTTAAAAGTCCGTAGTTTTTAAATCATAAGTATAAAGTATAAGAAATATGACAAGTGCAATATCGACTATTGAAAAGTTGTTCACTACCCCTCTTAATGAACGCTATACTATAATCGCCTGGGATACATGGCATCCTGGTAAGCAAGCATAAACTCGCAATAGCATCTGAAATTGTTTAAAATTAAAAAAAAATACTTTAACGTTTGATCTAAGAGGTCTAAAATTATTTAAGCTTAGTTTGAATGTAATTGGAATTTTTATGAAGTTTGTAAGTCATTATTGATCCTTTCCCAAGGTTATTACATTTTAAAATCATTATAACCTCATATTAGGCTAGGAGATTGCTACTGTAACTATCCATCATATTTAATAGAAAATTTGACATTTCCTCATCGATAAATCTATAGAATTCCAATTAGAGATCTAATCTATTTTTTTGCATCCCGAACGTTACTTCAAGTACAGTAGGCTAATCCGATAGACATTTATAAAGTTGTTGACCTTTACTACAGTGATGGTTCTTCAATGACGTATGCAAAAGTGATAGACATTAGGGCCAACATGGCTGCCACCGCGTTCCGCCAATCAAATCGTTCCATTTTGAAACGCATTCGATTCGGTTTAGTTCCACGCAGAATTTGATTATACAATCCAGTTAAAAAAATCTTAAATTTGTCTGTGGACAATGCACAACTTAGACCGATGGATCTAGAACAATTACATTTGATATTTTATTTTACAAATGATTTGTAATAAATGGTCTCTGAAAATTCAGCTCCTAGGCGACTTTAATTAAGAGACGAATGCTTGGAATGTTACCTCATAATTACGCATTTAACAATAGCAAAGCAAAAGCAAGAATGCCGACACATCAACTATATAAAGACAAACACAGATGGTTTGCCAGTCATTATCTAAAGTAGAATATACATTCTACTAAGAAATTATAACTCTTCTAAAATTACGAATACAAGGAGAAATACGTAGGAGAAAGGGGAAGAAATACAAATACAGAATGATTTCTCGTTCCATTACGTAAGCTGACATTCAACCGTGTCTAAATCGATTTGATCTGACAAATACGTTATTAAGGAGCCTTTAAATATGAAATAGCTACCGGGTTTCTTGTTGGTTAGTACAAATAAAAACAAGGTAAGGAAATAAAGTAGAATTTAATATATCAGTACATTCGAAATATGTAATAGTTTTACACATTTTTGACCGTTCTACTTACACCGAAATCTTTGATAACCGTCTTTTCCATAGACTAGAAGATGACCGTGATTTGCACAATTTTAGTATTAATTATTATTAATGAGATATGTTCGTGGCTCCTTGTCTGTTTGTAAAACTTCGTTTTAAAAAAAAAATGAAATTATTATTGTTTTTAACATAAATTATTTTATTATACACATACTGCAAATACACGGGATCTTTCTTATTAAGTGTATGAACAAGTTAGTAAAGAAGTTAATTTTATCCCTCTTTTTTCTTAATTTACCAATGTCACACTTAAATATTACATAGCCTATATCACAAAGTTAAGATAAATTTTAGGATACCCTATTAAAATCTATGTACCTAAACGGTCATAGAGTATATTAAATAAATACATACCGCCATTCTGTATAGCTTGCTAAAAAAGTTTCCGTGTACTTACAGTCGGATTGTATGATCTCTATAAATTATTACAGTTATTTAGCATACGAGTTACCGTAAACACACGCAAGCCTTCTCAACAGCGGTAGTAATAAATAATAACACACTTTTTACTTTTGATTAAAATAGCTGATACTAATTAATTACATTCGTTCTGTAATTATTATTCAAGGAGTTTTTATTGACCGTAATAAGTACACGTTAGGAAAAAAAACACACACACGACACTTGTTTTGAATCTCCTTTCAGTCGGTCTTATTATATCACATATTATAAACGCTTCGGAAAGTCCAACAAACAAGTGATCTTTACGCGAGGACAACTAGTCTTCTTTTTATATACACTACATATTATCTGGGCCGTACTTGCGGAGGAAAATGGGTACTAAATATTATTGCATTACAAATATAATAAGGATGTATGGAATCTATTATTTAAACTAAGTGCCAGTTTAGTTAAATACGGTCAAGGGTTATAACGAAATCAAATTATAAAGTCAACTTAACATTTTTGAAGTGAAAAAGTTTACGCACGTTGAGCGGTATTTTATGGCAGGAGATAAATTTATAATTTGGCGTCATGACATGCTAGTAAGCGTGACCGGCCGTATTGACTCCTATGTGTACATGTAATATTTATATTTTGCAACTCATTGTACATTTGATTGATTAATAGACTTTATAAAAGTATATATGATTATTGCTCCGAGAGCCAATAGATATGAAAACCACACTAATGTGATTAATTTCAATAAACAAATTCTAAAATTTAAATATTATAATAGGTCTTTACCTATGAAATTGCCGTTCTGCAGTACTGGCCATTTCAAATCAAAATAATTTTTGTTTGGCTAAGAATTCTAATTTCAAATTAATTTTATTTTAAAAACATGGAATTCTTTTTCCAAAAGTAGTCATTTGTTTATTGATTAGTGTTACATTTTCATTGCATTTCAATCTTTTTTGTCATCATGGATACGTTAAAAATCCGAGTAATTATGGAATATGAGTACCGTCGTGGCAGCAACGCGGCACAAGCGGCACGCAACATCAACGACGTTTACGGAGCTAATACTACAAACCAACGCACCACCTGTTATTGGTTTGCTCGCTTCCTTTCTGGGAATTTCGACCTGAAAAATGAACTTCGCGGTCGTCCGAAGACTTTGGTCGACAATGACGAATTAAAGGCGATTGTGGAAGCTGATGATACACAATCTACGGCTAAATTAGCAGCCGCTTTCGACGTTAGCGTCAAAACAATATTGGTCCATTTGCGTCAAATTGGAAAGGTAAAAAAGCTTGACAAATGGGTGCCCCACGAACTTAATGATCGCCAGCGCGAAGTACGCGTCGAGACGTGCCTTGCACTGCTCAACAGACACACAAATGGAGGAATTTGATTTGATTTGATGCGATGAAAAATGGATTCTGTTTGATAACCGCAAGCGCTCAGCAAGTTGGTTGGATCCTGTTTCAGCACCTAAACAATGCCCTAAACGAAAACTTACCCCTAGAAAAGTGATAGTCACTGTTAGGTGGTCTAGCGCCGGTGTGATTCATCACAGCTTCTTACCAAGCGGGGTGAGCATTACTGCAGATGTGTATTGTGAAGAACTGAACACAATGATGGGTAAGCTGGCACATCTCCGACCAGCATTGGTCAATCGCTCGTCTCCGCTGCTCCTGCACGACAACGCGCGACCTCATACTGCACAGCAGACGGTCTCCAAGTTGCAAGAACCGGGGTTGGAAGATCTCCGTCATCCGCCCTACTCACCAGTCCTTGCGCCTACAAACTACTACTTTTTCCAGAATTTGGATAACTCCTTGGCGGGAAAAAAATTCAATACCCGAGAGGCAGTACAAAATGCCTTTGAAGAATTTGTTGCCTCCCGTCCAGCTGATTTCTTTAAGAAGGGAATCAATAAACTGCCACTGCGTTGGCAAAGATGCATTGATTGCATGGGTGATTACTTCGATTAATACAAATAAAAAATACATGGAAAAAATTCGTTTAAATTGTTTCATACAAAACGGCAATTTCATAGGTAAAGACCTAATATTTACACTATAATTAATTAAAAAATTCAAAAGAGAACACAGTAATTCCGTTGTTTTGATATTTAAAATTATTGTTTGAAATACTATATAGGACTTAGCGTTTGAATACAAGCTCTACTGATGTTAAATGACAATGTGTTCTAAGTTGGTAAA
The DNA here is from genome assembly GCA_036509395.1 of Antheraea yamamai. Taxonomy (NCBI): domain Eukaryota; kingdom Metazoa; phylum Arthropoda; class Insecta; order Lepidoptera; family Saturniidae; genus Antheraea; species Antheraea yamamai. Next base: position 3,269,339 of record AP028436.1, read on the forward strand.
CACGCTAAACCTGAAGAGGTACTAGCTTTACTCGACGGTGGTTGTTAACCATGCGACCTTAGAAAAAATAGTACCATTGTGCTATGGTTCTATAATCACAATATCTTCCTTCACCTGTTTCATGTTTCAGCTCATTCACAACGATTTGAACGTACGATTGATGCGGTGTTCGAACACGCTAACTACTGAGCCATCATCGCTTCAATCAATAATTAACGAATACGTCCCACTAAATTCAGGTCAAAATTCTATTACTGTTAAGATCGATTTAATATCTAGGATACATTATCATACGTTTTCTGGTTTGACAAATATATGTACACAGTTGCAAGTGTAATAAATATTCTACGTTTTGAATTTTGACGTTTTACCAGTTACAATCAAAATTAAAGAAATGTTAAAGATTCACGTGATTTTTTTTTTAAATTGAAGGTGCAAATTCATACTTTTTTATTCAAATGCATTTATATTAGATTTAACGAGTAGATACAACTTAAAATTTTGCTTAAAACACGAAGTTATACACCTGGATGGGATCCACGAACTCTCGGTTCATTAGTATAGCTTATTACCAGAGCACGCCTGTCGAAATATGTTTATGACATGGAAACCGCAATAAAATGATAAAAAATTAAACCATGACGATATTATTGCCTCATATCTCGTCACGTACACTCTAACTAGTTTAAGCATAAATAATTTCATTAAATGTATAATCAACGTGTTGGATTATTCTAAAATAATGTTCCGCTTCGTCAAGGCTGTAAAATTATGTAACAAGTTAATGAAACGGCATAATAACTATCAGAGATTATGTAGAAATTCATTAAAATAGTGGTCATTCAGTGAACAGTTTGTAACTAGAACAGTTTTGAGTATGATGGTGGATGGATATAAGAGTAGATGAAGACCGAAAAAGGTATGGATGGATTGTGTGAAAAACGATATATGCGTAAAAGATGTGAATACTGAGATGACATCTGATAGACGAGAGTGGAAAAAGATACTATGTTGTCCCGATCCTACTTCTGTGGGATAAGGATAAGAAGATAATGAGTGGTCACTCAGTGGTGGAAATTCGATTATAATAACTTGTGCAAAGTTTATTTTCATGTGTTAATATATAGATACTATTACCTGTATTTATTTGTGATTTTTTTTAATGTTAAAATCTGGATTGTGATCTACAAATATTGTAAATTGTAGACGCGTAAAGTATGACAAAATGAAATTTATAAACTAAGACTTTAACTTGTAGTACGGAAACAAACCAAACAAAGCGAAAAAAAATTTATAATTACATATTACTTTGTCAATAGCTAGTAAACAAAAGAAAACAGAGGAGAAAAAGGTACCTAACTGTTTTATAATCGCATATTTATATAAAAGATGTATCCAATTTACAACAACATAACAATGGTGGTAGAGCCACGCTGAAGCTACTACTGGTTTCAGCATGAATGGGTCGGCTCGCCCGGGGTAGTACCACCCTCTCACAGAAAACCGACGTGAAGTAACAGTGCTTGCATTGTTGCGTTTCGTTCGGTCAGTGAGAACGCCGGAGGCCCACCTCCTCTTCCCCCCTCCCCTTCCCCCACTCCTCCCTCCCCCCAAATATAGGCTGGCAACGCACTTGCAACTCCCCTGGTGTTGCTAGTGTCTATGGACGGCGGCGATCACTTACCATCACGTGACCCGTCTGTTCGTTTGCCTCCTATAATATAAAAAACAAAGATAGATAAGACTGTGCTTCTGGAATCAATAAATAGGCAACAAATTGATAAATTTCGACAATGTTTGAACGTTCACTATGAGTAAATTAGCGCTCCAAGTTCTATGCTTTAGTAACAGATTTTATGCTATCCAGTTTAATATAACTCGTCACAAAGTGGCGCTATAGCAAAATTAACTCAACTATTTGTTGCAACAAATAATAATAGCAATAAATAATAAGAAATGTAAGCAAAATTTTGTATGATTATTTTTATTATACGACATTACGTGTTTCAACTACACTACTACACACTAATATCCATTTCTATATCTAAATATCCAATGTCATTAAAACGTCCACAATGAACTCCGAAAGTACTCAATCGAACTCCATAAAAGTTGGCATTTATGTATAATTTAGCCCAACTTCAAAGATAGGATAATATGTATTTAGATTAATGGTTTCAATAGTTTTTAATTACAAATTAAATTATTGTTAATGTTTATTATTGTTATCAGTTGTAAGTTTCATCAATCTCGAACAGATGCCGCTTAAAATTAGTTTGTTGACAGAAAACAGTAGGACCGACTGTTATATATGTATGTATCTCATAGATGGCGCCACGTTTTAATTTTGAATTTATTTTTAGTTCAGTTTATTTTATGGTGCACGTGTTCGGTTAACCTATTTACTACGTAACCTCACTTTTGATAATTACAAATACTCTGTTGATAATTAGAATGTCAAGAACGCTAAGCGATGAAGAAGCAATCAAAGTAATGGACTTATTCTAGTAACAAAGTTAAAAGAAGTTCATTTTTAATTCAAGATATAATGAAACGTATTATATTTAATATTAAAACCACGAAGTAATTAAACGCAAGGATATCGAGTCAATTGCGATATTGAAATAGTTTAAATAATACAGGTAAGTACTTAAATAAATATATTTAAATTAATTATAATAAAATTAAATAAATTATCCTTTTCTAACTTTAATGATAGGAAAAAGCGAAAGGTAAGCAATTCCAGTTTCACGTATGACATTTATGCCAAAAGTCAATCTATACATAAAATAAATCAAGTGTGTGTAGGTCATCCGGGTTAATCATCGAAATGGTTCCACCGATTTTCACAAAACTATAACTGGCAGACACTGGACTTTTAGAATATTATCGAGATTAACTATAATCACGCTTTTCTATATACATGGGCAGTTTTTTTTTTTTTATTGTAGCTCGGCAAAGTGACTGTACTGTGCCTGATGGTAAGCACAGTACAATCCAAAAACAATAGCGACCACCGAAAGACATACTATCCATCGCCGGTCGAAGCTGTCATGCCGGCCTGAAAGCGACCCAGTCTGGGACAGCTCCCCCCCCCCCGGTTGCTGGATATACACCGGCTGATCCCGGAACGCGACACGCCCAAACGTGCCACTATGGCGGGTGTTCCACCTGGTGTACGGTGGTCGCGATCCAGTCGGGTACAGACACCCTACCACCCCGCAGTAATGACAATATTTTATATTGTAATTTATATTGCTTGACAAAAACGGTAAATTTTTTCAATACTTTTATAGAACCATAACCTCATCCGATGTTAAATGACCATGTGGCCTAAGATGGTAAATTGGTAAATATGCTAAACCTAGCGGGGTACTGGCTCTCAAGTGTAGCTGCCGGAACACACCAACAGGTGCTTTCAACTTGAGGGTGGTAGCTAACCAGGCGGACTTAGATAAAGCCCTACCACCATACTATGATTTTGTCACTCCGACTTAGTTGCTAGGATTCGAACCTGTGTCCATCGACGCTGTGTCCGTATGTCAAATGTCGGCAAACGTACATGTGGGTCACCTGATGTTAAGGGAAAGGGAAAGGGAAAAGGGGAAAGGAGGTGGGCCTCCAGCGATCTCACTGACCGAACGAAACGCAACAATGCCAGCACTGTTACTTCACGTCGATGCTCTGTGAGACGGTGGTACTACTCCGGACGAGCCGACCCATTCATGCTGAAACTAGTAATAGCTACAGCGTGGCTCTACCACCTTCTAAAACTAAACTAAGTCATCATCGCTTCAAAAACTTAACAATAGACCATACATTTATGAGAATAAAGAATTCACTGTAAGCTTAGAGATCTCCTATAGAAGTTGGAATTGCAAATCTATACTAATATTATAAAGCTGGAGGGTTTGTTTGTTTGTTTGAACGCGCTAATCTCAAGAAAAATATGATTTGAAAAATTCAGAGATAGATAGCTCATTTATCGAGGAAGCCATATATCAGCATGCCAAGACTAATAAGAATTGAGCACCAATGAAGAATGTTTCTAAATCGGTTTTTTTCCTTTTGCGAGTTTTCGCTGCGTGTTAGCGTCAGCGCAAAGTAAATATTCCACGCGGACAAAGTCGCGGGAACAACTAGTAATAAGATATGTCTAAAAAAATCCATCTATTTTAATACTAATATTATGAATGCGAATGTATTTTTGTTACATTTTCACCCCTTAAATTCTCAACCGATCATCAGGAAATTTCATATAAGAGGTCAGGGATACAGAAAAGAACATAAAGTACCTTTTATGTAGAAAAAGTGTACTGTCATATGTAGATTAACACGAACAAAGTCGCGGGCAAAAGCTAACATTTTTATATAATTAATGTATAGACATACCAGACTGGATAACTATCACTAAGAATATAAAACTGACGCAGTGACTACGTTTTTGTTATAATCGGCTGAGTGCCTTAAGCGCTCGCCTTAGTAGTCCGGTGAAGCTGTTAAGACCTTGCTAGGTCAATAGCGTAGTCAGTTCGAAAAAAAAAAAAAAAAACGTTTTTGTTACGTTTCAAGATCATTACGGTAACTGTCGATGGATTTTAGATCTCTCAGTGGTCACCGTTGTTTTTAGACAGTGCATTGCTTATTGTCAAACTTAATCTTGTCTTTGAGGTGCTCGCATAGAATATATGTTACACGACATCATGCGAACAACGAAGTGGGAACAATAGATCATCTTAAAAAAAAAAAGTGTGTGTGTACTTATGTACACGCGTTAGAAGTTATACTTCTTTGGCGTAACAAGATAACAATCTGTTCAAAAATTTTATCTTTCGCCTTAATCTACGTTTGTAGAAAAAAAAAAAAAAAAAAAAAACGACGAGCGTACCAACATGCGCGACTTGTTGGTAGCTTTTTTTTCGAGACTTAATGAGCGGTTAAGCAGACAGCTTCATACTGTTAATTTTGTGTCACAAAAATTAAAATTTCACTCTCATCATTTTTTCATAACGCGCCTAAAGAAGTATAACTTCAATAATATCTAGTGGTACAGAACTAGTTACAAATAACATTTCCTCATTCTCGTATACTGTATGTACTCTTTTGCATACTTGTTTACTTCTACATACTATTCAAATCAGATAATTTTATATATCTTTAGTAAATCGATAAAAACATAAATCGGTTCTAAATTTTAATTCTGATATCTATTATAGGTATATAAATTGTAAAATATACAACTAAGGTGCTTTTTTTAAAGGACTATTTTTTTTTATTCGGTCCCGAAGCGAAATTTTGTTGGAAATATGTAAAAAAAAATGCCTGAAAATTTGAGTCGTTAATATAACTCTTTAAGTCCCAGAACATGAGAAGATTTCCCATATAAAATTTACTCGGCGAACTTGATGCTATCATGTCGTTCGCAAAATTACTCAGGGTTGAGCGTTCTACAATAGTGCATATTGAGACTTGACTGTAACCCATACCGGTGGGGCAGTAGAGGTTACTAAAGTCAAATTTTTGTTGATTTTTGTTGTTCTTATTTTATTAATGACTGGATCTACACGGAAAATGTTAATGAGACCGTAGGAAATTTAATTTTCTACAACCATCTCTAAGATCGATATTTCATCTATGAGAGCAATGGTACTGCTCCACTTTCTAAAAGTCGTAGCGTTTTATTTGATAGCCTATAAATCTTTCCTAATAAAGGTAAAAATATCTTTTCATATCTGTCTGGTGATTCTAGTAGTGACTACGTCTAAACACTCATTAACTTTACAATATTGATATACGTAAATACTAACTTTTGCCGGCGGCTTTGCTCGTGTTAATGTAGATCAGAGCCTTCCCTCAGGTAGAATACCTTTTTCTGGATAAAGGTCCATATCCTATTTCCTTTTTTGTACCCCAGAAAACGGGTATGTAAAATTTTATGATTATTGGTTGAGTAGTTCAGACGTGACCGAAGAACAAACAAACACATTTCTGCATTCATATTAGTTAGGATTACAAAAACGAACCACCGTTACATGTAATAATTAAGTTGTCATCTTGCAAAAGCTGTTTTTAAAATAGCTCTAGTATTCAGACCGTGTTTGAATGCGTTGATCAAGCTATAACTACCACTTCCGAGGTATCAATTTAACTGAAATAAGTATTGAAGCGTACCATACCTCCATTAGTATCTGGTAATTCTAACTGCACTGGAAGTTATTGTATATGCAGAATCTTACCTGTAAAAAAATGAAATAATTATTATATTTATACAATTCAATGTTACAGGGAGTTTATCTCATTTTTGTGATATAAAATTAAAGCGTAACGCGTAACGCTAATTCTTGCCTGCCGTGCCATAAACACTTTCATTTCAAAAATGTTTCGATATTTATATCAAAGGCACATTTGATCATATCTCAAAACGATATATGAAAAGCTTAATTTTAATTATATTATTAGCATTTAAAGAAAACGTATAGTAATAAATAAAAAATATATAAAAAAAAACATTTTTACATTTACAAACCGGTTATTTTCGATTATTGAATTAATTTTCTAACCAGTGGTATTTTTGAAGTTCACAAGCGCCTTATTAGGACCTAAATTGAATAAAGTATATTTAATTCTAAATATATCAAAACAAAAAAGTCATAATGTAATTTAATTTTTTAAAGAAACAACAAATCTATGATCCAAAGCTTCAAAAACTGTTTAATATTCACTACCTATTTGATATTTAATTAAATTAAATTCACATTAGTATGGCAAATTATAATAGTTTAGTGCCATGACGAAAGAGCCAATCAAGAGACGCCGTTTTTTTTTTTTTTTTTAAAATTGTATTTTATTAAGAAAAAAAAAAGTTTTTAAATTTACCTGGGAATTATAAGGGGAGAGTATAAGAGTCTTTTAATTTTTTTTTTTTAAAAAAAATATGAGGGAGAGGGGGACATTTTTGGTTTTTGTGTTTTTTTAAAAATTAAATTATTTTATTATATTAAAAAAAAAAAAATAAAATAAATTATAAATATTAAAAATATATGAGTTTATAAAAAAAATAAGTATAAAAAAAACAAAAACTTAAAAAACTTTTTAAAATATTTTATAATGGAAAATATTTTAAAATATTTAAGAAAAAAAAAGGAAAAAAATAAAACTCTTACACTTGATGTGTAAGGTGTATGGGGGGTGGTGGAGGTGATATGTGAATGTTGAAAGAGGTAAAAGATTTTGTGACGTGTATGGGAGGAGTGACAGGGGCCCGGGGGGGGAAGGGGGGGGGGGGGGGCGGGGGGGGGGGGGGGGAGTGGGGGGGGGGAAGGGAAAAGCCCAGAGGGGGGGGGGTGTGTGGGGGGGGGGGGGGGGGGGAGAAGGATGGAGGGAGGAAAGGGAGGGTGGTAATATGATAAAATTAAATAGGGGGGAAGAAAAAAATTGTGGAGGAATTTTATAGGGGGGAAGGGGGGGGGGGAAGTATGTGGGAAAAAAAAAAAAAAAAAATAAGATGAGTTTTAATAAAAAAAAAAAAAAATAATTAATTATTTATAAGAAAAAAAGATATAATAGAATAAATAATAACTCTAAAAAAAAGAAGAAGGAATTAAATAAAAAAAAAAATTTGAAAAAATAAAAAAAAAAAAAAATATTATTCAAAAGAGAAAAAAAGGTTATAAAATGTAGAGGATGAAAGACATATTAAAAAAAAGTGAGAGGAAATCATACCAAAAAAAAAAAAGGATGGAGGAAGAAAAAAAGATTTTTTTTTACTATATTAAAAAAAAAAAAAAATATTATTTAAAATTCTGAAGTATGTTTTGTGGGTGGATAAAAACCGTTTCATCTCGCGCTTGCCACTGTAAGAAACAAACAGTACGTAATACTTGATCAAATGATTATAATATTAATACGAGCCGGCACAAAAACCTTCTAGTTTTTTGTGTACATATCAAGGTGATATTAAAAATAATGTTATTCCACATGTTTAATTAAAAGTAACTTTTTAAAAGTGTTCGCATTTACGATATTTAAATAATTTATTTGAATTATATTTGATATTTCAATAAATAAATGCCCTGTAATTATACATAATTCCCTGTTATAACAAAATTATATAACTTTTAATTCAATTACTTCTGTGTGAGGATCGTAAGTATAAACATATCTTTATTTTTTTTTAATTTATTAGTTACAAGCAAGCGCTCGTGACTTTGTTCTTATTACAATTAAATAATTATTACAATCTAAAACGTAATTTTACCAATAAGACATAGTTTATAACCATCAACGCGAATGTAGCTTTGTATCAGTGTAAAAATAAATTAAAGTCGAATCAGTAGTACTAAACATTTTTTACACTAACCGACGTATATTCACACCAACGAAATTACAAATGTAACAATTTTCAGCGCTTAAACCGATCACCCTGTTTAATCTGCACATTACCCAGATTATGTGTAGGACAACTTATTTCTATGGTTTAGCGGTAACAAACACATGAAACAAAAACTATGTGAGTGAAGTCACAGATTTTTTTTTCTATTATTGTGATATTTAAATTTTCGTTAACTTTCAGATTAACAAAGTCAACTGTCGAGTCGAATAAAATAATAAAAAACATATACAACGGCAAGTGTTAAGCCGCAAATGACAAGGTAAACTTATCACAGTCCTTTCTCTTATCTAATAATAGATGTACCTATTGGTTTATAATATATTAGCTTCTGCTTCCGGTTTTTCTCATTTTAAAGAAGGTTTAACCTATAGAGAACAGTACTTTTTTTAAATTGTAAGGTTCCTTATGGCCTTTTTGTACCCTTCACGGCGTCTATGCAAAATTTCTTGGTGATCGGTTGAGTACTTAGGGCCTGAAAATATAAAAATCAGACTAACAGAATTACATTCATATTTATAGTATTAATAATCGTCCTCGGTCGCGTAGACTATATAGGTTCGTGTATTTTTTAATTATATAATTATTTGGCATTGTTACAATCATATTCTTTCCATACAAATTTTGGCCCCTTTAATGCTTGCGTTTTCAAATAAATTGAAACACGTGTTTATTAATTGTGTTGAATCAAATTCCAAATTTTGATCCGAAAAATATTTTTCTCGCACTTCGTCACCCTTTTCTCTTAGAGATTCAATTTAAAGGAATCTCGCCTTACCCTTTGCCTACTATATATATAATATCATATATAAAGTCAATATTATCACCAAATTTCAAATATCTACCCTTGGTATTACTCAAGAAAATTGAATGAATGTTTTTCAGTATTCCTAAAGATGGAGTCTTTAAATTTCAAATGAATGACAACTATACATGTCCTTAGTCAGCTATCGCTTTGTTAAAAGAAACCCTCTGATTTCAAGTTGTCCTGGAATAGGCACACTGATTGGTGATGTTCTAGATCTTATAAACACAAGAAGAATCAAAAAACCACGAAAACGCTACTAGAAACGACTGCAAACACATAATATGTGGTTGCATAAAATAGTACGACCTTTAACGTTACGTTAGAAGATACTTACAGTATACTTTCATAACATGAAATCCGGATAAAGTCATCTTCATTATATTCACCAAATTAGATAACCTAAGTTTTTATATTCCAAAACTAAATTCATGACATAGATTTAGCTAGTTGTAAACATTCTATGAATCAAGTTAATTTATTGTTCTAATTTTAACAGCAAAACATATTTCTTCACTATTTTTAAAATATGATAATTTAGTTGCAACTAGTGCAATTAATTATAAATACGATTATACTTTCATTGTATGTTTTGTGAAATCATTTAAAACAGATTAAATTATTTATTTATATATTATTCACTTGCAAAAGATAAATCTGTTATGAATGATTAATATTCTATAAAACTATTGTTAACTGGTTTACGTTTAATAAGTCTTCAACAAGATTTCCTTCCAAAACTTTATATGAATAAATTTATTAACAACATTGCTTAATTCATTTTTTTATTTTTTATAATCGTTCATAGTGATTCTCTTTTACTCTCTTTTTGTTGCGATTCGAATTCAACTAATGTGTTTTCGAGAGATTAGTCGACATGAGAGAGTCGATTTTTTATAAAATAAAGATAACTCGTTAATCGCCCTAGTTCTTTAATTATACTGGTTGTACTAAAAGCTAGCTTTGATCTTCTAGGGGTGCAAGAATTTGTAGATAACCAATAATCATATAATAATGAAATCAGGATATTTTCAGTTACTGAAATCACAAATTTTATAGGAATCAAAACAACATCCATCGATGCCATAACTGAACTGTGACGTCATAAATTATAAACTGAGTTGTATAACTTTACGATTTACGTATATAATTTAACTCGTTAATGGATATTAACAAACTTTGTTATTTTCCAAAGATCAACCTGATTTTTAAATAAAATATACGATGTGCCTACTTCTTTAAAGTATTATAATAGCAGCTATAATATCCAATAAAATATAGTAAATCCGTAAAAGAGATTAACATGAAACTATGAACGAAATGCTAGTTACGCAATGAAACAATCAGCTGTGAATTCAAATATTTCGGCGTCGTCACGCGTCGAAGCGCATGCGCCGCTGCACAGAACGACTTGCGAATAATTGAGAAAATTTGAGTCCATATTTATATTCACATTGATAAATGTATTGCTATAAATGTGAAAGTGTAATACAAATGCACGCACTAATAGCAACAAAATAATCAGAAACTGCGACTGAACTAAACCAACAATATAAAAATAGTTACATTAACAGTAACAAATAGTTACAAGAGATAAATACCAGATACACAACTAGATATATAATAATAGCCAATCCAATAGTAAGAACAAGCAATCAAAGTAACAAAAAAATACTAGGAAGAATAAAGCCAAATGAAAGAATCACAGCAATCATTACATAGTATAAAACAAAGTCCCCTACCGCGTCTGTCTGACTGTCTGTTCGCGATAAACTTAAAAACTACCGAACGGATTTTCATGCGGTGGATAAAGTGATTGATGAGGAACGTTTTAGTATATAATTTGTCAAGGATTTTTTCATAATCAGGGCGGTACAACGTCTGCCGGGCCCGCTAGTAAATAATAAAAATAAGGAATTTGATAATACAATAACATAGAAATAGGCACATTACAAAATATAATCCAGAATGAACCGAAAAGAAAGAACAAGAAAAAGCCAATGTCGTAAAATTAAACATTTATAAAACTGAACAACTACAAGAAACAAATTCCCTCCTAACTAGAGTCTCGGACTACCCATTACTGAGATCAAGGCGCAGCGGCTGCAAAATGCAGCTGCACAAAAAAAAACAAATGCACGATTAGTACGAGTAAGTATTACGGTGGTGGAGATGAATCCTACTTACACATCGAAGTAGGTTTAGCCCATCAAACTACATTATGATATATCTCCTGATGTTAATGCTTTCCACATACCAAAGATAACATTTTCTTTACTTGTAACGTAGTATTTACGTAGAAGAGATCGCATTAGAAGTAGAATCATAAATATTTGGTAGGTTATTGAATATATCAAACGAGAAAATATAAACTTTTAAAAATTTACAAACAAAACACCTAGATTGAAATACTTTGACAACATCATAAATAACTTTCTCTTTGCTTTTAATATGTTGTTTACTACAAAAATTGATTATAGTATAAACGGAATCATAAGCATTTGGGAAGCTATTGAATATAATAATTAAGATGATTAATTTCACATAGATGCGGATATCCCATATATTATATACTAGTTTTTTTGCAGATTCGCTCGCATTATAATAGATTTAATATATACTTCGGGATAGTACATTTTTTCGGATGATTTTTCGGTTGAGTAGTTGATGTATGAAAACATAATAAACAAAAAACAAACCCACATTTCCGTCTATAATATTAGTGAGGATAGGACAGAGTATATTCAATTATGTAAGGTGGCAAGGCAAGGACGCCACTGCGTTATTTTTAGGCTATAAACAATTAGTTTAGATAATACCCGAATGAAAAAGCTCTTAAGGTTAATAACGGACACCATAACCTACAGCCGCATAACGTATTCCACAAAAAAAATTGCAAGAAACTCAACCTAATTGTATATATAATATCTATACTATAATAAAACTGTAGCAAGGTAAAATCTGTACATTAAATATTTTTTGAAAATTTTGATCGGGGTAGGCTTTGTTATCGATATAGAAGCCAAAAATAATCTTTTTACAATTTTTGTCTGTCTGTCTGTCTGTCTGTCTGTCTGTCTGTCTGTCTGTCTTTCTGTCCCTGTGAACACGCATCACGCTGAAACTACTGAACCGATTTTAATGAAACTTGACACAATAATAACTAATATTCCAAGGTTACATTTAGGATACTTTTTGTCCCAGAAAACGGAAGGGGTTCTTCAGGATAATGAAAGACAAAAAATTGTAGTTAATGTAACTAGACTTTTTTGCGACACCTTAGTACAAGAGCCAGCAATGTTGGAAGAACGAGAATTTTAGAAAAGCTGGTTCTTTAAAATGAAGATATATTATGCCCTACCAAACAGAATTCAGGATACCGGGTAGCCGGTTAACGTTGTGTTTTTTAATGCGCATCACACTTTTACAGTTTAAAATTTTGGATTATAAATAATTTAAGGAACACTTTTTTTCAGTAACTTTTAAACGCTATTAAAAACACGAATTTATCACTGCCAGACAATTTTGTTATTGATAATAATGCGCCAGGTGAAATCCTTTATAAATAAAATAATTCATTTCAAACCATTTTATTTTTTCCATTGCAAAGAACATATTTCATTTTATTAACCATTATGATATTGAGATTTCACCGTAAACACCGTACACGAAAAACAACGATAAACGTAGACATATGACTTGAGACTGACGTCATCTTGAATACATGCGTCTATAACAGGCGCTTCCACAATTATCACTATCTTTATCATACATAAAATGGGGTAAACATATCAATGCAGTTGCAGTATCTAGCTCTAAGTTTCTAAACATTTTCAAAGCATTAGCTGGTTTTAATTGGGGTGTTCATCCATAACATTTAGTTCGTTTATACTTCAATATTACACGCAGTCGAATTGACTATGCCAGCTTTTTTTATGATAGTAGTGCTCAGGTTAACCTCTATAAACTTGAAAAAGTCCAAAAACAGGCCATGAGAATTATCGGGGGTTTCATTAGAAGTACTCCAATCCATGTTATGGAAAGCGAATTGAGCATATGTCCGTTACATCTTAGGAGACAATATTAAGCTGGCAAGATTCTATTTAAATTTAAGTCATTCGAAAAGAACGAACTAACTAATGTATCAGAAGAACTGTCCACCTCTTTCCAATCACTCTATTGGCGTAAAAGAAAAAGACAACTATTTTTTCTCAATATAAAAATACTCCAAGTCAAACAAGTATAAAACATGAAATGTTCACTTTACACACCTGGGTCGATAGCATTAATTTGCACAATATAATTAAAATAAATGTAGATGGTATTTGGAAGCCAAAGCGTCAATATGGTGTTGTTAAAATAAAAGATATTTGTCTTCAATATATAAATAAATATTATCAAAATTTTGTTAAAATATACACTGACGGATCTAAAGCTGGTAATTATTTAGGAGCCGCATTTTCTGAGTCAAATTCCAAAACTTTTATGAAATTTCAAATTGATGAAAATATTTCAATTATGCACACTGAATCAATAGCAATTGCAGAGGCCTTATCATTGGCACAATCAACTGAGTCCATTAAGATTGTTATTTTATCCGATTCAAAAAGTGTTCTTCAACACGTAGCGCGATGTACCTCGACTTTTCAAGGAATACCGATAGCCTACATACACTATTTTGAAGCAATTACTAGATTTCAAAGCAAAGAACAAAGTAATTGTTTTACAATGGATTCCTTCTCATATAGGTATAACTGGGAATGAAAGAGCTGATCTTTTAGCTAGAGGAGGATCCTCCGAAGGTGCTCCTATTAATATTTTACCAACTTACTTGCTCAGTATTTAAAAATAGCTGGTACTCGCATTGGAAGGAATACTTTGATGAGCGTTCTAAAACAAAACGAATATGGTACAGAACGATTCAGCCACGCCCCTTAAGGTCACCATGGATTGATGAAGTACGATTTGCCGTCGGGAAGCAATCACAGAAATAAGATTACGCTCTGAACACATCCCATGTAAAAAGTTCGCCTACCTGATGCGTAAAGTACTATCACCACTCTGCCAGAGTTGTGAGCTCATCGATGATGTGCACCACATCCTGGCAGAATGTGTTCGAAACGAAGATATTAGATCTCGGCTTAATGCTTCTGGTTCGTTCCACACTGGTTTGTACAATTTGTTATTGTCTGACCCCACTTCGAAAGATGCTAAAGAATTGTACAAAATTAATATAAGCCATTGTTAAGTGTATTGTCATTCTTATTGTTATATAGTTGTATGTCACTTAGGCGATATAGCCGAGAAGGCGACTAAGACTTCATTAAAAAATAAATAATAATAATATTAAAATTACAGCTATCTTAACATGGTTTGGACATACTTTATTTTATTTACAAAAAAAATAGCATCGGGCACATTATTGTTAATAACAAAAATGTCTGGCAATGATAATTTCATGTTTTAGTAGCGTTTCTAAGTTAGTAAAAAACAAAACATTCAAAAATTATATAAAAATCAATATTTTTGCCTGTAAAGGTGCGATATGCACTAATAAACGCAACGTTTACCGGCAGCCAGGTAGCCCGCACTCTGTTCGGAAGAACATAAAGATATATAAAAACTGGCTTATTTTCTTTTTCGAAACCGTTGCTAGCTCTTAGACAAATAGTTACAGGCAAGTGACATTTGACGCGTCGTGCAAATATCTTTTTAATATTTATATTTTTCTTCAATACAATGAAATGTGAAAAAGTTTTAATACAAGTTGAAAATAGTTATGATATTATTCAGTGTTTCATTTATCATTATTTTATTTTATGAATACATTTTATCGTTTCATTTACAATTTAACTCTATCAACTTGATATTTTATAATGTAAACTGTACTGACTGTATAGTAAACGTCTACAAAAAAGGGAAAAGAACTACGTTAGAAACTGGGGGGTCCATATACCTTTAAACCTTTTTTTCACATTACCACCAATATTGTTGGTTGCTACGGACGGGTTGTAGGCTTATTTTAAAAGATTTCTCACATACCATCTGGGTATATGTTTGATTGAGTCCCTTGATAGTTTGGATTCACAATTGGAAACCGATGGTGTGGCTGCAATAAGGTTTTAGTTACCTATATTAAAATTTTTCGCGTTTAAAAATACAATTGGCACCAGTGATAACCGATTTGGTGCAGACGAAGTTGCACGGGTCAGCTAGTTGATTTATATATTTATTGTTCTACAAAACCAATTTTAATTTACCAGATTAAAATTCCTGTTTGGGTACTCTGCTCTTTCAAGTTTTATTTTAATTGGAATAATAAGATTATTAAACTTGATTTGAAACAAACTATTTTACTTAATTCTACCTACCGGTAGATTGTTTACAAGCGATCATAATAATAAAAGTACATTTATCAAAATGCTAAATACTGCAATAAGTTTAGGCAGGGTTCAAAGAAGATTAAGAAGGCACTTATGAGCGGTTTAGAAAACAACTCAGTAGACGGGAAGAACCGGACTTATTTTTTGATTTGTTTGCTTATTCCTTCTCAAAGCTGGTGGAGCTATATGTCAAAGTACCGGTAGCTATTCAGTGGGAGTACATGTTAACGTTCCGGATATGGTTCGCATAGATTTATTCAGCTCACGATCCACTTTTCGCACATGGGCGCTACCCAACCACACCGGGGAACAATATTCACGGGATACACCAACGATAAGGCAGTAAGTAGTTCTCAATACATCGGCATTTGCCCCCTACTGGTTCCAGTTAATTTTAGAAGCACGTTATTTCTAGATAGTAGCTTACGTGGGGTTACAAGATGCTCTCTGTATGTAAGCGTATAATGGCCCTTTGACGTTAATACCTGTTTAATATGGTACTTGATGTTACTGCCCAACAAATCAGTAAAGGCCTTGCGGACCTTAATGTAAAATCTAACACTGTTGACGAAAATTATTGTGCTTAGGATATAGCTAATATAGCGTGTTTACCATTTTGGTCCACATCGTCCTTTGATATCAGATGAGATTGTGGTGCAACGATAAAGCTTATAAAAAAATCAAAAGTTTTGAATTAAATTACTGGATGGAATTAAAAAGTAATTAATAAACAAACATAGGATTCGGAATTTGGATAAAGACGTAAAATTTAATTTATGCAAAATTCGAAGATACTTTTTGTTATCGAAAGGAACGTTTCACCTCAAATACGCAACGGACCGAAGCGACAAGGTGATCGAAAAAATGTACCTGTTATTCGTTTACCGCATTTTTAAAAATTATAATTAAGTACCTTTTGATTACGAGTATGTTGTAATGATTAGGAAATATAAAAGGTTTTTATATACAAGACAAAATTGTATTCAGAGAATCGTTTACAAGTTCTTTAAATATTTCCAGAAGAATAATACGTGTATCAGAAAAGGCTCGATTGAGAAATTTAATTAAAATAAGACATCGACATATTCCATAAGATTTTAGTAACGAATTTTATGATGCTACTATGTAAATTAAATTAAAGAGGGCTCATGAAAGAAGATGCATGTAATTTTAGTGTGGATGTTATGATAGAGTTGGTGTAACTATTTTCAAAGGCTCATAGATAAAAGAAAAAAAAGTCGATAATTATTAAACGAATTAAATGCATTGTGCGTTATTTTAGCTAGTTACTTGGTAGAACTCTGTCTCTTCACCTCTTTATATATCACTTTTCCGTATTACTTTTCAGTTATTTTCCTTCACACAAATATTATCCTGACAATAACAAATACGGAGTTTTTGGCGAGATTTTAGTCTGTCATGTCGCGAATCTTATATTTTATTCATAATCTTGTGTTACTTGAGTCTATATTGTGATAAATTGGTGATGTTTTATGTAATGTAGTTTGTTTATTGTGCATAAGTGAAGTGAATGGAAAATAATACCACGGACCATGAATTTTAAGATGCTACAAAAGTTCCCTGGAAAGTTGTAACAAGGGAGCCGCCATCTTGTTGGAACATAAACATTGACTTTGAATTGATCGCACGACACTAACTTGTAATACTATTAACTACTCGACAATGGCAGTAATAATTTAAAAGATTGGTTGCCAAAAATAAAGTAAAAAAAAAATAATAACAAATACGACGAAAAGAGAATTAGCCAAATCGGTTTCGCCGTACTGAAGTGTTGCGCTTACATACAGTCGGTAATTTATTTTTATTTGAATTACTAACAAAGAATTTAAATATCATATCTACAATTGCACGTGTACGTAAAACAAGTCTGAAATAGCATTATGACCTCACAGTTCTGTTGAAAATTAATAACAATTATCTTATTATAGTAATTGCTAAATGAAAGAATCGTCGGTGTTGCGATATAATAAGCATCTACAAATATTACGAACACATTGTTATCTGCTACAAATCTGATATATTTTTGTAATTCCTTTCACTAGCTCCAGTGTCGGGAGCATCTGAGAATGATCTTTGTACTCGCCTACATTTTGTAATCTAGAAACAGATTTCGGTTTAGTGTTTTAACCTTTGTTATTACACAACAGTAAATTTCGCAGGAAACTCTATTGCTAGAAATGAGGTAATGTGAATTATGAGTTATGAATGATGAACTATGAGTAATCCAGGATCCACTGATTGTCTGAATTAAATTTAATTTAATTTCGGGTTAATTGAATTTTTCCAGTTTTTATGTGCATGTGAATGAAATGCATAATACAGAACCATAAGTATCGAGTTTTAGATAGAGTGAACGTAATTGAAGTGAATGTTGTTCGTCTGGGCTATTCTCCGAAACGCTTACTGGTAGATGGAAGCTTTTTTGTACTTTTATCTAAGCCACATAACATAACACTTTTCCATAGGAGCTAAGCGGAAATGATAAAAAATTATAGAAGTAATAATCAGTGAATGCTTTATAGGAATAGAGTAGCGATGAAAAAATTACAATAGACGAATAAGATAACGAAAAAAAATACCGTACAAATAAGGTCAATACGGACAGTAAGGAACTATCTTACAGCAACAGCAACTATCTTAAAAAAATTAAAATGAGCTCTTTATATTTATAGATATATACATTAACTAGCGGGCCCGGCAGACGTTGTCCCGCCCTGATTATAAAAAAAATCCTTGACAAATTATATACTAAAACCTTCCCCGTGAATCACTTTATCGACTGGTGAAAACAGTATGAAAATCTGTGCAGTAGTTTTTGAGTTTATCGCGAACAGACAGACAGACGCGGTAGTGAACATTGTTTTATACTATGTAATAATAATGATACTTCATGTGTGTAATTCTATCTTTCTAAAAATATAATATTTTTGACATAGAAACAATCAGACATGTAGTTCAACTGATATTAAGAGAGCCACTATGACTTCTTATCAAAGTTAAAAAGGATCTCATTCTATACATATTATCTCCCATATTTTATAAAACTGACCCAAACGCGAGTAATACTTGTTGCGGTAGATATGACCGAAATGATGGTCGTTTCAAAAAAAATTACATTCAAAAATTTATATTTATGTAAGGAAATTAGGAAAGCATGCGAAATTACTAATAGCGTATTGTACACGAGCGAAGCGATAGCAGGCAGTGTATGTATCTAATAAGGTCCTAAAAATCTTCCTACGAATATGTCTATAGAAACGACACGAACATGAAGAACTGCACACGTTTCTATCATTGCTTTGATTTTATGAGACACTTAATTACGTCACTACGGATGTAGATAACCAATGGGACTGGTTATAAATCATGTCGGTATAGTTTAAAGAAGAATCTGTCGTATCAACGGAAAATTTGAAAGTAAGCCAAACACCGTTAGCATCATATTGAAGCAAAATTTCATAATTTCAACGAATAGGTGCAGTCGCATCCAACCAGTATCTCAATACCCTCATTAATTATAATAGACTCTAGTATTGCATAATTTTGTAGTTTTGAAACGATTAAATATGTAGGCTATAGCATCGACTACTAATCACGAATATTTATTATTAAAGTGAAAAAATTTTTAACCGCATTCAGCGATTTTTGTTAGTGGAAAAACTTATGGATTCACGCAACCAATGACTTAGGCAGTTAAGCCAGACTAGCGACGGTATACCGGCCTGTGTATATGTAATATTGATATTTTATACTGAGCTTGTGGAACCCACCATATGTTCGCTTTATAAATAAACTGTATATAATTATTGTTCGGAGTGCGAATAGATGAAGAAAACCAAAGTAATAATTTCAATTTACAAAGACAGTTATTTCATTGTTTTTAGTTCTCACTTCTGTCGGTATTTCTTATGACTGCCTCGACTTTCTTTCTTATTTTTTATGTGTCTGCTTTGATCTTCATTTGACCTTGTTATTCATAATCTTGAACTGTTTATAAATTTATCAATATGTATATAAGCATAGTGTTGACGTTAATATTGTTTTTTTTTTAATTATTTATGGCTACAGCTATTTGCATAAATGAATACATTATAATACATATTCTTCGCTGGACAAAATAATTTTTGCATGCGATTTCACAACATACTATATGTAGGTTAGTTTTTATTTTGATTGAACCCGATAGATGATGCTACGAACGGGTTGTAGGCTTATTTTAAAAGATTTCTCACATACCATCTGGGTATATGTTTGAGTGATCCCTTGATAGTTTGGATTCACAATTGGAAACGGTAGGTGTGGCCGCAATCGGGATTTAGGTTTATTAAAATTTTTCGCGGATAAAGATACAATTGAAACCAGTAATAACCGATTTGGTGCAGACGAAGTTGCACGGGTCAGCTAGTTTAAGAATAAATCTGTGTAAAATTAATAATCATTACAAATAATTTAGTCTTATCTTAGTTTTGTATTATTTTCTACTAGATGGTGTTACAAAGAATAATTTCGTTTCTTCATTATCCGCATATTTTTACTTTTGACGTCTTTTTAAAGCCTAGGTCCGTTCCCTCGGTGTGGAGTCCTTGAGTGCGCTGCTCGCACGATACAGTGACACAAAATCTTACATCACTGCGACAACATTACACATATCACCTCAACACACGTGCACGCATACATGCTTACACATGCAAGTGGAAGGGTTTTATTTTTTCCCTTATCAAACTGAAATAGTTTAGAAAATTATCCGATACGAAATATATATAAGAGTCGTTGAGGTATGTATGCTTGGTACACATATATGTTTCACCAACTCAAGTATGTATGAATAGTTAGCTTAGCTTAGATTAGCTCAGATAGGTCGCGAATTGCATGTATCAGGCAACAGCCCCAGCCGAGGTTTGCCGTGCACCCTTGAGCTAGTTGTCAAATAAAATCGGCTGAGTGCCTTAAGCGCTCGCCTTAGTAGTCCGGTGAAGCTGTTAAGACCTTGCTAGGTCAATAGCGTAGTCATTTCAAAAAAAATAAAATACGTTTTTTCAATCAGTCTTATCAAACTAGAACGAAAATCTGGTATTTTTAATAATTCAGGTTATTTTCATTCTATTTATAACTTCACTCTTTATATACTCCCTTAATTTTTATAGTGAACTAGCTGTGCCCGCGACTTCGTCTGCGTGGAAGCTTATGTAAAAGACAGTGATTAATAAAGTCATCTGAATGTATTAAGTCCATTTACTTGTCTACTTTTCTCTCGTACTTACGCCGCGTCGTCATTAAAACTACAATAACTTTTGATAGAGTGGACCGATTTTAATGAAACAAACACTAAGTTTCTCCCGAGGATCTGTTTTACGATTTTCTTGCTGAGGGTTTGTGAACCCAGTACTTTAGCAGTGATACGTGTTCATACAAACAGACAGACAAAGAGGCATTTCTAAAAATGATTGAAGTGTATTTTATTACTTATTCCTAGACACTTGCAATAATTTTTTTTACGAAAATCGAAAAAGTACAGTCACGTTAGATTTACCTTCTTATTATATGTATATAGATGAACGTAAACAATAAAAATTTATTTTATTTGGTTTTATGTATTTGTAACACATATTATTATAGAAATTTTATCTTTCTGCACTCCTTCTACATACGAATTTTAACTCACGTATAATATATAGGTATAATGCAATCTTATAACTTAACTATCCAGTTCTTATAGATATCTATTAGTTTCTGCTATTAATAGACTGAATGTGATACCCTGAACAAGTCAAAATTACTGGTTTCTTTGTAGTGGTCTTCTTCGAGAAGTAGACTCGTATAAATGTGAATTTTCTTTAAGATTTCATACTCTTTTTCGTTTAAAAAAAATTCTTCAACCGATCGTCTGATTCTCATATAGGTAAACTAGCGGGCCCAGCGAACGTTGTCCCGCCTGACAATAAAAAAACCTTACAAACTATATACCCAAACCTTCCTCATCAATCACTTTATCTACTGGTGAAAACCGCATGAAAATACGTTCAGTAGTTTTTGAGTTTATCGCGAACAGACCGATAGACGTGGCAGAGGACTTTGTTTTATAATATGTAGCGATAGCCCACTTCGTCCCAGATCGGGCAGTATAAATTTGGCCGGTGGTCATAGTATCGAAGCCCAATCTTTCTCAAACAATACATTCTAAATACCTAAACCGAGGTCACCTAAGCGAGGAGCTAGCTTTATAGAAGCTAGTTTTATATTACACAATCAATCTATATTTTCCTCAAGCATTTGAAATAATAATAAGCTAAAACTTTGCTCATAATTAGATAGTTTGATCTGATGACTACAAAAAAAAACAATTTGTATATTCTATCTATATTATATATATATATAAGAGATTCCCACCTATATATTGACTCATCACGATATCTCTGGAACCATAAGGCGTAGCGACTTGAAATATGGTAGGAATATTCCTTTCGCCGAGTAGAGGTCAGCTAAGAACGGATTTTACGAAATTCCACCCACAAGGGGGGTTGCGGGGGGTAATCAGGGCGGGACAACGTCAGCCGGGCCCGCTAGTAATATATAAAAATGTCAAAGTATTATAATCCAACTATTTGATCCAGCCACCCGTTGCTGTGACTCAGTTACTACATGTTGAATTAAGTGATACAGTATTTGGTATCATGGGGTAATGACTCTAACTAAAAACTTAATACAGAAAAAGCGAGATTATGTAGTAAACAGATTACTAAAACACACGCATCATAGAATAAACTGGAGTTAAAAAAGAAATTCAAAATTAAAACGTGGCGCCATCTATGAGATATCTATAACAGTTGGTTCTACAGCTTTCTGTCAATAGACTAATTTAAAGCGCCATCTGTTCAATGCTGATGAAACTTACATAAATAACAATAATCAACAATGACAATCATTTAATTTTTATTTAACAAAATATTGAGATCATTAATCGAAATATAAATTATCCTATCTCTGAAGTTGGACCAAATTATATATAAAAAATACCAAAGTTTCAGAAAGATCAGTTGAGTGGTTTCAGAGTTCATCGTGGACGAACATCATGATACTTGCTTTTTATGTACTTAGATATATAGTATTTGATCGATTAAAGTTAGACATCTAAATGAGCCATGAAAAAATTTTGTATGATATCCATGTAACTCTAACAGTGCTAAATAACGCTACATTATATTTTATTGTTATTTAGTATTATATTGCTATTTAACGTAGACTAAGTGGCAAATGCTTGATTGTATATAACAAAACACTTTCATATTTAAGATAAACATATTTCATTTACTGTTTTCATATTCCGACGACTAATTTGAAACGATTAGATATATTCATTACAAACACGAAATAACATAGTACGAATACCATGATTTATGTTAAAAAAGAGGAAAACATTTTTTATTCGACTACTTTCACTGTTAATACGCTACAGGTAGCGTCTTGCGTATTTTTAATTTATTTTACTATATAATATAAAGAAGTGAATTGATAATTAAAAAATGACGTGAATCATAAACATAACACATTCCGTATTTTATACGTATTCACGTAATTATCACGCTTCGCTTGCTCTATGACTTTGTAAAAAAATTAATAACATAAACCAACTGTGAATGAATTAATTCAATTTTATGTTTTCATCAAATGAAAGCGCCGTACACTTTCTCTGAACGCATTCTGAGGTAAGTCAAGTTCATATGTAAAAATACGGTTATGTAAATAAATTAAGATGGAATTTTAAATTTGAATTTGAATATTTAATATCGAATAATATGTATTATTCGCTTCTTTTTTTAAACTTTATAGATTTTAACGTTTTCCTACCAACTCATCTGATGTTACATAACGATGTGGTCTAATATGCTAAACACGCTAAACCTAGAGAAGGCTGGTTCTCAAGTGCATCGATCGAGACACACCAATAGGTGGTAGCTAGCCAGACGGACTTAGACAAAGGCCATCATGCAAATTTAATTTGATTGTTGTACAATATAGTGACAGCAATGTACTTGATGGAAAGTGTCGTGCAATCCAAAAACAACGGTGACCAAAGAACAATTTGTTATCCATCAACAGTCGATAGTGACTTGTAATACTCCCAGCGGCTGGATATACAGTAATCAAATCGAATATAGATCCCAGCTATCCCGCTTGATTAGTAGATGTAGGTACATCGGTGGATCTCAAAAGAAGACTCGTTTAAGCATGTCCTTATTACAAGCGTGCAGTGTATAGTGGCTGGAGTTAATTTTTTCTTGTTTATATATCTTTTTCTACTGATATAAATCTGACAACAGTTTCGTCAGAGTAGGTTATTCGTATCGTATCAAAATTATAATTTGTATTTAATAATATGGTTAAATAGAGTATCCATCTTTGATTATCGTTGATTGCTTGATTACTCTAATTTTCGCTGCGAGATTCAATTAAAATGGAACAGTGCAGCGGCCAAAAATTTGTATCTCTCTACCTCTACCGGGGAGCACGTGCAGGGGAATGGAGAGATACACTGCCTTCAGACACGAATAATGTAATCAGCTAAAGTATAATATAAAGATACTAATTGTCTAGTATTCCACTGGCGAACTACGATATTCAAAAAGTAAATCTAACGTCAAAGACCTATTATTACTCTACTTGTCACCGTCTTTGCAAAATTTGTCGATTAAAACCAGGTAGAAATGTGAACAGAACAAATTTATACACCACAAAATATAGCTGTAAAATGTATCCATAAAAAAATATACATTGAATATGAAATAAAATTGTAATTCAAATAAAATATGCTTTAAGAAATTCATTTGTTTCTTTTTCCCAACGAGACGCTAAATGATGGTCAACCACAGATTCATCAGAATAACCGTTAATCACTTCACGAGTTTAGACTCGTCAGTGCAGTCACGAATTACACGAGGTCGTTGCGTAACCCATAGAGTCCGGAGGTTAAAATGAAATGCAGTTTCAAGAGGTCACAGACGCGCTGTCGTAAACTAGATTTTACCAGATTAGTTCGAATTAACAATGATGATATTAACATCCGTGTTCATTAAACTGCGCTACAAAATAGAGCGGTTAATTGTTTTGACATTGCTCGATTATTTGTTCCGCGCGTCGGTTGCATTACCTACTTGTGTGCCTGTTAATAATTTTACAATATTAAAAATATTCCACTCACAAAACATGTAGGTTACATTGCAAAGTTAGTTATAACAGACTCTTAATAAGGTTCAAACATGCAGATATTACATTTCAACAGCTAATTATTTAAGTCATCACTATTCTAGTGTTTATTATTCGTTATCCGTTATTATTATTGAAGATAATAATGCGTAACCGATGACAACGACCGTGAGAACGAACAAACTTTATAGGACATGTAATATGTGTGTGAGAGAGAGAGAGAATTTCAGCTTACTAATATTCAAAATCATGACATGAACTACGAATATTAATTTAATTAAATCTGCTATAAACTGCAATACGATATAATACAGCAGTAGAGTCTAGCTGCAGAGTTACCCAGCAGACAACAACAAAACAGCAGAATAACTGACAACTGTCATCAAAAGTAGCCGTTGTAAAATAACACAATAGCAGAATTCATCATTGATATACAGCGTTATTGCCAATCTATAGCGACAAATTGTTCATAAGAAACGTAAATGCGATATTCTTTCATTGACTAAAGAATCCCATCTATTATACGGATTTGTAATTCATAAGAAAGCCGGGCACTATAATAGTTACGTTCAAAATCATTAAAATATTCGAAGTTTACATCCAATTTCATTGTTTAATAATCAGAAACATCTCGAACGCTTATATCTATTGTATTTATATCCTGTCTGAAGTAATACAATGAGACATTTTAAATCGATATCATTCGATTGTAAAAGTTAAGTTACATCACAAATTGTTAGAGAGACCGATTTAAGCGCACACTCACTGTTCATATAATACGAAACAATAACAATTCACAAATGTCATACATCAAATATGACACGAGCGTAGCAATTACAGTATGTTAGATTAAATCACTATAGCGGCTGTTTCGCAACCATGGACTGTATCTTTTACCGGAGTGTGAAATGACAAAAGCTTTTAGTACACCTGTAAAATCAAAACGTATGGACTGAAACTTTTATGAGGTTTTTAATGTGTTATAGGCATTTGCACACGATCTCATGTAACGTTAAATGACGACATAGTCTAAGTTAGTATGCACACCAAACCTATAGAGGACTGGCTCTCAAGTCCAGCTGTCGGAACATACTGGCACATTGTTGGCGATTGATTTTCAACCTGAGGTTTATATCTAGCCAGGCGGACTTAGCAAAAATCTTACCACGATGCTATGGTTTCCTCACGATGGTTTCCTTCAACGGAATCTCTGGCTCTGAATCAAGGTTCGAATTTACGTCCACGCTATCATGTAAGTCATCATCGCTTCAATAATGTTTTATCCTCCTCGTTACATTTAATTAAAACCATATTTGTGTGTTAACAAAATAATAGAGTTCTGCCTTCGTACGAGAATCACATAAACACTACTACTGGATATATTTCCATCAGTTTTTTTTAGTTTTACTATATATATACTTGGTCGTTATCTAAAAATTAACACAATATCTTCATTCAATATAAGTTGATTAGAGTTTTAAGAAACTATGATTTTATAAACACCACAAAATACTGAAAAAATGTTGTAAGCAAGGCAAACTTATATTATCAATTATTTTTATGTTTTTATGTATATAATATGACAATGTTAATCCCGTATATGGTGTACAAGTACAAAATTCTGCTACTTGTAGATCATATAGAAAAAAACTCGAAGCAGATATGACTGCCGACAGTAGTGAAACTCAAAACATTGAAGTACCTGCGTTCTATTCTGAATTTTTAAATTAATTATAGTGTGAATTACAATATTTAGAATTAGTAATGTGTATATTTAAATTATTATTACTCGAAGAAATAACTATATACATTTTTATACAGTTTATTAATTAATCAAACATATGATGGTCTAAACAATCTCAATACAAAATACAAAATATCAATATAATGTCCTCAGGTCGCAATACGAGCGGTCACGCTTATTAGCAAGTCATGAGGCGAAATTGTAAATTTATCTCCTGCCAAAAATACCACTCAACGTGCCTATATAATTGTTCACTTCAAAAGTAAAGATTTTATCATACATTACGTCTACTATATAATCTAAATTCAACATCTAAAACCAATACTTGCATAATACCCAATAAGATGACCAAAATCGTGGGATAACTTATTCAGATATAGCACTGTCTAAATTGTTTCCACATTAACATTATATATTTTGTATCGCACAACATGATCTGCCACTAAGATAAAATCATCTTTAATGACTTATTACATTTTAAGTTGACCACATAGCGCTCACGTCTGAACTGTGATTTACGATATACATCAATTATTGCATTACATGACCTATTAGATCATCCATTACGAAAATCTCGGAGAATGTACATCCAAACGTTCACATTTATTACACATAAATTATAACGTATATCCGTTGTATCTATGTCAGTTATGAATTCCATATTTCTATTGCAAAATATCAATATATTAAATATTTAAAACTGAACATTTATTAATTTTGCTTATGTTTCCATTTTTATAAGTAACTGAGTAATTAAATCCAACGATAACAGTTACCTGCAAGAGATGACGATAATCGACAGTGAGCCACAAAAGAATATCACTACGAGGCGTAATAT
The DNA here is from genome assembly GCA_036509395.1 of Antheraea yamamai. Lineage (NCBI taxonomy): Eukaryota > Metazoa > Arthropoda > Insecta > Lepidoptera > Saturniidae > Antheraea > Antheraea yamamai. Next base: position 3,296,720 of record AP028436.1, read on the forward strand.
AAAGAATGATTCCGAAATTCGATACACAAAAGAAAGGCGGTGCAATATATTCCCGATGTATTACGTACTAGCTTTTGCTCGCGGATACGCTCGCGTTAATGTATATTCTGGGCAATCCCTAAACAACAGGATTTTTTCCGGATAAAAAAAGGTGCCCTATATCCTTTTGTATAGCCCTATCGATGTACATGGATAATTTCATGATGATCAATTCAATAGTTAAGACGTAGAGACGTAACAACCAAATATCACTTTCGCATTTGATCGGATAATATTAGTTTGATTATAAAACAAAGACGTCTGCTACGTTTGTATAAACTCAAAACTACTCAACGGATTTTAATGCGGTTTTAGCAGTAGATAAAGTGATCCATGAGGAAGATTTATTTATTATCAGGGTGGGTCAACTTTCGCCAGGTCCGATAGTTCGTTGATAATATTAGTTACGATTAGGGTCGTAACAGTTATAGAACGTCAAGCGCGTATGTTACCACGAGACCACGACTACCCCTTATAATGTTCATTAACTTGACGCATAGATGATATTGTTTCGAGTATCCGATAACTGGAATCTCCTGAGACAATTTTTAAACATCTTTTATAACAACTTCATTTCATTTTTTCCTGTTTTATTTCAAGCACATTAATAATTTTAAAAATGACAACTTTAAAATAAATTTAAAAGAGAACTTGTTATATAAATATCACACTTTGTTTTAAAAAATAAAAAAGTCAATTTTTATCAAGTCTTATTCTCTCAAATCATAGAATTAAACAAAGTCGAAATATTACAAAAGACGTGAACCCTTTCACTCACACAAGTTGTCTTACTTAAACTAAACTAAATTAAAATGAGGAAACATAATAACAAAAGGAGATCAATGAATAGCTATTACATTAATTCACAGTTCAAAATCACTACACATTATAAAACAAAGTCCTCTGCCACGTTTGCCTATCTGTCTGTTCGCGATAAACTCAAAAACTGCCGAACGGATTTTGATTCGGTTTTCTACAGTATATAAAGTGATTCATAAAAGAGATTTAGGTATATAATTTGTCAAGATTTTTTTATTTATCAGCGCGGGACAACGTTGGCCGGGCCCGCTAGTCTATATATATAAACAAAATTGATTCGTCCATTCGGGAAACAATTGAACCGATTTTGACGAGAATTCTACAGGCAGATAAGGGACTTTTAAGAGTATTCTCTAAACTATATATCGCTAAGTCTTTCTATAGGAGATAAGCAGTAACTTAAAGCCTGTAAAACGTTTATAGGAGTTAAGTAGTAATGACAAAGTTCTGATGAAAATCATAAAACACAACCCTTAACTAATTCCGAGAAAACGTCTAGTTTCCATAAACAAACAAAATAATTTTCACAAACTTTATATCCATGACTATTTAAACACATACATGCAAACTATATTACAATATTCTTGATTATATTTTTTATTTTTTAGTTTTTATATATAATGAATTCAGTTCTTGATGTATTCTTGTTCTATTTTTTTTTCTTAAGCAAATGTTTATTCATATTGAATGTTACATAATTTAATTTTTCAATTATTAATAGTGTAAGTTGTATCGATGTAATGAAGCGTTGTATATTTTCAGTCTAGTATGCTCCTTCTTTTTATTGTTAGTATATTATTCGTCGGACTGTTGACTGTGACTTCATCCACAATTGTAAAGTAATAAATAAGAGAATAATTATATCAAATATAAGCGAACGGTTATGGAACGCTGAGGATCAAATGGAGTAGTGCATATTTAATTAGACAAAATCGTTTTTGGAATGCAATTACACACATGGTATAATTTCCGATGTAAAATTATTTAACGACATAAATTATATGGTAACTAGCGGGCCCGGCAGACGTTGTCCCGCCCTGATTATATAAAAAAAACCTGGACAAATTATATACTAAACCGTTCCTCATTAATCACTTTATCCACTGGTCAAAACCGTATGAAAATCCGTTCAGTAGTTTTTGAGTTTATCGCGAACAAACAGACAGACAGACGCGGTTGGGGACTTTGTTTTATACTATTTATATGGTAATATCGTGCACTTAAAATTACTAAAAAAGCAACATTTCAAATACATTTTGTAAACATTCGTGTGATAAATATAAATCTTTGCTCATTCCGAAATACCAACGTATAAATCAACAATGCAAGTTATATTATCTCTAAAATAAAAACATACTTCTACAGTACAAAGAACAATAAAATTACAATTAGTTAGCATGACAAATAACACCACTTACTATGCTCTAATGCCACGGTACGCTAGAATAACAAGACTAACGAGTTAACAACAGGGTTAAAGTGCGACAACGTAAAGCTGATTATACACTGATAGATTACCGAAGGACAGAAAAAGATTATTTTTTAATTACTTATAGGTTTTTGACCACAATCCCATCTGATGTTAAATGACGATACGATCTAAGATAGTAAGCATGATAACCCTAGAGAGGACTAGCTCTCAAGTGTAGCTGCTGGAATACACCAACAGGTGCTTGACGACAGTCTTTCAGTTCGAGGGTGATAACTAGCCAGGTGGACTTTGAAAACGCCCTACTACTATGGACTTGATTTGATCCTACGTCGGTCGATGCAGTATACGAACATGCTATGAACTCAGCCATCATCGCTTCAAAGTTTGAAGCTTTGACTGCTGGAAATACAATAATATTTACCGAAAGACCTTTATATTGTGTGTCGGTGAGGCAGATAGACGAGCACTAAAGATACCCTGTAAATTAATTACTACTGCATCACGATGGTTACTTTGATAGTTCTGTAAAGCTGAGATTCAATGTAAGATACAAACCTAATTTTTAAGAATAAAATTCCATTGATACATCGAAGCCATGCTGAGAACGACAAAATTGTGAACCTAGTAAAATCATAGAGAAATATAAACCTCTATTAAATTCAGTTACCGAGAAGACGATGAATATCAAAATGAGATAAGTCTGTTGTTTAGAAAACAAGAGAGAGATTCGAGCGAGCTTATCAGAAATTTATATTTTAATACGATTTGCAGACACCAGCCGAATAACAATAACATTGAAACGTTTTACTTTCACGCGTTCATAATTCGCAACCGGTAAATGAACAGTCACCTCAAAAATATGCCCATAACGGTTTCCCTTTAACGTGAGAATTATAAAAATTGTAATAAACGTTGGTAATTCGACTAAAAATAAGAACGAATGCATCTATGATATTACTTTTTTACACACATCGTTTAGCTACATGACAGAAAAGAGAGATATTCTTTTGCATTACTTACATCGAGTATAGAAAAAGTTCAATTATAATATTGTGTTGTTAATTACAAAAAAAAACGCTCTTTTGGGCGCATAATTAGTATTTGTCATGTAAACTTCATCTGAATAGAATGTAGTGTTTATCATGAACATCCAATCTAGTACGTAATTATACCAAGTAATGGACAAAAAGTAACTTTCCAAAATCGTTCTAGAAACATCTGTATCATTGCGTCCATAGCCTTAAGACAATTATTCCTAGACAAAATAATATCCAGTGATACAAAAGAAAATAAATTAAATCCTTCATATGACTGCCCTCGACGTAAAACAAAGATAGATAATAATTACCTGCTTGGATATAAAATACGGGGAAATTGAATTCTTGAAAAAAGGACTAACAAACTTATTATAAGATCACCAATGAAATTAAAGCATTTCTTGTGATGCAATAACCACTGCTCAATTTGCGACACAATAAGAATATACAAACGTAATATTACTAAGGTAGAAACGATTAAATTTCAAGAATCTGAGGTGTGACAGTCCGCGTTACGATGCAGATGCCGGCCGGCAGAATGCCAAACTTTCATAGCAGCCTCGAGACCTTAATCTTGGACCTGTGTAAACGACGTCAATTTGCCGCTATCATTGTTCTGAAATTTATGTTTTTTTTTTCTAAAACTAAAATAATAAATTAGTCTTACTTTACTTATACAAACATATTGTCAGGAGTACAGCAAAGTAAATAGGGTACCTTTTATCGAAATAAAATGCGGTGTTCCTGAGGATCAGGTCAAATCCATATTAACGCAAGCAAAGCTGCGGGCAAAAGCTACACATTATAGTAGAACAAATAGTAAAATAAAAAATAAGAATGGAATCCACTTGATTAAATGAGAAATTAAATAAAATATAAATTAATATTGCATATAACAAAATGAAAATAAAATTAACCAATCAGCACTTTCAACAACATTATGTCATCCTGGGCTTTTAACCCAATTCTGCAGAACTAAAGTGATGTTTTTAGGCGTATAAATGTTAATTTTTTGGAACGCACTGTAGTCGAAAGAGTTTGATGGATTCTAGCATGTGAGGTGTTCTTAACTTAAACTATATAATATTCAAATAAAACTTTTGTAAATCAAAAATAGAGGAAGGAAAAACCTAAGCTTTTTATTTAACAGTGCTCCATGAAATGAACAAATCAGTTTATTAAAACTAAACCAAGTTTCAGGACGTATGCAGTAGAGTTTGTTTGCTTATCTTTATTAATGTGTTTATTTTTATTTGATTTTTCACATGAATACATGTAAGTATACAAAATGTCGGAGAGACTAATAAGTTGATGTTTGGTTACAAAAGACTTCCTTCCCATTAACACATTGCTTGATAATTTATTTTAATATCGTATAAAGGTTATATATTAATTGATATAAGTGATGAATATTTTTAAAGTGCGGTAATCCCTGAGTTTGTTAAATGCCATAATTTATCATAATATGCCTCTCTCTGTACGATTCCGAACCAATCTATCGGCGATACTTTTTGTAATATAAATAAATATACTCGAATATGTTTCAGAAGCTAATTCTTGAATCCATATTATATGTCACATTTTTTCTAACTTACTTATTACTATGGCAACCTAATGTGCCAGCTCGTAGACACAATAAAAACTCTTCTACAGCCTCGCAAGATCATCAAAGGATTTTATGGCTTACTCCTTGTTCAATAGACCTTAAAATGAATTGATCTATTCTAATAAACATTATTGAAGGTTTATAAAAGTATATCAAAGTGAATAATTCTAAATAAAGTTCGACTTATTTGTACAAACAGCAGCAATATGAAACTCTTCCTTCATGAGCAGCTAAATATAATAATTTACAATAAGTATCTTATCATTAGCGACACAAAGTTTAATTTATTGACCTTATATCTTAAAAAGAACTTAATATACTATCTTAATTATAATTCATCTCTGCGAGCAGCGAATTACTTTCTCTTAATAACGTGACGTCGCTATAATATTTGCATTTATATGAATATAAACCGTAACCAAGTTCAAATAAAGTTGTGATTGGCGTTTTACATTAACATTGGGATGTAATGGAGCGTCAAAAATTATCTAGATACTTTCGCAATGGTATTTCCAGGCACGAGGATTGCGATGGAGATTCATCCATCTTCATTTTATACAGCCGTCGCAATACCGCATCGCGCCATCGTGTTCGGATTGTAATTTCAAGTCTCCAGTTCACTATACTTATTCATTACCGAGAAAAAATATTTGTAGCTTAAATAAACTATAGCAGTTACATAAATTCTATTTTAAATTAACGGCAACGTTCATCAACGAGTTTAATCAAAATTAAAAATATTTTATTTCATTTAGGCCCTGAAAAGGCGCTTATGAACGTCACCGCTACCACCGTCGGTTCGGAAAATAACCCAGTCATCGAAGAAGAACCGATAAGAAACTGGTTCATCCTTTCATGACACATACATAAAAATCCCAATTTTCGAATATATGCATAGAATATAAAAGTAAAAAACGAAAATAAATTACAACATCTTATGACTGAATGTATTTCAATATTTAATTCAACGTATTAATTACGTACCTATTTTCCAATTGCAAGCGATAACAGAATCATCTAAATATAGGTTTAAAAATGAGAAATCATGTATTATTATGTGCCAAGCATTAATCTAAACCAATATTTAAAAAATTTAATCTCGAAAAACATTTCATTACATAGTATAAAACAAAGTCCCCTACCGCGTCTGTCTGTCTGTCTGTTCGCGATAAACTCAAAAACGACTGAACGGATTTTCATGCGGTTTTCACCAGTGGGTAAAGCGATTCATGAGGAACGTTTTGGTATATAATTTGTTAAGGATTTAATTTTAATCAGGGCGGGACAACGTCTGCCGTGCCCGCTAGTTGATAATAATATTCAAAGATAGAGCTGTCTTTACTTTATTAAGGTTTCGTTATTAATGTTGCATATTCTCAATTTACCATTTTGAACCTGATATTTAAACATTTGCTCTTACAAAATACTTAATTTCACGGTCATTTTAACTTGGCGATTGGCCGATAAATCACGTCTTGTCATGTATGTATGGTCTGTGGCTATTTCAATTCTCCAGTTGGTTATATTTATTTTGAGTATTTAAACTTTGGTCGCAATAATCCAGACTTGACTCATCCATCAGGAATAGTACTTCTTTTTCTGAATGAAACATACCCTATGTCCTTTTATGTACCCTTGATAACGTGAGTGCAACATTTCATAGTTATTGGTTGAGCAGTTGAAGCGTGGCATAATAACAAACAAACAAACTCAAATTCTCATTTATAACATAACTAGCTTTAATCCGTAGCTTCACTCGCACTAATGTGGATTTTACTTGTACCTCGGGGACAGTATTTTTTTAGATTAAAGATACTCTATGTTATTTTCTGTACCCCTTTTTTATCGTGGGTAAATCCATTATAGATACCCACCCTCCCGGGGAAGAGAGTGGGGTATGTCCGACTCCCACGGACTAAAACCCCCACGGTGTACGACTGCCGCTCTTGTTGAAGTGCCACGAGACCTCCGTAGATATTGCTCGTGCCACCACAGCGACTGGCTGTCCGTCAGTTGCACTAACGGAACAACCCCACCCTAATCAAGAGACAGTCACGCACACATAGTCTGTCTCCCGTCCGCCGAACCTGTGCCATGGGAACATGGACCCCCGACCCATCTTCCCTTGGTCCGGTGACATTTTTGGAAGGTGATGAGCAGTTTTCTGTATCTCTGACAACGTGTATGCACAATTTTATGATGATAGATAACATGTTTCATTTATCAAAGATTTCCAGTTGTCGTACACCGTGAACTTTGGTTTTCATAAAAATTTTAGTTTTTTATGGTCTTCGTATTTTGCATGTACAAAATTTGTAGTTCTTGAAAAATTACTCAAAATATTCGGAACGACTAAATTTTTATTTAGCTTATTTTGAAATATAACAATATATATATATATATATATATATATATATTGCTAGTTAGAACACAGAATAAAATAGTATAATTTAATAAGTAATTTCATATAAGCCAAATACATTTATATACCATAACAAAATAAATACGATTAGATAGATTGATGTACTGTCGATTTATCGTGAAATCCACTTTAATATACAATTAACCTTTAAAGGTGAAGGTGTAATAGCGTATGAAATTACACATGTATAGGTATATATATAACACTGTAATAAAAACAGTACTGTAGTGCATACTATGCATTAGCATTCTAATAGAATATAGCGCACGAGGTTGTTTATGTGGCCACGCTAATCCCTGAAACTACTCCACTGATTAGAATAATTGTTTTTGGACTTTTGATTATATGTAATAAGTAAGATTTTAAGCTAGATATTAACACGCTATGACCTGTAAAAGAGGAGTAATTACCACACAAATTATAGATCACGATATACGTTAAGCCAGTGTTTCGTTCACTTTAGTATGAAAAAAGTATTTCACGACCCCCCTGCCCATTGTTTTTCTTTCAGGTATTTTATTTTGTGACAAATATTCAATTTAACATATTTATTCATTTTCATAATTAGGGTTCGGATAAATACATAAGAGTTCTCCTAAGTTATTTGTTTATTTAATACAAATGATTATGTCCTTTCGTTAACATTTTTCTTAATATTTTTTTTTAAACTTTATTGTTTTTTTTACTGCAGTAGCTTTCCCAACCTTTTGCAACTCCGCCATAGAAACTTCGTGATCCCCCTAAAGAGGCTACGCGACCCCCTTCGGGGTCGCAACCCACACTTTGAAAAACACTGCGCTAAGCAAAACGAAATTATGCGTGTGGTCCAACCGCCGCGATTCGGGATATCGCTAATAGCGAGTGGGGTTTGCTGCTTGATAAAAATTTGAATACTAACTGACAACCGACAACTTAAACCAGTGGATTTATATATATGAGACAGGAGTTACTTATGTAATTTACATAACTATGAATAAATAATTTTTATTTGAAAATTCTTTCCCTAAGGGTTGCTATATAGGCGGTTATAAATAGGATGATATCTTAGATACTTCTAATAAGAATATACGTATCTATACATATTTACAAATCTGTTTATCGGTACACGAGATTGATACATTTCTACACCGTTTGCCCGATCGCCATAGAAGCTGTTTATACCTAGGTGTTTTTTGATGGGTGAGATTTTCATATTATCTATTATAATATAACCCGTCACTATGTGGCGCTTCAGCACATCAACTTTTGAATTGTTCAGCCAATTGTCATAAAAATTGAAATACATAAATATTTAAATGCATATTTATACAACGAAAAATACTATGCTTTACTACAAATAATATTGAACGTAATTACGACATTTAAAAAAAAGTACCACATGTACCTACATACTTCCTTAAAACTAATTTTTATTTTAAATATTAGCTACACCTGTTACAAGGACTTCTTAATAAAATAATGCATTTTCAAAAATTATAGTAGAATTTTTTTTTGGCAACCGATCGTCCAGATTTTTATTGCTATCGTCGAGTAGGTGATAATATTGCAAGATTTTTGTGATCATTTCAATGTTCTAAGAAGATGGTGGCCGTCATGTTAGAACTTTCTAGGAATAAATAGTTTAGAAAATTATCCGATACGAAATATATATAAGAGTTGCTGAGGTATGTATGCCTGGTACACATATATGTTTCAACAACTCATATATGTATGAATAGTTAGCTTAGCTTAGCTCAGATAGGTCGCGAATGGCATGTATCAGGCAACAGCCCAAGCCGAGGTGTGCCGTGCACCCTTGAGCTAGTTGTCAAATAAAATCGGCTGAGTGCCTTAAGCGCTCGCCTTAGTAGTCCGGTGAAGCTGTTAAGACCTTGCTAGGTCAATAGCATAGTCAGTTCGAAAAAAAAAAAACTTTCTAGGAAGTTTTTATGGCATCTCAAATCTCAAAATTCATGTGCTCCATGGTACTAATTATGTTTAAAAATTATATTACATAAAATGCCACCAATATTACAAAATACACAATCAAATAACATAAGAATAGTATAAAATGAAGTCGCTTCCGCTGTCTGCTCCCTTAGATCTTTTAAACTATGCAACGGATTTTAATATACAGTTTTAAGCAATAGATAGAGTGATTCAAGAGGAAGGTTTATATGTATAATACATATATATTATAGTACAGAAAAGTCGAAAAATACAAAGATTTGTAATGTGATGTCATAACAAACATATGTTTGTTCGGTCGATAAAAAAGTCGCGATGGTATATAGTTATCTCTAAAGGATAGCCCACGGTAACCATTTTTATTTTTTTACCAAAATAATTATGTGTTATTAACCAAGCTGTTTTATACAATACAGTATTATTCCTTATCCAATTAAGTACATACGTTGTACATGTCACGTAGATCAAAACTGCCCTTAACAGTACTTCATTAAAATGGATTTCTACATTGTACCCGTGCGAAGCTGGGATTGGTCGCTAGCAAAATATAAAAGCCACTACATAACAGACTAAGATCCCACCAAAAACTCATTACAGTAATTTATTAAATTATTCAACATCTATGTTGCCATGACAACCATATCGCTATTCTATTCACGTCAACACGCACAGTCACCTTATCTCTACTCGTTTCTCTCATCTCATTCTACACACGTCTGTCGTCCATCGTCAAACATTTGAAACATAATCGTTATAAAATTTTATTTATTTCAACTATATTATTATATCCAAATGGAACATTTACCTTCAAAGGATTTTTCAAAGCCCTAATATATAGGTCAACATCTTTTTAACTCGAATTTTGTCTCGTCTCCCTTGAAATTAGAGTTACCGAGGTTATACTGTAAGCGGAATTAATTCAATTTCATACACACAAAGATGCATATATTGACCACTGATTACATGAATAAAATAAACCTTATTACCAGTTACTAAGTGATACGTATTTTCCGAAACTCTTTTAAAGACTTCTCGCCTTTTAATGCAATTTATGCAGCTTGTATCGCAAGGATCAAAAATATGATTTTAAACTAGTTAAAATTATGTACAATTTACATTAATGTAAAGCAATTTGCAAGCAAATGTCGCTCGGATAACTATTTTCAGGTCAAGATTTCACGGCCCGACGCTTACTCGGGCCTAACGTAGCTTGTATTCTAATATTAACTTTATATAGCATAACTTAAATACTCTTAAAAGTATTAGACCGAGCAGTTCAACAGAAGACCTTGACGTGTACTTAAGAAACCAAATGATTAACTAGTAATTATTATAATAAAAATGATTACTTAGAGTTTTTAGCTTCCGCACCGCTACTGCAAAGAGTTCCGCCTTTTCCTTTCAATTATTGACGTGCATTTGGTTTTTGAATCACTGTGCCGATAGATGGCATTACGTGTTCTATTCACATGTGTTTTATACCACTTAAATGCGAACAATTTTATGTTGTAGATATTACATTTAGGTTTTCCACAAGGAAAAAGCTGCGGCTTCGTTAAGAGAAATATTGGTTACTGTTCTGATAACATTGTGAGATTTATAATTAGGAATTAGTTTCAAGAACACGCTATGTAAGCTATCGGTTATGATAAAAATAATTTAGGAGTAAAAATAATAACGAAATGGAAATTTTAAACAATTTTATAACATCTCACAGATACTACTATATAATTTTTAAAAAGAAAGGCATTAAGATAAACATTTCAATGTCGGTGAGAACGTACTGACAATTCTAATGCTTTTTTTACTCACTTTTACTTTTAACTGTTACAGTTATTTGATAAAAGTAATTTCTTTTGTTACGTAAATAAGAAGATTTTTTTTATTTACTTATTACTAACATTTACCATTGGCCGTGTTTAGTTGTCGATAGGAAACATGGCCTTATTGTCTACTACAAAATAAATTTATTATATAAAATAGTACGACCAATACATTCTAATTTTATTATGACATAAAACTTATCATAGGAAATGTGGAGTAGATTTTATTATTCGTTTTTTAATGGAATATAATTGGTCATAGAGTTTTATCTGGACGAAACGGCTTTGATTTTCGTTACTGTCATTTTAGTAATGATTTATGGTCTAAGGTGTTAGTAACAAAAAATAACAATTTGTTACTGTAATATATTTAGTTATTTATAGCGAAATTTATTTTATTCAAGACTAGCTGTGCCCGTGACTCCGTCCGCGTGGAAGCAAATGTAAAAAAAACAGTGACTAATAAAATAATCTGAATATACTAAGTCCATTTACTTATCTACTTTTCTCTCGTACTTAAGTCGCGTCGTTATTAAAATTACAATAACTTTTGATATTTTATTTGATATGAACCGATTTTAATGAAACCAAAACTAAATGTTACTTTAGGATATGCTTTATCGTTGTCTTGGCGAGGTTTTATCTTGAAAGTAGTAGTTTAGCAGTAATGCGTGTTCAAACAAACAGACAGACAGAGAAATAAATAACAGACAGACAGGCTATACTAAAAATGATTGGAATATATTTTACACCCATTTTGATTTACATTCTTATTATATGTATAGATATAGAAAATAGATATTATACCTAGTACGATGTCTACAGAGATTTTAAAAAAAGGTAAAAACAATTATCTATATAAACAGTACCGTTTTCCGGTATCTCGGTTCTCTGATCCAAAACGACGGTTGCATAAACAAGGACATGAGGAATAGTGTCTGGTGTAGCTTGTGACCCACGAATACCCTTGAAACTCAAGAGGAAGGTGTATAAAACTGTTATAAGACCAGTTATATTGTACGCATCTGAGTGCTGGGCGACGAAAGAGACGGATGAGAGAAAACTACACGTGGCAGAGATGCGAATGTTAAGGTGGATGTTTGGTGTAACCAGAATGGATAAGATTAGGAATGAGTACACCAGAGGCAGTTTGAAAATAGCACCAGTGACAGAAGTTGAGGAGTAATAGGTTGGCATGGTATGGGCATGTCATGAGGAGAGATGAAGACCATGTAACTAGAAAAGCTTTGAGTATGATGGTCGATTGATATAAGAGTAGAGGAAGATCGAAAAAGGTATGGATGGATTGTGTGAAAAATGATGTGTAAAAGGTGTGAATTGAATACTGAAATGACATCTGATAGGTGAGAGTGGAAAAGGAAAACATGTTGTGCCGACGCTGCTTAGGTGGGATAAGGGTAAGAAGATGATAATAAACAGTACCGAGTAATACCAAATGATACGCATTTGAGTACCGAAGTATCAGTAACTTATATTTTAATTAGTGTTTACTATTTTAGTAAAGTTTACATAATCATACGATAGATGGCTCTATATGACGTCTTAAAACATTTATTACATTACTTAAACGTAAGTATGTAGTTGTAATATGCTTTGACATAATATCATTTGTATAACAGTACCAAGTTGATATTAAAAACATGCGCTTTCTAATAAGACTCTTAAAAAAACAACACGAAATATTACAACTATATCATAACATATCACAGATAATAAAATAATATAAAAACCCTACGACGAAATCTTAGCCTATGTCACAATTAATGAAGTTGAATTTGACAACACGTTAAATGTACTGGACATCATACATACAGACGAAAAACGATACCTTATCATACGTTTGGATAAAAAAATGCACTAAACCATAATCTCGTAAGGACCATGATTATTTCTACATATTCTAAATATGCACGCTAAGTACATTCATTTGCAATCATAAAGTAACAAAAAAAAAAAAAAAAAAAAAAAAAAAAAAAAAAAAAAAAAAAAAAAAAAAAAAAAAAAAAAAAAAAAAAAAAAAAAAAAAAAAAAAAAAAAAGAAAAAAAAAAAAAAAAAAAAAAAAAAAAAAAAAAAAAAAAAAAAAAAAAAAAAAAAAAAAAAAAAAAAAAAAAAAAAAGAAAAAAAAAAAAAAAAAAAAAAGAAAAAAAAAGAATTTTACCTACGTGTATCTCGGGATACACTTTTCTAAATGACCATAGATGTAAATGAACCTTTTAAATACATCATTAGTAAACGACAATAATCGTGTTTGTGCTAAAATCGCATAACTTTCGATCCACGATTGGCTGCCTTGACCGACACTGATGCGACAAAAAAAAACACAATTAAAGATTCACGAAGTCGCTTGTTTCGACATGCAATTTTGGACCGTATTTAATTACTTTTAACTGTAATTTATTATGTAACTTCTCGGAATTCATGCATTTAATAGAAAGTAAAGTGATGTAGATGTAGTGAAACTATTTATTGTTGACACCAACAGAAGGCAGATATCTTTTGTATTTCTACGTGAGATAAGAGAGTTGAAAATACATAGTCATAGAGTCCCGATAACCATAATGGTTTAAGCTTCGTACAGACGAAAGTAGACTACATGGATGCAGGAGTCAAGAGACAATTTTAAAAACCTAGCATCCGCCATCTGGATTTATAAATTTTAATTCGATGCCCAAGGGGTTAAGCTTAGTGTGGGACAGGCTCTTAAATTCAGCTGCTAAAACAAAATGAAAACATTAGTTGAATCTATATCTCTTCTGGTTACTATTATTCTGCCAAAACAGGTTGATACAACATGTTTTTCTCATTCACTCCCTTTTATCAGTTGTCAACACATTTATTTTCTTTTTTTTATTTTTGGCAGCCAATCTTCAAATAGATTATTACTGCTATTATCGAGTAAGTAATTATATTACAAGTTTCTTATAATCATTTCAATGTTCTAACAAGATAGTGACCCGCTTGCTAGAATTTTCTTAGGAGTTTTTGTGGCAACTTCGAATCCATGCTCCGCGGTATTGTTTTTCATCCACTTCACTTGTGGACAATAACCGAACTATATTTATATAGCTCTTTAATTACCCTACAGATTCACAATAACATTCATAATAGCAGGATAATTCAGATACACAAATTTTGACTATATAAGATTTGGTTGGAAAACCGAAGTTGCAATTGTTCTCAGTTGTTCAGTTTTTGTTGTGTTAATCTCCAGTTCAACGTTCTCCAGTTCTAGGAAATGATTATACTGTTATATATTTATTTGTGTATTTAATCAAATGCCAAGCAGCGTTCAATGAACAAAAGCATTGAATTATATTCCCTAATGGAAACGAAGCAATAAAACCTTATTAATGAGAGGCAAAAACCGTGCAAAATTCAATTACTGTCAAATATTTAACATTGACACTAACTAAATCTTTACAAAGTTATAAATACTGTACATTTATCTCGTTATGAACAACGTATTTTACAACAATAATTATTTACACCAATCACTATAATAACTTCCTCATTATTATCAGCTTGTAAGAGACCCACTTCAGGGTCATAGACCTCTTCCCGAAGGAAGGTATGGGTATAATCATCACGTATTGGCGATTTCAAATTCCGAGAAATATACATTTCTATATTATGCTATATGCAGTGGTGTTACAAGAATATTTCTCAGATTTAGGTTTCCTCACTATGTTTTCCTTTATCGTCAGCCGATAGTGTCACGCGTAAATGACACTCCAGCAATTAAAACGAATTTAATTATACTTAAGAAATAACTATTTAGCCGATATAAAGAAATAGATATACAAGCGTAAATACATGCATATTTATACATACATTCAAAACCCATTACTTTTGTGAAGTTTGAAAAAATAGAGATGTTCAAGAAATGGAAAATAGTATCAGCGAAATTAAGTTTTGTAAGAAATATAATTAAAAAAAGGCATATAACAAGCGTATACGAGTATACGTACATTAAGTACGACTGTAAATGTGAATCTTTTAATCGTTTGTAAAGTTATAAGATCTATAACAATTTTATCACAATAAGGAACAATTTGAATGTAATAAACGTACACAAATTTGAAATCAAACGTTCAATTTCAATCTTCAATAGTTTAGACATGATGGCGTCTAATTTGACATAGATGTTAAACGTGTTATAAATTAATTCCTGTCTTGATAATATTGTTGCGTTCATAGTACGGAATGCAAAATGTCTTCTCAGATTTACAGTTATGTAATTTTGTATTGTTTACGGCCCATTAAGTTCTATTTAGACATGTTGTTTGTTGTCCAGATTTGGATAGGTCATAAAATTCTAACGTCAAATCCATTTATATCAATCTGTTTTAATCAGTGACCTACATGTACTTTACTAAGTTGTAGCTTGGAACGAAAACCTTGTCACAATTTAGAATGGTTTGGTTATAATACAAATCGCGCAGAGAACGAACGCTAAACCAATTTTTTCGGTACTATTCGCACTTATATAATTGTACTCAGCTGTAAACGAGATAGGCATATATCTTAATATCTAAGTCGATTTTATAAATAAATTGAAATCTTTATTTATATAGCCAATGATGAATATATATACAGTACCGTTTTTCCTCTGTAAAGCTACTTTCTTTATTATTTTCGTTGTTGATTAACTAGATTTGACCGTATTATTTATATGATTCGTGTGACCGTAACATAGTTAAAGTTTGTACCAAATAAAATACCCGTAGCATCAGGAAGATTACTTAGGCATAATTTGTGAAATAGGTCCATTTGCATATCGCAAACTTCTTTCAATAACTTTAATAATAAGTTATCTCTTCTAGAGCACAGGCAATCCTTGTAGTTTATTTAAAAAGTACCTTGATGTCGTCCAAAATTAAAGCGATGGCGTCTTAATTGATAGCGTGTTCGGACACCGACACCGCATCGATGGATGTAGGTTCAAACCCTAGCAAATGAGTCGAAGCTTCCGGTGAAGGAAAACATGGTGATGAAACATGGTGGTAAGACTTTTTCCAAAGTTCGTCTGGCTAGCTACCACTCTCAAATTGAAAATCTGACGCCAAGCACCTTTTGGTGTTCTGGCAGCTGCACTAGATAGCCAGCCCTCTCTAGGGTTATCATGTTTGCCATCTTAAACCATATCATCATTTAATATCAGATGAGATTGGGGTCAAATGTTAAAACCGATAAAATGTAAAAAAAACTAAGTATTGATGAGCTTTAGTGTTATTAATAAAACATTTTGGAAATAGTATTTTTCCATACCGTCAACGAGTCGAAGTATTAATTTATATGCTTCTACTCATCATGCTTCATACTACTTATGTCTATAATCTATTTATATATAATAAGAGAGTAAATGTAACGTGTCTGTACTTTTTAGATTTTTGTGAAAAAAATTGTTGTTGGTGTCTTGAAATAAGTAATAAAATACATTTCAGAAATACATTGTTACAAATGTCTATCTCTCTGTCTTCTTGTTTAGATACGCATCACAGCTAGAGTACTGCGTTCACGATAAATCATAAAACATATCCTCGAGTAACACTCAGTCTTAGTTTCATAAAAATCGGTTCGGTCTATCAAAAGTTATTGTAATTTTAATGACGACGCGACTTAAGGACGAGAGAAAAGTAGATAAGTAAATGGACACATTCAGATGACTTTATTAATCACTGTTTTTTTACATTAGGTTCCACGCAGATGGACTCGCGTGCACAGCTAGTCTATAATATTTGTAAAATACTCAACACGGTTTATATCATTTACACAAAAGATGTTAAAAAATATAAGATAACTAGCGGACCTGTCGGACGTTGTCCTGCCTTGATAATAAAAAATAGAAATCCCAAAAGTCAACCGCAGCGCCACCTACCGGGTCCAATTGTGAATCTAAACCATTCTCGGATCCACTCGAACACGCACAAAAAATTTCATCAAAATCGGTCCAGTCGTTTAGGAGGAGTTCAGTCACATACACACGCACACAAGAAATATATATATTAAGATATTTATATTTCCACATATGAAAGAATGACTTTGTAACTCTTATGGTCCAGCATCAACCATTCGGCGAACACCAATTAAATTAAATTTGTAAGCACATTATAAAACCATAGTGTTTTAACTTCAAGACAAATCTTCGTTGAACGCTAAACTTATGACATTAATATATACAAAATAAAATAAATGTTAAGTCATATGGATGCAATAAAATCTTTCTGGACGCACATGTTCTAGTGATAATTTGTAGTTAAAACAATTGTTTCTTATTATAAATCCATTTCTTCACCATAAGTGTATAGATGTGATAGAACGTACAGAATTGTACTACGTATACTCTATTTTTGAAAATTGTTGTCCGTATTCCAATAAATTCCTTATTTAACGAAGTTTTCTTACCCGCGTTCAGTTCGAATACATAGTATTACGTACGGTGTCAACAAACATCAACAATAATTAATTATACTTTTGTTACGATTAAATAAATTGAGACAAAATATGAAATAAAAAAATTAATTTCTGTTCCTGATTACTGTCGAACCATTACATTGAAGTTCGGTTTCAGACATGACAAATTACTGTACATATATTGAAAATTATTGTTACTTATCTGTTTGGTTGCTTGAGCTATAATTTTATACTACTTATTTGTTGCGCATCTGTTTGATTGTAGTCATATAAGGTTAGTATGGAATTTATAGACTTATAATCTCTCATTAATAGAAACAACAATATTAACCTTGTATATTATTGTTTGTTTTAACGCGTTAATATCGGGAGGTACCAGTAAGAACTCAAAAAATATTTTTGAGAACTGAGCCTATTATTTACTAAGAAAAATCTAGGCTCTTTAATATCGTGCTAGAGTCCTTAAGAGCAGTGCAAATGCCAAACAAAATATACGTTTGGCATGGTGATAGGTCTTTCACGTCCGCTTTACTAGCTATTACCTCCAAGTTGAAAATCAATCGTAAAGCACCTATGGATGTATATCGGCAGCTATCTTTGAGAGCTACAACTACTTTGAGCGATATTGCAGTAACAGTACAGAGGTGCCGTGTAGTGCAGTGTGGGGGGTCGCGTGCCATGAACATTAAACGCAAGTAAAACCGCAAGAAACTACATGTATCGCTTTACAATCTTTATAATAATGAAATTTTACATTAGCTCTACACGAAAGTGTAAACTAAATAAAATGTACAGTACAAATATAAATTTGTTCCCTTGTAATTGTTTCTACATACGCAATACAAAAAGTTAATAAATGTGCTTTATCGTAAGTAACATTTATTACAAATAATAACACCTTTTACGGGTATTTCCCACGATTAAATATACGCATGTTTAATGAATATATGATTATAAAATTAATTTTACACTGACCTTTGATTGATTTACGAAGTGATGGAGTAGTGGGGCCATGTCGTAAGAGCAGCGTACGTACACAAGTGATACAGAATAGAGGACCGACGTAGATAAAAAAAATCTACACATAGTAGGGATGAGTTAAAAAGGAAGAAAGAGAGTACGTCTGTGCCAAATGGCATCACTACCTTCATGTAAATGGTAAAAATCTATCACAAGGACTCTCTTTCGGTTACTCTAATTTCGATGTCCACGTACTACTAGCAATGGAGTGTAAATCTCTCAGTGATCGCTGTTGTTTTTAAATTGCACTGTACTAACCATAAAACTATTCATAGTCATAAATTTTGGGTGATATTAGTTCACTTGAGAATGCACCATCACCACACCAACTTCCGCCCCAAGAAATAATATGATCCCAAAATGAGACACACCTCTACCATGTCGAGAAATTCGAATCCGACCCCAAACAAAATGTAGAAATTAAAGTAACCCTGTAAAGAGTAATATAAACTATAGTTAAAAATCCCAGCATACCAAGTTCCCTATGCAACTCTATAACGGGTAATGACCCCAAAGGTCAAGGTGACAAACGACACAATGGACACTATTAGCTTGGG
Source organism: Antheraea yamamai (assembly GCA_036509395.1). Taxonomy (NCBI): domain Eukaryota; kingdom Metazoa; phylum Arthropoda; class Insecta; order Lepidoptera; family Saturniidae; genus Antheraea; species Antheraea yamamai. The sequence goes on from AP028436.1 coordinate 3,315,858, forward strand.
ACAGGCCTTGAAGAAGCGTGGGAAACAAAAGCTATTATACTTGTAATCGAAATTGTTTGGTTATTTAATGTGCATTATGTTGTTGAATATATTAAAAGTTCAATATATAAACTCTACGTTTTTATCATTTCAACATTGTATTATTGTGTTCGAACGTTTGATTACGATGGCACAAATATTAACGAAACACAGTGAGCGTTTAAGCATAGAATTCAAAACCAGTAACAAAACAATGCTCAGAGACAGATTTTCATTTTATAGCCGTAGCTAGTAAGGTATGCGGTGAAAATCAGCTAAGTACGAGCTAAACACACGCATTAAGAGTTCCGTTCCACAATATAAAGTATTTATATTTACCAAAAGTATTGCGTTTTCTTTCATTCACCTCGGGATCATTAAAACAATCTCGATCACGCTTCGGCGTTGTTTATATTTTGGATTCACACTATCATCATGCTAGCCAGCTAGAGTACGACGCTAGTGTGTTTCCTACAACAATTATTCTTGCACAGCAATAGAGTTAATTTTTTGGGAAAAAAATCCTAAAAATATCAAACTCTCAATATTTCACTTCATGACCACCACAGAATTAAGAAAATTAATTCTAATAAGCATGATGTGAACATATTTAAAGTGCACCGAAAGAACACACTTCTGAAATGCCATCTGAGATGTGCTTGTGTAACCGCAAGATTATTTATCTATAGGCACCTTGACCTAGCCGATGAAGTTGCAGGCGACTGCATTCGAACAAAAAAATACCAGTATTATATCGTAAATAAAATGACTTTTAAACATTCAATTATGTATAATACGCTTCAAGCTATATCGATATTGGTAATAGTAAATTTTAATCGGTCATAACCGTTCTCTCCGTTATGCCCATGTGGACAGAATACAAGCAAGCGCTCGCGAATTCGTCTACGTTTGTACTTGCTTTATAAATGATGCCACAAAACATTATCTTAGACGTAATATGATCGGATTGTTTATAGTTACTTAACACTTACCGATATATTTTATCAAATTTAAACAATAACTTTATATGTGACTCTGACATATAAGAAAGAAAGGAATACTTTATTGTTGGACAAAGTAATTAGACAGAAAAAAAACATATTCATTATATATAACATATAAAGTATATCACTTAAAATCCATTGAATAGTTTTTGGGTGAAAGAATACCATATATCCATCAATCTTCACAAACTTTGTTATCGCTTATATGCTCTTTTAATATAACTCCAAAAGCATACATTCTTTTTCAAAATGTTATTCGCTAAGCTCTACAAAAAACTGGCATTGTATTAATTTATCTTTTTTCAAAACAGACATTCCATTCTTAATCATCACATCAGCATGTTAGAGATCCATTGCAATGTCATAGGCTTTTTCGTGAAGGAAGGCATAGGCATAATCACCACGACATATTGGCGATTTCAAACTCCGAGAAATCCACAGTTCTATATTTTCTCACATACAATAGTACTATAACAACAATTCTCAAGTTCAGATTGTATTATTTTAAAGATTTTTTATACCATTAGCCGATAATGTTACCAACTAAATTAGTAAATGTAAGCAAATACTAAGAAATCCGTTGTACATTCCATTGTACATACATTCCATTCCGTGGTTGAACGCTGTAGACATTGAGTTGACATTCCACCGATATAACAACTCGACTACAATTTTTATTAAATTATAACTAAATATTGCCCAAAAAATGTTATGACTCGAATTGGTCATTTTACAATACTACATTTTTGGAGGTCAAATCTAAGCATGCTGCTCAGTTATATCGTCTCCTAGATTTTTATTCCGCAATATGTTGCTGGTTTGAAGGCCTAACTATAAAATTCTGTGACACCCGAAGTCGCCTACCACAAAATAGCACTGAATGAACAATAGTAAGAAAGGTCGGTACTTTATCAAGTTTCGAAAGGGTTAAACATAAATTATCCAGTGTAACCATACAAATCGAGGACGGCCCTAAGCCGCAACGTTTAGAAAACAGCGTAATTTTATACCTGCCTGTGTAGTTAACTCGCAGTCGAAAATAACTGCAGAATTATGTATTGCAAAAACGTGCAACCGCTAATACTTCACAGATCGGTTATTGATCGTATATAAATTGATTGGAATTGAATGATCAATTATCCTGTTCAATCAAGCATTTACCTTCTATTTATCTTATATATAAATTTCTTATGTACGTGTGTATGTCACTGAACTCCTCCTAAATGGCTAGACCGATTTTGATGAAATTTTGTGTGCGTGTTCCAGTGGATCTGAGAATGGTTTAGATTCACAATTGGTTCCGGTAGGTGGCGCTGCGGTTAAATTATTTTTTTTTAAATTATCAATGCAGGACAACGTCCACCCGGCCCGATAGTACTATTATAAAACTGTACATTCGTTACGTCTGTGGTAGTTCGGTGAAGCTGTTAAGGCCTTGCCAGGCCAATAGCGTAGTCAGTTCGAAAGTTACGTTTGTACATCCTACTGATATTATAAACGAGAAAAGTTGTAATAAGAAGTAGATATATGTTACTCTTTCGCGTAAAAATTATTTAAAAGGTTTTAATTAAAATTTGCAGTAACATAGCTCAATATCAGATTGTTAGATTTATTAGGATATTACTAAAATTATTACTATTAACTATTACTACTTACTACTAAGGATATTACTATTACTAAAATTGTTAAACATATTACGGTAAGAATCCAGTAAGTTAAAATTTGCCAAAGACTAATTGCGGATAATATAGGTACAGTACCACGTAATACAAAAAATGTACTAATAAAAAGTTTGTCTGTTTATACACGGTAATTTACAAAAGTACGAGAAGAAATGTCATGAGTTTTTTACAAATGACTTGAGTGCACATTCGAGTAACATGTAGACTTTATTTCACCAAATCGAGCGATGAAATAAAAATCGTGTTTTAAGACTCTGCTTAAATTATACAACATTTTTGTAAGTTTACACAACAATTATACTGTCTAACAATAGTGAAACCTACTTTATTTCTTACTTAATAAATTGGAAAGACTGTTTATTATAAATTAATAAACCAGCTCCAAAACAAGTAAGCCCAAAAAATATTCTCATTTTGTCGAGTAAATAAAGAGAAATATGACCGTACTAATTGTATTTATAAAGAATCTAAATTTATATTTATTTGCTTATATATAAAATTTGAGTTCAAGTGGAACGCCTCCAAATAATGACCTTGTGGTGTCAGTAATAAATAAAATTATAAGTAATATTGAACTCTGGACAATGTATTCACAGTAATTACATTTAAACTTAGAATAGTAACGGGCTGTGAGATATAAATAATCTGAAATCTGAAAGTATTGATAATATAATAATAAGTAACATCGATTACTCTCATTACAAGCGTTATAATTGCGAACGAATTAGACGAAATCGCAACACCGCTTTCTAAGTAGGCACTGACCGTACACCGGCCGCTGCACTCAGATCTCCGTATGTTTTTACAATATACACAGCTTTTCTATGCAGACACACGATATAGCAATAAATTAGGATAATTAAAGAAGTCATAATAAATTATTATTCTATCACTGACATGAACAAATTACTCGGAACGAACTAGTTTATGTCTATTAAATTTGATTATAAACATAATAAGTATTAAAATTTATGTTCACATAAACTGGAGAAATCACTAATGAGCGTTAGAGCAGACCATCGACTTATAAGCCATTTTCGGGGCCATGCTTATAACATTATCCTAACAAGTCTTTACTAATATCATAAATGGGAATGTGAGCTTGTTATGATTTCAAATCTTAAAGTTATCAGGGATACAAAAAAACATTGATTACTTTTTATCTAGCCAGAAGTACTGTTCTCTAGGGATAAAACAAATCTACATTGACGCAGTTGAAACTGCGGGTAAAAGCTAGTTCCGAATACACAAACAATATTACTCATATATATATTATTCTACTGATATCATTTTATTGCATACAGTTTATACAGAATAGGGACTATAATGTAATGTATAAGGTCATAATACATTCGAATTAACAAAAATAAATTAGAATAACATTGTACTGAGTACGTTTCCTAAGTTAATCAAGGGCATTGCATTTATTACAGCACTCTTATAACAACTGAAGCCTGAACAGTTAGACTGCTGAAATGAATAAAATAATTATAAATTATATTCTAAAAATAGAATTGTACATATATATAAAGTTTATAATTTGGTTCGCGATTTTGCCTAATAGATAATATAAAAACCTTCTTCACGAACAAACATAGGTATCCAAATTACATTATATTCGGATGAACAGTGTTGAAACTTATCAATGTCGAAATGTATTTAGATCTATTTTATATACAGTGATAAAAAGATTTTAAAGTTTCATAAATAATGTTAAAGAACTACTTTAACGAAGTACGAACTACTTTTCCTTTAGTGAAGACTATGCTACGCGTGGCCCCCACCCGATACGCTCAGGTGTGCCACAGGGCTCCATACTCGCGCCCTCGCTCTTCCATCTGTTCATCAGTGACCTACCTCGGTCTCCGGAGGTCGAGGTAGGTTGTTATGCTGACGATACCGTTGTTTACACTTCCAGCTGGCGGTCGGACTTTCTTAGAAAGTGCATCGAAAAGGCCGTTTGCACACTCGGTGAATGGTTTCGTCGATGGCGCATAGAAGTTAATCCTGATAAGAGCGCCGCGATACTTTTCGATCCTTTACGACGTAGTAATAACCTCGAGCCCATCAGGCTATACGGAACCGATATCCCTTGGGCCGTAGAGGTCAAATATCTCGGTGTTACATTAGATAAACATTTAAAGTTCGAGTCACATATAGATAGAGTGCGAAACAAAGCCGCTATGGTCTTGGGTCGCCTCCATCCGTTGCTTTGTCATAGGAGTAAAATGTCTCTCACACACAAGCTCACTTTGTATAAGACGTGTATCCGTCCCGTGATGACATATAGCAATCCCATTTTTGCGCATATGTCGAAAGATACTTTTCATAAGTTTCAGGTTCTTCAAAACCGCGTTTTACGTAAAGTGACCGGTGCCCCATGGTACGTCCGGAGAGTCGATCTCCATAGGGACCTAGAAATGCCTTCTATCTGGGCGTACGTAAAATCACTTACGATTAGTTATTTTTAAAAAGCCGTGAATCATTCCAGTCCGTTAGTGGTATCCGCCGCAAAATACGAACCCGTACCGAACGCAGCGCGTTGTAAAAGACATCCGCGAGATATTTTTACCGACCCTCCCGATGAAAAAACGGCAGTGAACGATCAGTACCAGCCTGTCTCTTCAAACAGAGCGTGTTCACGCCCACACCCGCGTAACCACAGATCACGCCGCTGTGGTCTGTGGGTAAATTTCGCTCCCGCACACCAGACTAGGCCCCCCTCGGCAGCGGCCCAAGCCTAGGTCCGTTCCCTCGGCATGGAGCCCTTGAGTACGCTACTCGCGCGATACAGTGACACAAAATCTTACAACACTGCAACAACATTACATATATCACATATGCACGCACACATGCTTACACATGATAGTGGAAGGGTTTTTATTTTTGTTTTTCCCTTATCAAACTGAAATAGTTTAGAATATTATCCGATACGAAATATATATTAGAGTTGTTGAGGTATGTATGCTTGGTACACATATACATTTCAATAACTCATATAAGTATAAATATGTAGCTTAGGTTAGCTCAGATAGGTCGCGAATTGCATGAATCAGGCAACAGCCTAAGCCGAGCTGTGCCGCGAACCCTTGAGCTAGTTGTCAAAATCAAATCGGCTGAGTGCCTTAAGCGCTCGCCTTTGCAGTCCGGTGAAGCTGTTAAGACCTTGCTACGTCAATAGCGTAGTCAGTTCGAAAAAAAAAAATGCTACGCCCTATTATTCGTTGAATTTATAGCAAACTATATTATTTTCCAAATACTACAAATTATGAAATACAGCTATGTGTTAGATCTTTATCGATGTATTTTTATAGTCTTTTATTATCAATGTGGTAAAGAAGTAACTGTACAGAATTTTCTGTTAAGATTCGTAATAATAATTATGTTTGTACAAATTAGCACAGTTTAGGTCTTTTCGCACTCTATTTTATATCGAAAGAGGCCAATTTATATAACAAGTTAGAAAGTTAGAAATAATGATTTTGGGTTATATTTTTGGACGTAAAAAATGAACCATTTCCGCGAGTGCTTTCAAAGTTCGTAAATAGCATATGTAAATGTTGTTACATGTCAATTTGAAATCTGTATTAAAATACGTTATATAAAATTGAATTTATTTACAAATGAAAATGAAATTCTCGGTCAATGTCCCGCGGTATTACAGTGATGTATAATGAATACATAAGCATCAGCCGACGTACACGATACCAAGCGATGCACGCCGGTGATATTTCGAATAGATAATTAGTTAATAGGTAATGCGATGCAAATTTCTAATGCTAATGATGTATTATTTATAATATATCAAAGACAATAATTTTGGCTTATTAATATTAATAAAATATTGAACTATTTGTATGGAAAACTTTATATGAATACTAATATTATAAGGCTTATGTGATTGTTTGTGTTTTTGTTTATTTAAACATAGTAGGCCCTTAAAATTCTAATCAGATTATTAAAAGTTATTTAACATTTTGTAATATATTTATCAAAGAAGATTATATACTATGTGACATTGGAAATGGAGCAATTGCCATGCGATTGTAATTCAAAAAGTATTAAAACTAAGCGCCAATGTATTAATAGTGCAGATAGACTGTGCAACTCAGCACGCGAGTGTAATCGCGGGAGACAGCTTGTGTATTATAAACAAAAATCACGATTTTTTATTTCGAACTGACTAACGTCTTTGTTCTGATGGGTCTACACACCTTCACCGAATTAATAAAAGTCACAAGACACATAAGAGTCGAGTTCAATTTACTTTGTTGGCTGTCATTTAGAAGAAATTTTGATTGCCGTGTAAAGACATAATGAATACATATCATCATATATATTAATACGTGAAGTCAAAATTTTGTACTCCTTTTTAAGACAATTGCGTGAACAGATGAACTTGAAATTTGGCATAGTTAAAGTTTATATGGAGGAGAAGTGCAGAAAGCTATTTATTTTATATATATAATGCATTATAAGTACATTAAATTAATTAAAATATGCATTACTCACACTACTGCTCCAATTTTACACAACATATACACACATGTAAATAAAAAAGACATTTTGACATCCGTCAATAAGGGACTTCAAAAAAGGTTGCGAAGGAGGTTGCTATGCTCGACTGTATGTATTTTTTTTACTCTTACGTTCCAATTACCCTTTTTTATTCTACATTCAACAATGATATTATAACATATCTTATATATTAATACGTGAAGCCAAAACTTTGCACCCCTTTTTAAGTGAATTGCGCGAACGGATAAACTTGAAATTTAGCATAGTTAAAGTTTATATGGCAGAGAAGTGCACAAAGCTATTTTTTTTATGTAAAATGCATTACAATCATATTACATTAATTAAAATAAACATTACTCACACTACTGCTTAAATTTTACACAACATATCCACACATGTAAATGAGAAAGACGTTTCGAACATCCTTCAACCTTCTTACGTTCCAATTATCTTTTAAATATTTTTAACATGACTGACGTTGCATGCCTTACAATATGCCCTTTGAAATCAACTGGTCAAATTGTAGGTTAATTTTAGAATAATATAATATGTAAATTCATAATATACATTAATATTAAAATATTAAATTAAAATAATTTATCTTTTGTAAATTTATGGAACTACTGAAATAATTATTATTCTCTTTGGTTTTATTGAATGTCAAAATTTTTAGGTGACAGGACTGCTTTCACTTTATCTCACTTTGCTTCATGTTGGCATAAGAGTAAAGCAATATTTCCAAAGTCGATGTCAATATTTTAATGTTTAATATTTCTTTATGGTATACTCACTTCAAATGATGATTCAATAAAAAATGAGCGAAAAAATACTTTGTAAAATCTAGATAAGAAAATTTGTTTGGCGGTTACAATGATGCAGTTCAACTTCATGTAGCAATTATATTTAGTACAATTGATGATGAATTATGAACAAAAATGAATTCATTTTCAAAAGTTAATGGTAGTACTATAAACAACTTTGTTTTGAATTCATAATTTGATTCTATTGTGTATCCATTACTTTTCCGAATGATGATACTGGGCATATCACGATTCCTCATAATGTACAGACTATATTTAATTCAATATCACCCAGAAATACCACGCACCCATGGTGTCGTGTAAAATTAATTGAAAATTTTGTCATGAGGGGGTCCGATAAATTTCTTTATTTTCGTAAAGTTATGTTTGCTTAGTATTTAAGAGCATTACCACCTTATGTAACCGCCTGTTTTTTGTTTGAAATTTATAATTAATTTCAATTTTCATTTAGACATCGATTTTTTTTATGTTTACATAATTGAAAAAAAGTGGCAAATAACTGAGTAGGCATGATGATAGCCTTTGATTATAGAGGTTATAATATAATACTCTTTGATAAAAGAACCCTAATAAAGTTTAAACTTTAAAAATTCAATGAACTATGGTCGAATATCGACCACTGGGCGCCCACTAGTATGATGAAAAACATTAAAAAGAGCACGTGCAAATAAATACTTCCTAAAGATCACTATCGTATAGAACTGGATCATTAAGAGGTTTTTAATGTGATAAGTTTTGGCGAGACAAAATATCGGTCCACCCTATTATAATAACAACATCTATACACATCCATAAAATTTAAGCGTCTCTTGTTCATACTGTCTGAAATGATTTTATCAAAACTTTTACTCGCAGATAAAGGACTTTTCGAGGTATTATCGATACTAAATATCATCATAGCTTTACATATAGGCTAAACAAAAATGATAAATGTGTTACAGTTAACTTTAAATCTTTGAAAGGCTTGTAGCGATTCAATACAACCATACCATACAGTACCCATGTAACAAAAAAAATCGAGCCAGTCATAAATACTGCTGACGAAAGTGAAAACCCAAAATATAATTGAATAACTTTTTTTTTAATTAATTATAGTGTGAACTATTTAAATTTTATAATTTATATATTGAAATTATTAACATTAGTCTGGTTTTCACATCTATTGACATATTTTGAACAATCTGCAGAGGTTCGATACAAATGATCAATACTACATGTACACAGGCCGCTATACAACGCGTCGCTAGTCAGTTCGGTGGTTCAAGCTTACTAGCATGTCGCTGATACGAAACCATAAGCTTCTAATCCGTAACAAAAATACTTCTCAACGCGCCTAAAGAAGCTTCCACTTCAAAACAATAAAAAACAGTTCGTGTTTAATATACACGAAACATGAAGCGCCATAAAATAAAACCATTTATAAAATTCCCTAAGACATAATATCCGTGCACTTCGATTCGAAATGGTAACAAAATAGCTACGTTCTTATTCAAACGTATAATTGAATAAAGCATAATATGAGACGTCAAACAAAAAGCTAGACTGAATAAAACATGTCACCAGATACTGACTCACAAGAGTTGTCTGTAAAAAATATTTCGCAAGTATTGAATATTAAACCTGCACTGGTTTGAGCAGCTAATGTCCCTGTAAACGGTGCTGTGCCGCGGTGCGACGGTGTCAGGTTGATCATATTATTCTCGTCATTGTATCGACCACACAACCTTGATTGTTGACCGAACGCGACAACTTCGACTGTTGGGTGTGAACGAGTTTCACAATTAAATTTTGCGCTTATTCCGTGAACTAATTCGTGATGTAAATGGGGTTTTTTAGTTGTGACGTAGCTCTATGTTTTAATTGATTCATCGTTTGCATGGAAAGGTACTATATTTTATTAAAATTAAATTTGTTAATAAATATAGTCTGCCATTGCGTATTTAACGCATAATGTGTAAATAAATAAATATAATGTAAGAACGCCTCATCATCATCATCGGCATGTAAGAGACCCACTGCAGAGCCATAGGTCGCTTCCCGAAGGAAGGTATGGGCATAATCACTACAGCACTTCATCATGTATTAGTGATTTCAAACTCTGAGAAATCCACAGTTCTATGTTTTTCCACTTACAATAGTACTACAATAATATTTTTCAGGTTCAGGTATCCTCACGATGTTTTCATTCGACGTCAGCCGATAGCGTTATTAATCTAAATTGGTAAATGTACGCGAATTCCGAAAAACTCGTTATCTGACATTTTTTTAACTGTACCACCGAATATCTAATTAATATTATCTTAAGCGCAAATACTTAAGATAAATTATTGCTTATAAGCCTGTAGAATTATAATTCTGAATATATAATAATATATAGAACTCATATACATCTAAATTAGTTGTCCGGTATGTAATGTAAAATACATTAAAATTTATTTTAATTATATTATTCTTTGTATAATTAATTTCTAATTAACAAAGTTATCGGGAATGAGGTGTGGTTGCAATTCGACACGAGTCACCTTTCTTAATAGCGCCTCGCATGAGAATGTTATAATAGTATCACAAAGATTAGTCCTAAGATAAAGAAAGTAATATGAATTTAAAATTATGTTCAATATCTTGAGATTTAATAGTTTATACATAAAGCTCTTATGCTTTCGAATCGTATAGAGGTTCTACTATGCTGATTTCATCGAAGTGAGGTAAACATACCTGTGCGGTACGTAGGGCACTGGCAACGGTGAGGAGCACCACCGCGACGGCGCTTAACCACACGCCGACTCGCATAATCGTTCACTGTAACAAAATTAAATAATTAGTATTCATATATTTAATTAATAATTCGGTTAAAACTCATAAACTGTTATATTTAAAGAAATATCGTTAGAAATCTTTTGTACTGCTCGCCAAATTAGCTACTCTCGTAAAGTCGTAGTAACAATGATGGGTTAGTGGTAAGGTGTGTAAGTACCTCATCGATCGACGTAGGTTTTAATCTCTAGAATGATCGTGATATCTTGATGAAATTGGCGTTAGGCTGTTTTCTATGCCCGCCTGGTTAGCAACCACCATCAAGTTGATACTCTGTCGTCAAACATCTGTAATACACGCTTCCGGCTTCAGGAACCAATCTTCCTTTGGGTTAAGCATGTTTAGGCCACATCACCATTTAATATCCAAACGCTAAAACCTATTGACATTAAACTAATATTTGTCGATAAAACTCTTATTGATATATTATCACTATCCATGTATAACTAATTTAACCCACATTTTTACTCAAAATAAAGTGAGAATCTGATCAAATATATTTTTATATACCTAAGTAATAAATTCGGTAGGCAATATTGTGCTTAGACCTTAATAACAAATTAATATAAAAGAATAATTTAAAAATATATTGAAGGAAGGAGTGTGGAAATATGGAATAATATGTTTTTTAATGGGAAAAATGGAACAATATATAAAAAAAGAATGATTTACGAAATTAAAAAGATCCAGATCTTTACAACAGCGTCGCCCAGCAAGTCCAACTATAGCTAAGAACCATACTGTCGACTCAATAACTGTAGAAAAGGATGATCAAAATTGATTATTCGTTTAGGTGGACAAGAATTACGAACATACGCACAACAGAATTTTCTATACATATATAGATTAGTTACGCCTAGGTCTTACCTAGTGGAAGATTCTATAGCTATTAATTGTCGATTCGATTCATAATACGCAAATCGATTAGTTAACATTTACTAATTCCAACAAAACAAGAAAGAAAACCCGACTTTAAAAGAATTACTTTACAAATACGGATAGTTTTAGATTGTCATCAACCAAACAAAATAACTCAATCATTAGACATTTCCTGTTAGATTTTGAGGAGGTCCCTAGTGTCTCCCCGAAATTGAAGGTGCAATATAAATAAAATCAGAACGGGACACTCTTGAAAATATTTCATTTATAATAAAAAAACAAATGATTTATAAATTACTAAGTTCCGAGGTACCAACAACAAAATAAAATATGACCAAATTGAAAACCTCCTCCTGCTTAAGGTCGATTGGCAATGACAATCACTGCATGAAATGTACGTCTTCTAAATCATTATACAAAGCATTAATCAAAACCGCAGTCATAATAAAACCTTAGCAAGTACAAGCTGTAAAGCCGCAAATCATCAATAAATCAGTCAACTATCCCATCCATTCAAACGCTTTCACTATCAAAATAACACTTTCATTTAACGCAATAAACATATACAGTTATTTCTACGTAACTAATCATTATGATATTTTATTTGATAATTAGTTTATAAAGAATGAGAAATTAGTTCTATTGAAAATCATGTCGTTAAAAATATAAGGTTTAATCGAGTTATCCAAATAACATAATGTCAGAGAACGATTACTAAAAAGAACGGGGCGTGGTACAAACAACTGATTGTTGCCTTACAGCGAGCAGTAACTGAAGAATCATTGTAAAATAAAAAGTGTAAACGTTTAAAATAGAATGTGTTGATATACAAATAACTCCAAACACTTATTAGTACATTTTTAGGTAGCCGTTAAATTTTGTCCAAATCATGCCCAAAATCTAGGCTCCACATTTTGAATGCATTTGTAGGCAAAAAGCAATGCGTTGTTTAAATCCAGTGATTTTAAAGCCTATTTTAATTTAGGAGCTTTGGAACATCCTTGCTCGACCCAAGGATTTCATATAATAAGTTTACTACACATAACATATTAACTTACCATTAATTAAAAAATCAATACACAAAAATATCATCTAATAATATTTAGTGTCGCACTCGGAATTTTAAATATTATCCAACGCATTCTTCAGTACAAACAATGTATGGAGATTATAATTCACCAGCAAATATTTGGAGCAATTTATTTACGCCTTAATAAAGTTGTCTGACACTAAATTATACCCAACAAATAAACAGACCGACGAGATATTGTTACTACATAAGAATGTGGAAAGCCAAATGACGCGTATACAATAATTATCGAATATTTTCCATGCGACAATCATTGCATCGGATCGCGCAAAAATGGGTCTTTTGATGCAATAATACCGCACGGCCGCTGACGCTGATCGAGCCGCCTCGATGCTTCCTCGACCGATTGCTTGCTGATGTAACGGGGCTATCACTTAATCGATATTAGCGAACTGCACAGAATTCTAAATGCCAGTCTTTTTGCAAACGAACATTACTGTAGCTTCACTATTCTAATTTTCAACTGCTTTGAAGAAATATTGAGCATCTTTTATTTTGTAATTGATATTTTAGGTAATTATCTGTACTACAATAAAACTGTAAATCTCCCATGATTTATAGATTTCAATATGTGACAAAATCGACTGAGGGAAATATAGGATGTGTAATAAAATGCTATATACAAAACTTATTCTGTGTGTTTCAACACACCACTCTGCAAATGAACTTGACGTATTTACATGGTATTATCACAGGTAACCTGATCGCAGCTTGTAACAACACATACATTATATTTCATCAAAATTGGCATAAGGATAAATACTTACACCATAATTTGAAATTTTAGAAACCTGCTGAACTTAATACAGTTTGCAGAAAAATTGAAATAATGCGCTTCTTTTACAGGCACTTTGTATTGCGGACGTGGACCTTAGAGTTGGTAACTTTTCGCACGGTCATCTTTACGTGGCACTCTCCCGTGTTATTGAAGTTAACAACCGCTTTGTGTATCTCTACAATCACACAACTTCAAACGTTGTACACGAAGAAGTGCTATAACTCAAAAATAAGGCGAAAGCATAATGAGTTATGGGCACAACTAGTTTACGAATAAGATCTGAATTATCCAAGGTTATTTCACTTGCACGTAGTATAAGTGCGAATAATAAAAAAAGGCCTTGCAATAGAACACTCACGCCCAAATGGATCATAAACCCGATAAACATCTTAGACTTGATTTGGGTATAAACTGCGTTTATTTTTTTATGCTATGAAGTAGCAAACAGGCACCCAGTACACTAAATATTAATTAACCAGTACAGCCAATAGATACAAATATCCAAGTTTAATAAAACTGCAGTCTTGAAACAATTTGGAATAGGAAGCTTCTCATAAAGACTATGTTAGAACTCCTCATGTTCCTAATTAACTGAAATACTATGAATAAATCATGATTATAAAATAAATTGAATGATTATAATTTATAGACATGACTAGTTAATTCGATTATTCTCTTTAGATTACGGCTTTGACCAGAAAACATATTAACAAGACCACTAATGATCTGTTTAGAACATGTTTTTGCAAAAGCCTTTGATGTCAATCAATAGATATATTAGATTCTTTGTGAGTTGCGATGTGAGATCAGGTTTTATTAGTTACTCCGATCGTATATGACTTTTAATACTCGATTACTCTGAACTATAATCGCTATCGCATATTATGCTGCTTTCATTGTATGCAGTTTAAGGGAATGATATCATAGGTAATTTTGTTTTCTTAAATAAAAACGTTTCGGTAAAGATATATTGAGTTTTATAAGCTCCAACACCATATGAACAAGCATCGTGTAAGTTGGCACACCTATTTTTTCACAGAAACTCATATCTAAGAACTATCTATAACAAGAAACGCATAGGGAGCCGCAGACTCAGCTAGTCATTTGTATTATTTCAATAATTAAGTTTAACATGCCTAATAAATACTAATATTTACTGAATATTATACTTAAGATTTCAACGTGACAACAGTTTGTTGGTATTATGCGTGGAGACCACATCGATCGACGTGTCTGAAACTAAATTTTGTCTATGAAAATTACTTGCAAACCTTTAGCTTATACTGAAACCTTTTCACTCTACGCAACATTTATCTCCGTTGAAATATTCTATGTATATACTTGTACATATTTGTTTTATACAGTGAATATATAAATCTTTCTTTCTAAATTCTATAAATGTCACCACAGAACATTCTGTGAGTACTGGAAATCGCATTTGTGAGACAGTTACCTTTGTTATTCCCTTATATGTTAGTAACCTACTTTTATGATATCAACAACAAACTGACAAGTACTGGGATAAATATCATTTGAAAATGCACTACTTTCATTACGCATTACTTGCATAATTTGATGTATGACACCGCTAAATAGAAAGGAGAGATTCTGTGTCGGGTATCATAAAAAAGGTAGATACTTTTCCAGAGCGGCATTGGCTTACATAAAATGCTAAAAATAGTTAATCCACCTGAAAAATTTATACATATCTCAACTTTATCTTACTGGGTACAACTCATGTTAGTGCTCCATTGCGTAGTTTATTTTTGATCGCATAAAACTGCATAATATATGTTCATAATCTCAATTCACTTATTATAATTCTGTAAGGCAGTGAAAGATTTATATGTATTCAAATAAGATCAGTTTGTCATTTACCTAAACGCTAAAACTCATTCATATAATATTCATATTGAACAAACAGAAACTTACTCAAATATGACGCTATATAAATACAGATATAAGATAAATAAAAACGAGATATTGGTGGGTGAAGGCCTGTCTCGCACTTGTCAATTGAACAGGTTAAACTAGAGTATGATTGCGAGTTCTACCACGCCCTTTTAAAAGTGTAGCAAGAAAGGGAAGTTTTATCTAAGTTATGGCCGGTTAGGTAATCATTTTGTCGTTTTGTTAATATCTATGATTAGCCTGTTAGTGTCATGCTTTGGGAAAAATATCTCTAAGAATATTCTGCTACTGTACTGAGAACGAAGAAACGAGCTTTAATATAATGATAATTTT
The DNA here is from genome assembly GCA_036509395.1 of Antheraea yamamai. Lineage (NCBI taxonomy): Eukaryota > Metazoa > Arthropoda > Insecta > Lepidoptera > Saturniidae > Antheraea > Antheraea yamamai. The sequence continues at coordinate 3,331,706 of AP028436.1, forward strand.
AGCATGAACTTTCCCAAACATCTCGAAGGTAGTATGTAAGTGTTAAGAACTTATGAATATACGTAATAAACTTGAATTTTTTTTGGTGTTACATACATAAACTATTTCACAGTCTTTAAAAAATTACAAATGCTTATTTGATTTATTTACTTTCGTACGTGAAATTGTTCCGTCACAAAATAGAGTACAACATTTTGGTAGATCTTATTATATTATAAATTTTAAATTTATTGCAGATTTATAATAAAGTTTTTGTTATGGTAATATGATGTCCACGAACCAAAAGAAATCTAGGGAGCCTGTCTGACCTACCTTATTTCTTTTTTGTACGTAATAGCTATCTAAACTAATTAAACGATGACGAAATTTCCTAGTAAACGTTTAAGTGTACAGATAGATTACAAATTTATCATTACATAGTATAAAACAAAGTCCCCTACCGCGTCTGTCTGTCTGTCTGTTCGCGATAAACTCAAAAACTATCGAACGAATTTTCATGCGGTTTTCACCGGTGGATAGAGTGATTAATGAGGAACGTTTTAGTATATAATTTGTCAAGGATTTTTTTATAATCATGGCGGGACAACGTCTGCCGGGCCCGCTAGTATATTATATAAGTGGCTGTAATAGAACTCAATGCTTTAAAATCTTACACATTTTTTCACTATAAAATAACAGGAGATTTAACTTATTGCTCAAAATAGATAACAGAACCCTGTAAGTAAGTTTGAGTCCTGCAATAAGCCGAAATTTTCAGAGAATGAAAAAGCATCGTGATACAAACACAACATTGTGGTAGGCCTTTTTCTTATACCCACACGACTAGCTACCACCCTCAAGTTGAAAATCCATCACCAGTCACTTCAAAATCAAAATAAAAAAAATACCTATTTCAATTTAGGCCCTAAGAAGGCACTTATGGACGTAAAACTACCACATCGTTCATATATTGATCCACTCTATAACAGCCTTTTGACACCAAAACCCGCTTGACATGGCGCTTAAACTCAAAATCCGGCAAATCTGTAATAAGTTCTGTGACTTTGTTATACACTCTTCTTCTTCCTAGCGTTTTCCCAGCCTGGTACCAGGGTCCGCTTTCTTAATAAACTTCCTCCACTTTGCACGATCTTCGGCATCCTTCTGTGTGAGGTTATTTTCCTTTAAGTCCGCCTTTACCACGTCCAACCAGCGTTCTTGGGCCTGCCACGAGACCTTGGGCCTTGTACAGTTATGTTAAGACATCTACTTCCAACTACTTGTTGTACACTATTCCCTAAAAACTGTAGGTGTGTTCAGAGAGATTCACATTAGAGCAATTTTTGTCTAAGTTTAGCATGTTATCACTTTGAACTAGATCGTCGTTTAAGATCAGGTGATATGGTGGTCAAACGCTAAAACACCTGCATAATATATACAAAACAGTTATCAAATACATCTAACCTCGTTATCGATCATAACAACGAAACCGACAAACAAATTGCCGGTTCCGTAAAACGGTCGCTGCTCACGCATCATACACATGTATACGCACGTACCAAAACTGTTACAAATTAATCGGCAATAAATGGTTACATAACGCGTATTGTGTAAAATTGTTCTAGTAATGTATTATGTCCTAGTTACAGTAAAACTTCGTTCCGGTCAGATAGCTGTAGTCACCGATATACGGAACCGTTAACATCAGGTACATCTGTGTAATTTTAAATTGCTACCACACATTCCATCGCCTAGTCCTATTTTTACTCAATTATTGTTCAATAATAATGTTGTACGTCTGCACGTATAAGACACGTCAAATCTAGAGGGATCTTTTACGTGCAGCTGGTGGTATACACTTGTATACGCTCGACGATATCTTTTAGACATAAAGATGGTAGCTAACTAGCTGGGTAATAAAAAACCTCTACCACAATTTTATGGTTTTATCATGGTGTTTTTCTTCACCAGAAACTCCGGCCTACTAGAGGATTAGAACATAGATCAATCAATGCTTCAATCAGGTAGACACTAAACAACTCCATACTATAAACTATTACATCATAATATTTCCCTTCAACGACAACACCTGGCTCATTGTAGGGTTTGAAACTATTACTAACCAGTCAATAATCGAAAATTATTTATTCATGTAGAATGTAGAAGTGACCAGATAAATTTTATTATTTTATTTACTTTTTAGAATAGTACGACACACCGGACTTATGATTTGGCAAGTCGGGGAGGAAAGTGAGACGTGCAGTTAAAATCGACTTGCTTCGGTTTCGTAAAGCGTTCTCTCTATCGCACAGCACAATGAGTACGATAGACAAAGATAACGCTATACGAAAATGAATTTAGTCGATTATCATCTGTCTTCGCCCCAACATGCTATATCAAAAGTCGGGTACTGTACTTGATAGTAAGAACAGTTCCAATTTTAAAACCAACCACTCTCACTGCCATAGTTCGTCGCCATTTATCACTGTTATGTCAGATTGCTAGCTTTCCACCAGCTAGATGGACACTGGCTGATCAAAACCAACGATAAATTAAAAAAAAGAGTTGTTCAGAGGAGATTATCGCAATGGGCACGTGAATATTTTTCGCCCTAACTAACACAGCTGACCTGACAGGTCTTTACAGTGAACTGTACTTTTTGGGCAAGTGCTTAAGGTACTCAGCCGTATTGCAACGAGTTAAAGAGCACCAAAATTACAGAACTCCATTTCAGCTGTTACCTCGAATGCAACACCGCGAATGTTGAATCTCACTAAGTTGGCCAAATTAGTCATACATATGTGAGTTAGATACACATTCCATGTGTTTGTGTGTACAGCAGGTCTCGTCTGAAAACAGCACTGCAACGCATGAACATGCTAACCTGCAGCTAATACTGAGACAAAGACCTTTCCACCCCACATAACACTTATCTTACTTGAATTATTTTATTTATATACTTGTAAATATGCGTTGTATGTGCTGAATAAATATAGCTTTCTTTCTGTCTCTTATATAAGTGATTCACGAATTCAAACATGTACTTCGAATTTGGGCACATTGATAGCAATCAAGTTGAGTATTAACACCCTTCTGAGATCCTGGATGGATATCAGCCAATCCCGGAATGCGACTCTTGTAAGCATGTCACTATCGTAGTAGCGATCCTATCAGAAGCATTTGCCGTATCCTTCCACTGAGCGAACTGGATTGGTGTAACTTTCAAATCATCAGTAAAGATATGTAACAATAACATGACATTGAAGTGGCTCGCGCAAACAAGTATATTTCTCAATCATATGAGATAATTGGACAATTGACATTACATTGATATACAATGTGCATAATATCACATTACACGAAACCGGTGTGACATTAAAGAAATGTCACGGTCGAGACGAATAGTTTCAGTTGTCCGACAACATCTAAAAGTGCTTCCTAGAAGTACCTACATACGTGCCTCTAAAAACAAGTATACATGTACCACTATAAAGACAATTTAATATAAAAATCTTTCAAGTAATAATTATCGTTGTATTTCGAGGTAACTGCCTGAAAGTCAGATCCTTGTTTAGGGCCTCTAAACAAAGTTTTTTTTTACCAGGTCGTTAATTAATATTAGGGCAGGGACAAAAACTAACACAGTCTGTCTGAGTGTGCTGCGTTGGAGGGGCAGCGCCGTACTCTGACTGCGCCGGTAGATAGGTTACCTTTACATTGAGCAAAATATACTGTACCCCAGGGATAGATCAAATTTACATTAACGCTACCGAAGCCGTATACAAAAACTAGTTACATTCAGAAGACAAGAAAATTAGTCGAAATCGAATCTACGATCTCTCGGCTCAAGAGTAGGTGCTTTTACCACTGCTACTTGCTGCTATTCATATTTACCTACAAATTACATATTAAACTATAAGTAAAATATAATGTGATTACCATATATACCATAGATAACCATAATGAGAATAGACAAAAGTAGTCAATTGTTTTAATCATAGGCAAACGGTCAACCGGCTGGATTAATCATAGTGGATCAATCACATATGGAATTAGCCAGGTATAAACAGGATAGGCAGCGGGTAGGTAAAAGCTAACGCTTCTAAAAACAACATGAAACCCCCGACAACAATTTTACCTCTCATGATGTAACGGAAATGAATTCAACGGTCATGATGAAGTCAAATTTGATGATAAAGCACGGTGTATTCAAACAAGGTAGCGCGCTACATGTAGAAAGGGGACAAACAAAAGCTAACATTAAGTAAGAAGCGTATAGTAAATACATTTAACAAAATAATCGTTCTTTAAAATTGTCAAGAACACAATATTTCGGACTGAAAGGAAAGATATGATGATAAGAACACGCATACAGCGCCACGTTGCGTTTTATCGCGTGACGTATCACACAATATGTTGCTAAGATCGTGACATGCTTGAGCGAAAGCTACGTTATCTGCCCACCTGACTACATAACACACACAACTATATTAATTTCCATAATATTTACTGTTTCTTTAATTTCTATACACTTGAGTTTTAATAAGATTTACTTTTAGTTTCAAAATTTTATATCAAAATCAAGCAGATTTTATTCAATTCCTACCTGATTAACTTATTAATACTCGTGAATATTAAAATACAACTGGTTTAGAAAATATACCTTATACAGGCTGTGTAATTATTTCTTAACATTGACAGTGGAGTTACGATAAATATACTAATTTAGTTTAAAGTTCATAATAGATTATTGACTTATTTATTGTTTATTTTTTAACCAGTATATTAATGTACTATCATTTTTAATAGTCTTTTACAGGTATGACAACTTCAGGAATTAGCTAATAGAAGGGTATAAAAAGATGCTGTTCATATCGTATCCACTTAGTATTTACTCCGCACAGCAAAACTAAACTGGTTCAACGTCACGGAATTTTGTGACACGATTATAATATTTGTATCAATTACTCTATTTGAAATAACGTGAACGGGATTGATTTATATTTTATACGTTTTTATTAACACGGTTTCTTGTACGGGTGGAATTTTGTATACGATTTTATATTAACTTCCCAATAAACTAGGAACTTGAAATTGTATATAGGCCGCGCCAATATTTTGGCCCGTTCTGAATATAGCTGCACAAAACACAAATTTAGGTATAAATACGTATTACATTATATGTATAATATCGATATAATTTAAGAATAAATAAATATCTTCTTTAGATTTCTATAATAATACTAGCTAGCCCGGCGGACCTTGTCCCGCCCTGATAATAATAAAATCCTAGAATCAGACCACAGAGCCATCTACCGGGTCCATTTGTGAATCTAAACCATTCTCGAATTCACTGGAAAACAGACAAAACATTTCAGCGAAATCGGTCCAACCGTTTAGGAGTTCAGTCACATAAACACCGACGGAAGAATTGTTTATGTAAAGATTTTAACTTTGTTATCTATAAAACTAAACAGAGTAACGAGGACTATATATAGTTGAAAATTGGATGGGATTGCAAAGTTGTAGAAAAAGAAAGTAAAAAAAATATGAAGTACTTTTCCGATGGCTTACAACGTAAAATGTTATAGTGCCAACCCTATTTCACAAGTGCGATCAATCAAACACCTTGGCCGAATTTACAGATCGTTACCAGCCCGTTCCGGCTACCGTCAGACACAATGACTAAAACACCTATCGTTTTATCAACTTCCTATGACCTTGAATCTTATCTTAGACTTACAATAGGTCTAGTTAAATTAGCCTCTTACTTTTTAATATTTGGCGCTGATTGTAATTTTCTATGTATTATGAAATAGTTTTTTAAAAGCTAAATTATTATTTTTTATTTAAAAACCACATCGTCATGCACCGTTTCCAAAGTAGTTACATTCTGAAACACAAATATTAAATATAACGTATTAGATTGAGCGTTTTCAAACAAAATCTTGTTCTATTACACTGAGGTTTCGAAACCGCACTTTTAAAAGAACTGATTATAATTAACGTTTGTTCATTTACTAATACTGGGAGTGACTTCAACCTTGAATCATTATCTTCTTGAATATTCTACAAATATATAAAAAGGTAAGAAAAAGTTAAGGTACTATATGCGAATATTGTCAAAATAACAATATAACGTTCTAACACGTCAATCATGGGCCAGGCGGCACAAAACCTTACGCTTAAAAGCATCGTTTTGGCCCTGGTTTACCATTCTAATTCATGTAGAAAATTTAAAAACACTGCCTAGCAAGTTTAATAAATAAAGAATGTTAATAATCAGTTCATAACAACAAAGAAGTCCATCAATTCATCCAATCAATAAGCGTTCACTAGATAGGCCTCTCACAAAGACCAACAAAATAACCAGTCCTGCAAATACCTTTCAGGTACCGACAATCCTTACAAGATCGTCGGTCCACCCTGCGAGAGTCTGCCCGAGCTGTCTTTTGATACATTAACGCCATTGAAGAGCTATTCAACCTCATCACCTATCCGTTTTACGAATAGTCGTAGCCACTCAGAGCCACTTAATTCTAAACATTTCTCAAGACTCGTCTAACTTTTATTTATCTGAGTAACTCCTGGTTCCTGATTGAAATGCGAAGAGAAACTTCGAGCATAACTATCCCCATTGCCCTTTGATTGACCTAGACCTTTTTCATAAGCTGCTATTATTGTAACATGCACTCTTTGCGAATCCATTATATGAAAATTTTATATCAGATTCATATGATAAACAGTTTGACGCCTCAATCATACAATAGTACAGACAAGGCAACACCCGCTTTGTATGCAAATACCATAATTAGTATGTTACGGGAAGTCGTGTTACATCGAACAATGAGCAAACATTATTGACCTTATGATAGACGAAATTACGATGGTGATTTGTTTTATGTAAAACGTCGCTTCTGTGCTTTGTAACAATAAAAAATACGCTTATCGAACGATCAGACTATGTAATGTTGATTAAAGATCTCTGGCTAGCATCTTTGTATATGGCAATAAGATCTTCTGGACAATCTAAATAATAATTAAGGTTGCAATAAAAGTACGGAAATTAATACGCTTGAGAAACAATGTAGCTGTAGATAAACAAATCATTTCCACGTCAGGAGTTCCTCAAGGGTCGCGTTTAGGACGAATGATGTTCTTTTTATGTTATGTTAATAGTCTAACATCGGTAATTAAATATTGAATCTCTTCAATGTTCACTGACGGTTTAAAAATGGAGAGAAAAATTGTAACTTCTAAAGATAGCACCTCAATAAATGCATAAAAATATTACCTTCTAAAGGTACCGTCACTATAGGCTGTGATATAAGCAATATTGAATTGTGGTTTAAAACTGGTAGTATCTCTTTAAATACTTTAAAATCAAAAATACTTTATTCGATCTAGGGCCTGAGAAGGCACTTATGAACATCAAAACTACCACTAGTTCGGAAAAAACCCAGTCATCGAGAATAACCAGCAAAAATCTCGATCTGGTTTACATTTTCATCCTACATAAAAGTCAAAATCTCAAGTATAGATATTACTCGACATTCAGTGTATGAAGTAAATTAAGGACATATAATTTGAAGATTAAATAAGGATATTTTTATGAATTTCATTTCAATGAAGGGCTTCTCGGGAAAGTAAATATCATTCGTAATTTAGATATAATTATAAGTAATAAAGTCAATTACAGTAAAAATATAAAAACTATTGTAATAAATCGTCACTAATGCTCCGCTTTATTAATTTTTTATATAATATCGATACAATACAATTTAAACAATTACAATGAATTTATATCATGATGAGTATAACATTTATTAATTACTAGTTGCCCGCACCGGCTTCGCACGAGCTTCGTACGCTCGAAGAAAATAGGACGAAATCTTATTGATGTGAAACATCTATACGCGCGGGTAAACCTGATTTTGGCTTGGCTCGACGTGGCGACGCAAAACACGAACTTTGCACTATTAACGAAATACTGAAAAACATTTGCAACCTTATCTGTATAAACATAGGATTCAAATCGTTTTGTCGGCCACTGGTTATATTAATGTTACACGGCACGCGCCGACGACATAGCGCCCTTTGATAAATGCCGCCAAAAACACCGCGCCTACGCGTAGTTGATTTTTTGTATTGAATAAAAATGAATATTTATGTAATAATATAAATAAATAGTCATTATTTTATAGAACAAATTTGTAATGCTTTATCTTATTACGCCCTAAGTGATTCCTGTCGTTATCTGTTCTTTTAGGCATATAACTTATACAAAACAATTTCGATGTTTCACATCTGCCAGGGGTCCCGTGACGGCTCAGTTTTTTTTATTATATCTTCCTTTTGACAAGTAGCAACTAACCATCAATCAATCAATTGTATAATTATTTTTAAGAACTGCCATCTATCTTACTGATTCGCTCACTTTTTTATATGATGATTTTTAAACCCAAATTTTTACTTTTCTATACAATTTTCAAAGATTATCCTTCACATTAACCTTGTGTTGACAATTACAAAAGTAACAATAAAAGAATTAGCGATATGTGTGCAGCCGTTTTAAAGTGTTGCACTTACATACATTCTGAAATTGAATTGTATAGATAAATATCAAAAGAATGAAATATCGAGAAATTACTTAATATGATATTGCGAATATTTAGCTAGCGAGATCCAGTGGCAACGTGTTCGTTATCTAGGGAAGTGAAAAAGAGTTCACTTTCTAAACCAGCGCATGCGCAGCCACCGGCCGGACGAGCCGAGCACAGTGCAAAAAACATATAATATAGTAGCTCAAAACATTACCGTTAAGATGTTATATCATTTTCATCGAATAAATAATAAACATAATTATAAATATGTCTAATCGGGTTTGGCACTTGTCTTCACTTACTTCCCTAATAGTTTGACAAATACCACGATTACATTATATTTAGCATATCATAGTATATAGTAAGATGGTAGAGCCACGCTGAAGTTACTACTGGTTTCAGCATGAATGGGTCGGCTCGCCCGGGGTAATACCGCCTTCTCATAGAAAACCGACGTGAAGTAACAGTGCTTGCATTGTTGCATTTCGTTCGGTCAGTGAGAGCGCCGGGGGCCCACCTCCCCTCCCCTCCTCTCTACTCTCCCCCTCCAACCCTTCCCCCAAACACAGGCAGGCAACGCATTATCCCAGGATTAAAACATTTTTCTAGATGAAAGGTACTTACTATATGTCCTTTGTACATTTGTATTTAAGTAGTTATGGCGTAAAAACGTCGTTTTTGCATATATAATATGTATGAGAAAAGAGTATTATAACATCCTATTGATAAAGCTATATTTTAATTCTCAAGGTTATCGACTAAAAATGTGTTATACCTAACTGGTATATAAGTAACAAAGTATTAGAATACAAAGAAAAATAAATTTGTTAAAAAATTGTAAACCATTGTCCATGACGATATTATCGCATATAACCTAACTATATCGATAGTGCACTACTGTATATCACTCCACAGCGTAACTGGTACGCTTTATTCATCGCCTTAACATATCAATGACACTTTCCCCTGCCACGTAATTGTAACGTAATAGTTTTGGCGACGGCTATATAAATTTACAACCTCTCAAGAATCATCGCAACGCTTTCACGGGCGATTCCAAATTTGTAGAGTAAAAAAATATATACAAGAAATATTGATTCGATGCCGACAATTTTATGATTCACGAAGACGGAAAAGAATTTTGTAATAAAAGCAGAATTTTATTACATTTATGTTTTATTAATGATGATGGTCGAATGATTTAATCGACGGAATATCGATTTGATATCCGCAAGTACAAACCCTGATAAGGAAGACAATTTATATAGTAAAATACATATATGTTATTGTCAAGGTATGTGAGGAAAATACGGAACTATACATCCCACTATATTTAAAAACACCGAAACGTCGTGGACTAGTGTGGTGATAATACCCTACCTTACTTCGAGGATAGGCTTTTGGCTAAGTAGTGAAAATCTTACAAGCTAGCATTGTTACGGCAAAATAATTATTGAAGAAAGAGTTCGCAGGATTTGCTCTTTTGGCACATGAAATGCCTTTTCGGATATATTTATGTATACCTTAAGATTTTAGCATTTGATTATAGTCTCATCTGATGCTAAATGACGATTTGGTCTAAGATGATAAAGACAATACACTTAGAGGGGCACTGGCTCTCTTAACTGCAACCAACGAAACACACCAACCTATGCTTTGCGACAGATTTTCAACTTAAGCCAGGCAGCCTTAGAAAAAGCTTTACCACCATACTATGACATCATCACGATGTTTACGTTCGCTAAAAGCTCCGACTCAGTTACAAAGATTTGAACCTACGTCGATCGAGACAGTGTCCGAACACGTTATATGTTGAGCCATCGTGACTTCAAAATGTGATTGTTTGCACTCTCTATGAATGTTGAATATAATGAGTTGAAACACCTCGTCTATGAGTGTAATTTGCGAACAATATCCTATGAACTGGAAGATAGCAATCTGAGCACTGTTTCTTTGCAGTAGGTGTGACGTTGATGCTTCAATAACCGAACCTTGCATTGCATAATTGCATAATTTTTATTGCATAATTATTAATAATAACTATACTTATATAATTACTGGCACATTGAACTTTTTACTATGAATATATCTTAAGATATTTATCACAGTAAAAGAGTTATTTCAAATAGCAAGTAATTAGGGAATTAATTCATTTTTCAGAATTATTTACCTGTGAAGCTATGCTGTTTACAAGAATTGTGGAATGTAGTTCTTCATTTTTCTATCTAACCTTAGAGCGATACGGCGTAATGATATATCGAGAGGACGTACGTATCTTATCTGAAACATTGATAGCGTAGATAACTAACGGCAACTAAATTGTTTCGCTTCTGTAATCATAATTCTATTAATAATTAATTGTAGAAAAAATATTTATAAATACAAATTTTAAGATACTATTTGAATATTTGTTTTGCAATTATTATGTATTCATGTTTATTTGGTTATTAATACAATTATATAAAATTTATATATTGAACTATTTTAATCGACCTCAATATTTTTAGTCAACATTTGAAACCAATATTTCACAGTAAATACTACCCACAAATGGCTGTTATGATTGATAACAGATGTCAATTTAGATCAATTTGTAGGTCAAGTTGAAACCGAGTTGCAATATCAGATAGAAAGTGGATTACAACCAGTTTTGCATTTCAATAGACACGCCATTTTGCAAAGCCTATATCTCGGTACAACGTTAAACTCCAATTACTTGACAGTAGCTGGCATATTTAACTATATCGTTGTGTATTTTGTTATGTAATCCTAGTGCAACTATTTTAAATAATAAACAGGCAATCTGATAACCATTGTAATACTTTATCTTTTATTCTTATTTAGGAAACAGCTCTATTTGTGATAATAAGCAATATTGAAGAATAAAATCAATCTACTCTGCAATACTATATATGAGACTGCATATGTACTACAATTCAGTTTAGTTGGTAACTCAATAGACTTGTATAATGAAGAATTTCAATACGAAACACAACAAAAACGGAATAAATCTATTATTAATTAATATTACTCAATAATTTATTAATTAGTTTAAGAAACAACAACAAATATTTATTTACTTTAAGTGAAGTAAGTTTATGTATAACATAAAAAAGCTACTTAGCACAGTATAAGATTTTATTAAATAATCTACCATGGAGTATTTCAAAATCAAAATTGTAGTGTAAAAAGTTTGTCTAAAACGTGCTAACTGTAATAAAATACATGTTAATATAAAAATTATAACAATCAAAATAATTTATTTAATATAGTGCCATTTATAGACGTCACAACATCCCAGTCATTAAGAAAGGCTGGCAATAAGCACGCTTTGGTTTCACCAGTAAAATCTTTTTTTAATATAGTTTTTCTGTAACAGTATAAATATTGTTTACAGGTCTTAGTTATTTTTAGTGAACGTACAGTTAGGGAATAATTTAATAAATGTGGTATAAGGAAAAATAAATATTGTATAGTTACAAAAACTAAAGATCTATTGTTAGTTGTTCCAAATCAAAGATTAGTTTTCTGGTAGACTCATTACTTCGTGTTCCTCATAACTATATTGTATTAAACAGGTTACTTTACACATAGAAATAGTAATTACCTATTTCTTACAATTGAATCAGGTCAAACCAGTGGCTGTTAGAACTCAATTAAAAAATCGAGATCAATTACATGTTGTCGAGTTAGTTGCGGCCTGCGAATGTCGGGACTACAGATAATAATTGACAGCAAACAACACGCGATACAACAGTTAGTGTGACCAGTACAATTGATGGGCAAACATACAAATTAACAGCTAAGTGATAAATATTTTGTTAGTATACATTTAACAGAAAAAAAACGTAGGTGCGAAATGATAACGACATACGATTTGAAAACGAAATAGAGTATATGTTGAGAAGTATTTATATAAGGAAATATATTTTTAATCGTGAGATCGTGCTTGTACAAATGTGATCAACATTTTATTTTTTTATAAGTACAAGCTCAATATTAAAATTGTAACGTGTTAATTAAAAATTAATGATATTTTTAAACATAAGTTGATAATTTGAATTTTCAACTACAATATCCAGAATTGAAAGGAATCGCTTATTATGATTAGAATCCTACGGAAATTTAAAATATTACTAAGCAATTTATTAGACATACAAAGCTTTTTATTTACGAACGCGTTGATGTCTTTTCTATGGCAAATATCTTAAAGTACCTATGTACTAGAAGACTCGCTTTTTTATTAATGTAAATACATTTTACCTCTAAACGCATACTTTTATATCATATTCTTCACATACACAGATAACGAAACACTAATACAGATAATGTTTTGCTCTTTTTATACAGGTTTTACCACAGAATACAGCAGTCTACACCGGCAAATACGCTGAAATATAAAAATTAAAAAAACTGACACATGATATGAGTACACGTTATAATCAAACGTCCTTAACAATTCCCAAACAATAAGCAACTAAGCATCACTTTCGAAAAATTCAATAGTAAATCATAATTATATAACCAGACCGGATTTTACCTGTTGTCTCCGTCTAATTTCAAATAAATCACCGTGACAAACGTGCGCCTAACAATAGGTAGATGTTATTACATACAACGAATTATTTATAAAACCGTCTAGACATTTTTACTTATTTTTAACTTTGTTGTAACTGTTATTACTCCTTTCCTTAAATTAGGCAAATATTAAAAACAATTGTAATTATATTTTATCTAATAATTTATTTTTATTGCATAGACGTTAACGATAAAGCTCAAAAGTCCTTAAAATGCGCGATCAAATACAAAATAACTAGTATTACCTAGCAAATCTGCAGATAAACTAATTTACTCTGTCAAAATTTGAAATGTAGTCTTTTCTCGCATTTACTCACTGCTCGTTGTTTTTTTAAAACTAATCTAACCTTATCTAGGATATCACTACTTGATCACGATACGAACAATACTATTTAACACTCATCGCCATATGTGCACGTCATCAAAGTTAGAGTACAAACAGGATTTCTAAACAATCCACGATATAGCTGACGTCTGCACTTTAGCAGTAACATTGTTATTAAAAGTCTGCAGCAAAATCACAATTACTAAAGGTATTTAAGCTTCATTTGGGTGTATAAAAAATTACAAAGTTATGAAAGAATAACACAAATATATATTATTCAAATGTGAACTGATAGCGACTGAATAATATGAATCGAATAAAACAGTATCACTTGATTGTACTTTACAGATTTTGATCAAACTTTTACATGTATAGTACATACATTATATAGCATATACATACATATATAAAACAATATATAGCCTAAAACCTATAATTCCGTTCAAAATCAAAAATCAAAATCAAAATACTCTTTATTCAATTTAGGCCCTGAGAAGGCACTTATGAACGTCAAAACTACCACCGGTTCGGAAAACAACCCAGTCATCGAGAAGAACCGGCAAGAAACTCGATCTGGTTTAACTTTTCATAATAACTAACATATATATTTTTTTTATTATTACACCAATATACACATAAAGCTACATTCGTTTTTAGTGGTTGCACAGAGAGAGGCGTTATTGATAATAGGGAAAATATAATGATATAATGTTAGGTAAGTTGAAGATTATCCAGCCATCTGAAAGTTATTTCAGGCTGCGCTAAATAAATTGTTAGATTTACATGAAGATTATATAATGTTTATATTATAAATACACATGTACAAAGACACAAGTGCAAACGAAGAAACGAGTCGTCGCTAGTTGATAATAACGTTGTATAAGTAAGATCAGTTTGGCTAGTCAAAGTTGAAGGAAGAAAATTAAACACAATAATGATTTCGCTATTAGTTAACGAAATCTGCGTAAACAAATCCGTTGACAAGAGGTAGTCTTATATAATATCGACTTACAATGCTATTAATTGAATTAAAAATCGTATGGCTTTATAAAGTATATATGACAGTATTTAAAGTCTTTTGAATGTAGTACAATAGACCCGTGATTTGAAAAAAAAACCGTCAGAGAAAGTTCTTCGATTGTCCTTATGTAGACACGGATATACTGATTCGCCATCGCGATCATCGTTCCTTAAAAGATGGACATAAAGATCAGTGTTTTAAAACAATATTAATGATCTGAGAAACATATTTTTCAAAATTTAATTTAAGTAAACTCGAAACGATGCAAGACACGTATATTATTGAAAATCTTTTGATATTGCTTTAACTTGGTCTAAATGATGTAAATAAAAAAGAAAATACTACAAATTTTATTACTAAATCATAAGAATGTATATATTTGATTTAAAAATAACATTAAAAATGTAAAATTTATACAAATTTTACTTTTAGAAATGAAGAAAATGAACATTACGTTTTTAGAGAAAGACTATTTAATTAATCAATTTGTATTAAGTCAGTATAATCAATTAATTTCCTTATTTGAATAACATAAGCAATACATTTCGGTCTAAAAAAAACAAAGACGTACTTTGCTTTGCAAAAAGTGACACATTCACTTTCGTTTCAAACATATCTCAACGATTATATAGCGCGATTAGTAATGAGGTAATTCGTCGATCGATGGTTAGAGATTATAAAAATAGAGAAGAAAGTAACTGACGTGAAAGTAAAAACATATAACACACTTGAACCAAGTGCACATTTTGATGATACACGAGTTAAAAATTCCAAGGCTATGAATATTTATTTCTTGTTGCAAGCAAATAGTTTAAAGTAAGAACATTTCCAAATCAAATGAGATATAAAATAGTGAATTTACAAAGTATTAAAATATACCAAACATTATTAATATAAATCCATACATATATATATAGAAAATGGATGGATTTGGATTTTATTTTATTTAGTATAGTTATCATTAAATAGATAATTATATGAGCACTAGTAACTGATGTAGTTAACAGCTGTGTTGCAGCGATTATCGCTCACCGCTGGAAATATTTTAAACAATAAATATGTCCTGAAAATAAGGACATATGACAAAGGAACTATGGTTTTTACATATAAATTAAATGAACATTAAATCAAATACGTTATGGATGTACATAGTTACAGAACAGTGAAATGTATTAAGATAATTATTTTGGGTATTTACGTCAACAGTTAGTAGTATTAATTGATGAGAAAAATATAGAACTATCCATACATTTTTATGACTATTATATAAAGACATATATATATTAATAAGATCAATAATTAGTGACTTTTAGAAATCACGGTCCCTATATGTGAAGTAAATAAATTGGACGACTATATAAATATTTGGGTGCTTTTGGTAGTGAAATCCGTTTATAGATCGGCAGACCGGCAGTAAGCGTTCACGTTCACTTTCTATCATACTATTAACCGTGTGTCTCGGCCTGTCGCATGTTTATCAATTCAAATTTCCGTTATAAAAACTAATCACGACATTAATAATTACATAATGAATGGGAAAATGAGGTTAAGTAATTTTCTATAGCGCGTTTTGATACAATGTTTCAATTTATTACCATTAAATCACACATTTTCTATTCATCTTAAAAAAATGCATATTTAATATATCTGATATCGATAAACTGCAACACTGTTTGACTGATTATCATGAAAGTTACCACATCGAAGTGTTTATGTTAATTTAATGCAGAAAAAAGTAACAGGCTGTTGCATATCAATTATAGTCAGAGAGTCGGTGTAACCTAGAATATTACTATAATTACACGCATCAATGAACTTATACATAACCTTTTAAACAAAGTTAATAATTATAATGCAAAAACATGATTTCAAATTTTTTTTAATCTATCAGCCATATACAAAAATAAGCCAATTTTATTATCTTTATGTTAATTGTAAACAGAATATAATTAAAATGAATTTCATAATTATTGATATGAACACACTGCAATGAACTTATTAGATTATATTATGTATTACCTACCATAATTACTAATTTTTCAATAACATCTTCGACTAACCAGTTTTTATTCAAATATGACTGAACCCATAAAATTAAATCAATTGCGATGTCCAAGACATAGCCTAAACTTTTTCATAAATGGTGATAATTAGAAAAAAAAATTATGTTATATATACATAAATTTTGCTGTAATAGTATGTTAGCTGAAAATAACATTGTCTTGCTAGAAAAAGTGTATTCAAATTACCTTTTTAACTATATTAAATAATATATACTAAAGTATATATAATAATAATTACAAAAATATAAGTAATGAATATTTTAATACGCTTCTTGTATTGTTCGCGTTTGATACAAAAAAATATATAAATAAATTGTAAGTTTTGTTGAAAAAACTACACTCACTTGCAAAGCAAGGTCCTTCTTACACATAAATATATATACATTGTACTGCTGTAATGTCCGGTAAGTGTAACTGAATAACAAAGAACCGAGAGATAAAATCTATCTGCGTTCACCAACTGAGCCGCGACATTTACCAAATGATTGTACACTAACTTACTTTATCTATCGATTGTGAAACTCGGTTTTGACCATTCATAGTACGTTGATTTTTATAAGAAATTTGCGTATTTTCTCTTATAGATTATAGGAAAATAAAATAGGATAATTATCAAATTATGCCAATAACATAGTTTTTTTTTTAAATAAATCTTATATCATTGATTTTCCAGTACATCACGGTTACATACGAAGAAATAATTGTATATAGAAAAGTTAAGCTGTAGTTACTTATCATCGAATATATTGGATTAGCATTGTTTTAAATTGAATTTCGTAATTTTAGCGATTAGTTTGCAATCTTAATAACGTCTGAATTTTCTCAATTTTGTTTAGCTTACATTGTAACTACCACGTTTTACTATCGTCATAAACATGCATAAATAGTTTTACTTCTCCTTGCTCTAAGATTTCTAGATTTTATGAAACTTTATTTAACATATATCGCACTAAATCTAATGACTTCTTTTAATCATGTATATTTAAGAACAAAGATAAATAATACATACTATGTACTACCATATTGTTTCTTGTTACAAGAACCAATTTTATTCCGAACTAACCATAACCTCATTATCGTAACTAAACTGTTATTATACATACATACAAAAATATTTAACATATAGAGACACAGAATAGACAATTTTAATTATCACACTAAAGTCAGTGTACGGGGATGAAACCTGCGATCACTTGGGAGCCTAATTATCGATATAATCATAAAGACCTCTTATGCATTTTATTACATAGTAAATGACTGTACCATATCTTACTTGAAGTATGTTATGATCTAAAGAACAGAAATCATGAGATCGCTCATTACTGTCATGCAATGCCTTAAAATATTTTATAGCAATGAAAAACAAAACTCAATTATTCCTCACATCTACCATAAAAATTATGGCATTTTATGAGTAAAGTGATGCAAATAGTACACAATTACCGTAATCATAGTTTAGAAAATAAATAATAAGCAGTATCGTAGCGCAACGGAATTGTATATCTTTTAATAACATGCAAATTAAGTCGTTTGAGTTACAAAAATTAGTTAATTTTACTTTTCTCCTCAGTGAAATGTCGCAATGCGCTCGAGTGGTATACCAACTGTTTTACTTTCATAAAAACGTGTTTTTAGCAACTCTGTTCGACATAACGTAATGCTACACTAACTTATATCAACAAAGTTTAAAATATTTCCTTGGTTCAAAACTGGCCTGTCGTGATTGTGGCCACACTCATGGTCGGCGCTTTAGAAAGCGAATGATTTATCATTGAGTAACACAATGAATAATTATTCTAAATATATTAGATTAGGCGCACCGGACTTACCTTCAGTTGTATCTGCTTGAAACTCGCGTTACATAAAAAAAATAATAACAATAAACACTGAAAATTGTTAAGTGGAATTCACCATCATTCCGTCTGTCACTGGTTGGAAACACCGTTTGCTACCACCTTCACTGGGAGTTCGATAAAAAAAATAAAACATTCAGAACACACAATTTCCGCCAAAACTCTACATATTCGAAAATTTGGTATCTAATTCGAGTTCCGTATCAATGATTGCGATGTCAACGGCCTCGGTGCAATCCGGACACTGGCAAGCTAGTGTCACCGTCGATTCGGACTTTTTACGCGCGAGTGCACTCCGTTTATACAATAAAGAAAAAAGAAATAGAATAAAATAATTATTCAGCGGAGTGTTCGGAGTTTGAATTTTGGCGGGAAATGTGTGTTACGTTGCAAGCGTGCGTCGGGGGTTCGTGCGCTTAGGCCGGTCGGTGCGCGAAATGCGACTGCGGTCACACAGCTGCTCTCGCGACACTCTCTGCCCACCACTTGCCCGTATGTGTAAATGTTAATCCACGATATAATTTAGTTTAACCATTTTTAATTGACCCCCGGCAGCTGATATAGCCACCTTTCCGCCATTCACTTTATACCTTTATTCAAAATTCGTACGTGCCACGAAACATTGGCCGGCATTGTAAATGGCTGGTGGACCAGTTGCGTTTGTGCATGCACAATGGATGCTTTCAGAAATAAATTTTCAGACTAATTTCAAAAACGAAAGCTTACATAAAAATATGCTGACATAAGACATTGCACGGTGTCATCCTACAATGAGTGAACGTATTTCTGTAATAACGCGACAAAGGTATGCAAACTAGCTTAACGTCCTCGCGATGATGAATATTTAACGAAAAACACCTGTAAACTAGTTAAAAGTAATTTGCACCCATTAAATTTCCAAAAAAGTAGAACTGTATGATGACACTGCAGTCGCAACGGTAAGTGCTTATTATGAATTTTAAGAACAAAAATATTTGTTATTCCAAAGACTATTACAGGAAATTTAGTATATAACTAAAGTGCCAAATAAGTCAATACCTATGCAATAAAGTTAGAACATCTTAACTTGGATAATAAAATAAATCAATGAAATTAAGAATTCAAAATTTAAAACGTAAACGGCTTACGTTAATTTGGATTTGATCTATTTCTTGGGAACAGTACTTTTCTCCTAGATGAAAGGTCGTATATCCTTTTCTGTATCCCTAACAACTTGTAGGAAACATTTCATAACGATCGGTTAACATGTCACTGCGTGGAAGCGTAACAAATAAAAAAAAAAACAAAATTTTGAAGATATGATGGCTTAATAGATTGCATGGTTGGATACTGCATCGATCAACGTACGTTCGTATCTTTCCAAACGAGTTGGAGCTATAGGTAAAAGAAAATATCGTAATGAAACCATATCCTAGTTATAGGGTTTTTCTAAGCCCGCTTGCAAACTACCACCCTAGAGTTGATAATCTGTCGTCAATATATATAATATATATTATCTATTTGTGTGTTCCGGCAGCTGCTATTGAGAGCCAGCTTCCTCTACGTTTAGCATGCTTACCGTTTTAGTTTAAATCGTAATGTAACAGCAGATGAGATTGTGGTAAAACGATAAAACCTGTAAAGCAGATAATATAAACAAAGTCACTTTCGTATTAGTTAAAAAGTTAGGATTAATATGACATTAAAATGAGTGCCTTTCTGTAACGAATTTACAAAAAGTGTCATTTTTTTATCAATTTTAAAAACTAACATTTACTGTTAGACAAGAACACGCTATCCTCCTCTATTCGACATATCATGAATACGTGATAACAACATAAACAGAAATATACAATTACTAGCTGTTTCCTGCGGCTCCGCACGCGCTTTTTTAAGATGTCTTAAAGAAATGTATAATTGTAAGTAGGTGTGCAGAAAAGCTTTCAAAAACCTTTGTAACTACGACATGCATGCCATCTACTGTAACATGTACATTAGATATGTGAATACTAATAGTATATCGAATGGGGTGGGATTTATCATCAGCAACATACTTGGAACTTTAACCTACTATGTACCACCCTCAGTGCTCACTAACACCATATAAGAAAGTAATGACAATTTTAAGCTATACATTATCGAATAATATGTGTAAAATCTTTTATTATATAGATATAATATGCCCCATATCGACGATATAATTGTGTTATTCTTATACGTTATACGTCTTATAAGTTATGTAGACGCAAACGCGGTAAATAAAACAAAATGGCCGCCAAATTGACCAAAAAGATAATATAATTCAAATTACATATAAATATATGACTTTAAATTATGTACATTTATTCTTGGAGTCCAGTATAGAGCCCGTCTCACGCGCTTATTTACAGTAAACAAATTATTTTTGATCAATTACACACGGACGAATGCACAGGTAGCAGTTCATCACTACATAGTGTAAAACAAAGTCCTCTGGTCTGTCTGTTTATTTGTGCGCAATAAACTCAAAAACGGATTTTCATGCAGTTTTCACCAGTAGATAGAATGATTCATGGGGAAGGTTTAGGTATAATTTGTCAAGGTTTTCTTTTTATTATCAGGGCGGGACAACGTTTGCCGAGCCCGCTAGTTTAAAATAAAATAGCTCATTAGGTAGTTATCTGCCTGTAAAAATCTAGTGAAAATCGGTCCAACAGATTTGGAGATAGCACTGCAGACGAAGTCTTGGCTAACAAAATAACGTAGTCTAAGTTACTTATTATATTGTGAGTTTTCTGCCAGTGAATGTCCGGTGAAAATCAGTTCAAGCATTTCGGATATTCCACTGCGGCCGAAGGCGAATAAAAAACCTAAATTGTTTTTATGAGGTCTGCAATCTACCAGTGAGCACCCCGTGAAAATCGCTACAACCATTTTGGAAATAGCAGTGCGGACGAAGCCGTGGTCATACAAAATAGAATATGTCTACCGCTATAATTTCGGCTATCTGCCAATACAATTCCCGTTAAAATAGGTCCAGCAGTTTTGGAGATTACCTGGAACAAACAAACAAACAGACGAAATATAATATTATCAAAATTCAGACGAAATATAAAAAAAAGTGTTATTTGTAGCCATATCCATTCATCCAAAATTTGTTAAGTATTTTAATTTTACATGCACACTCTTTATGTTTATAATACGTAATAAATTACAAATAAAAAATTGGAAACATAACTGACGTAGAATAAACATTCTGAATAGAAACACAAAATAAACTTTAAAAATGTTTGCGATAGAAAGTTACCACGTTACCATAGCAACGTATACTCGTATAATACTAACTCTAACACGCAGCTAAAAGGAAAAAGAACAGCCCGATTGTGAAATATTCTTCATTGGTGCTCCGCTCCTATTGATCTTAGCGTGATGATATATAGCCTATAGCCTTCCTCGATAAATGAGTTATCTAACATCGAAACAATTTTTCAAATCGGACCTGTAATTCCTGAGATTAGCGCGTTCAACTATACAAACAAACAAACAAACAAGCTCTTCAGCTTTATATATTAGTATAGATTTTCCTGCTCTAATACTGACGTCCACAAAATTATAGAACAATTTGACTTCCGATGGTGTGTGAATCAACATTTTGCTATTTACATCAAGATTATAATCGTTATTAAAATATGTGTCGTCTTCGAGAATCGTATCAACAGATCTTTTTAACATATGTCTTATTCTGCTCACAGCAGGTTTATGTCTGATAATCAAGCGGAGCGGTAATGAGATGTTTACAACTGGATTGCTATCACTACAGTGGTAGTATTGCGTCATTTCAAGATCAGCCAATATATGTCCAACCACTTAGTCTTGCAGGCTGGTATGAGAGTGAAAACTACATAAGGACTATAAGCCTCTTCGTAGACATCCTTGTGTTTGAATAGCACTGTGTACGCCATCACCTGATTATTATTGTACGTACAGTGCCGTCATTTTGTCGAGCTATAATTAAAAAGAGAAATCAAATATCAAGTCTTCATAAAAGAGCTGAGTGCCTTAAGCGCTCGCCTTAGTAGTCCGGTGAAGCTGTTAACACCTTGCTAGATTAATAGCGTAGTCAGTTCGAGAAAAAAAGTCTTCATAAGACCACAGAATAAATACACTTAGAAAACGAGTTAACTCTTAAGCGTTTCTTCCTAAAGGAACAGACAGTAGCTTGACGACAAATTGTTCGGTAGAAATATATGGTATTGTTAACCATATTACAAAGTTATTGATAGGGTTATCAAGATATATTAGTGTTTATTTGAATACAATTCGGGTCTAATTTACCCACTTATTATTATTACATTATATATGTTGGGGTCAGTTGGTTTCAGGCTTCAGAAGCAATAAAACATTGATTGACTTCAATAACTTCAGTGGACTGTATATTTTAACTTTCACAATGTATATAATCGTATGTAACGAGCCGGTGACAATACATATTTTCCTCGGTTTAACACTACACTTATAGTCTTACAATTAGTACATTATACGTCCCTTACTGCCGCACGTTCATCTATACATTTACATAGTTCACATAAATTCACATTATATTTTTAGTGATGGTTCCGTATAACATTAGACATATAATAATAATAATCATATTGGCGGTTATATTTGAATTATTACATAAATGATATTTCTAAATATCACATAAGACATATTAGCTCATCTGTCTGTACCAGACACATTAAACCTGCACATATCGTATTTATTAGTATAATATGACATTCCATTACGCATAATGAGCATTAGTAGAGAGAAATATATATATGTATATACATGAGAACTCATCTGTTCGTAGTACATAGAGAAACATGTATTAAACATTTATTTACAACATTTATTTATAGCTTATCTGTCCGTGACAATATATTTCACGACGGCAAAATAATAGCAGAAAAAACCACAATACTACCCTTGTATATTTAATATCAAATTCTTCCGAAGAGTATAGAAAAGAGGATGTATTTTAGTTTAAATAGCTTTAGTCTCATTAAAATCTCTATTTTAATCATTTTTGTTACCGCTTGCGAAATATATAATTAAGGAACTGCTTAAAGATTATAGTCATGCGTGGAACAGTGGAACAGTAGACCATTAATTTAGGTCTTAGGACCTAACACTTGGTCAACGAGTCATTTATTCAGAAAAAACTTATCCAGGGTTCTCAACCACATTAGAATTTATATAATAGGTGATTCAATTAGACTGAAGATTCAAGAGAATTGATATAATCTATCCCAGTATTATAAAGAGATACAGTTTGTGACGTTGTAGGGGGTAATCTCAGGAACTACTGGTCCAAATTGAAAAATTCTTTCAGTGTTA
Organism: Antheraea yamamai; assembly: GCA_036509395.1. Classification (NCBI taxonomy): domain Eukaryota; kingdom Metazoa; phylum Arthropoda; class Insecta; order Lepidoptera; family Saturniidae; genus Antheraea; species Antheraea yamamai. The sequence continues at coordinate 3,355,465 of AP028436.1, forward strand.
TATAGCTCATATATCGAGGTAGGCTATAGGATACATATCATTACGCTAAGACCAATAGGAGTGGGGCACCAATGAATAATGCTTCAAAATTAAGGTTTTTTTTCGTTTTAAGAGCTTCCGCTGCGTGTTAGCGTTAGCCCAAAGTAACTATTCCACGCGGATGAAATCGCGGGTAGAGGCTAGTTTTTTATTTTTTTAAATACTTTCTAATGCCTGGTTTTTATTCCACCAATTTTAGTATCTCTATATTACGTCCAGAGTTGCTGACGTTTGGGATACTTTTATATAGTTTCAATGCAAAACTTTTTAGTACGAAGGTACCTTCTACCAGTCATAATATTTAATTACGAAATATAAACACAGATTACAAGCACCACTTCCACAGTTACTATAAGTGATGATCTGAAATTATTATGTAAGGATCGATTACATTGGTTATACATATTATGAAATTCCCGAGTTTAGATAAAACAAGTACTAGGGATTATGAAAATACAATTACCGAGCCTTGGAGAGCCACCATGGATCAGATTGTTTTCTTTTACTTTATGTGGATAGGAGTTTAAATGGTAAAGGCGCTACTCAAACAGCCCAGAGAACAATTCAGTTCACGCCCGCAGACAGTGCCCAAAATCAATTGTAATACACAATGTCGCGGATCAAATTACAAACTTTTTTTATATGAGCACCACAAAGTGACATCTCACCTTATGGCCACCTTATGGTGCAATTTACAATGCTGCTCATAGGATTTAGAATCATATCTTTCATGCATACGATAACATAGAAAACGTAAAAACTTTTTCTGAATATTTTCAATTCTAGAAATATATGTATCGTACAAGGGATTCCAGATTTCAGAGGCGTACTCCAATTGACTGCGAACAAGGACACAGTATAATATTTTTAAAGTTTTCACTTGATGAAAATCACGAGAGCATCTCATTAGAAATCCAAGGGCTTTCATAGCTTTCGATATAATTACGTTAATATGTTGATCGAATAATAGCTTAGTATCGTGTAGCACTCCAAGGTCTCGTACTGTATCACTCCTCTGCACATGTTCACATTTTAATACATATTTAAAATGTATCGGATTCCGTTTCCGCGCGAAGGTCATAACCCTACATTTCGATGGATTTAGATCTAAACCATGATCATCACAGTATTTCTGTAGTCGGTATAGGTCTTCTTGTAGTGCCGTAGCGTTTGCTATTGACGAGACCGTGGTATATACTTTCATATCGTCGGCAAAGCACAATACATTAGAAGAGTGTAGATAGGTGTCTACATCGTATAATAGTATTGCGAACAATAGAGGACCAATCAAGGAACCTTGGGGAACGCCACTAGGTATAGGAACCCAACTTGAGATATAATCGTTGACGACTACAGCTTGAGTACGGTTATCAATATAAGATGAAAACCATCTCAACAAATCACCATTGATACCAATGTTATAAAGCTTCTTAAGAAGGATGTCATGACGTATATGGTCAAAGGCTTTGCTAAAGTCTGTGTAAATTACATTAGCTTGAGCTCCTTTGTGCATCGTTTCAGTTAAAAAGTCATTGAAAAGTGTAAGGTTGGAAACAGTCGAACGACCTCTTAGAAAGCCATGCTGGCTGGGGCTGAAAGATTGCTTTAACGCCGGGTAGATCTGATTATATATAATTTTCTCAAAAACTTTAGATATGATGCAGAGCTTTGAGATTGGACGGTAATTAGATATATCCGTCTTAGCCCCTTTCTTGTAAACTGGTGTAATAAAGGCCTTTTTCCATAAATCTGGCATTATACCTGCATGGAGTGATTTACTAAATAAAATACTAATGGGTACCGATATGGTATCAGCACATTTCAATAAAACAATTCCAGGTAAGTAATCTGGACCGTCAGATTTCGATGGGTCAATACCGTGAAGTAGTTTCTTTACTTCAGAAGCATCGACATACACTTTAGAAATATTACATATGGGTTGGGATGATGTAGAAATAGTTGTTGTATTAAGTGGAGCATTGAAAATTAGAACGGAAGAAATCGGAAAAGGCACCACAAATATCGGTACCAGAAGTGAATGTTTCATCGGCAAGGGTCATGCTGCTGGGCATAGAATTCAAATTTTTCTTAGATTTCAAATAGGACCAAAAGTAATTGGGATTAGTTTTAATAGAGGTTTCAACAGTACGTATGTAATTATCATAACACGATCTTTCAAGATTTTTTACCCTTGCACGCAGTATTTTATAAGATTCGTTGTCAGATCTATTGCCAAAAACTTTGTACTTACGTAAGTATTTCAATTTTTCTTTAATAGCCTTCCTAAGGGGGTAGAATACCATACTAGATAGTGACTAGGTTTTATAATCTTAATCTAGGTGTAGTTTACATCCAGTACACTGTACTCCGTCATTAAACTCACTATTACAAAGTGCACACTTCATTAATACGGTAGAAAATTAAAATAAATACAAAAATAAGATTGAGAACCACTGTGCTACAGGTACAACGAAGTAACATGCGGCTTGCACGAGCACTCAACATCTAATAATAAATACCCTACAAACGAGTTAGAATACTTATTACATAACTGATATCTAATCCCGGAACGTGGCACTCCTGAAATAAACGTTCGTGCGACACACTACTATGTATGGTTAACTTATCTAACATATCTATACGAGAAACTCAATTCGTCATACTGCATGCAAGATAACCGCCCAAACTGAGGTCCAGCCAGTTTGGCACCCTTGTCCTAGTTGCCATTTCGGCAAAGTAACTTAAGGAGTGAGATGCAGTCAAGGGCGCGAAAAAAGGAGTGTTTTCTGTATACATCCTATTTATATCAATTAGGTTGATTTCATAAAACTAATTACACAGAGTTTTAATATCATGTTTCAACTTGACTTTGACAAACGAACTGGTTGGTCAACTGATGTTAAGTGATCACCACCGTCCATAGACACTAGCAACACCAGGGGAGTCGAAAGTGCATTGCCAGCTTGTGTTTGGGGGAAAGGGACGGCGGCGGGAGAGGAGAGGGGACGGGAGGGGAGGTGGGCCTCCGGCGCTCTCACTGACCGAACGAAACGCAACAATGCAAGCACTGTTACTTCACGTCGGTTTTCTATGAGAGGGTGGTACTACCCAGGGCGAGCCGACCCATTCATGCTGAAACCAATAATAGCTTCAGCGTGGCTCTACCGCCTACCAAAGTTCAAAAATCATTTAAAACTAAATAGTTTCATAATGAATGTACTTCTTAATCGTAGGTTTTTTAAATTAACAAAATGGCTTGAGAGAAAACTCGGTTTTTGACAAAAAAAACAAAACACTCATTTATTGTTTAAAAATAATAGTAATATTCAAGAAAAATCAAAAATCGACGATCAAGGACTTGTTTGTAATGGTAGTAATAAGCAGTAAATATCATCAAAATCAAACAAGTTGTTGTTGAATTACAGTGGTTACCGAATTAAAATTCATAGTTTCGAGATTAACGTATTTAAAGTCTTGCGATGTAGATGCAATAATGTATTTTCGTAAAATTTTGAGTTCGATGGATTAAGCTAAACTATTTTTATGTATTTTGATCCACTGAATCCGTATATCATTTTTGTTTTGCTAAAAAGTCGAGTATTCAATCTTGTATAGCCAATTATTGCAATTGTTAATATTGTTTTTTTAATAAAATTATTAATATTATTGTATAAACAATTTTTCAACAGATTATAATTTTTCGAAGTGCACTCTTAAGGTTCCGCGGATCACATGTGATTCAAATGGGCCGATGCTAAGTTTTTTAATGTTTTAAAAATTTCGCGCCATCGGCACTGACACTTCTACACTGACACTACAATCTAGTTTGGTCTATGGTCGCAATAATATATTTATCTATACGACAATGTGATACATAATATATAGTTTTTATTTTATCATATATTTAAAATCGTTTGTGTTATTTATACATAAATATAGTTAATTTATAAAATATATTGTTTATTTTTACAATCAATTAGTAATGTACGGAATATTGTCTAACATAACTGTGGCAACATCGTGTGACGCTTATTACATTTGTATTTCCTTTTTACGGATAGTACCACTTATATATACTTATTATACTCTTTGGATAGTACTCTTTGCATTTGTATGACTAGTAGTCTGTGCTTATCTCAACGTTTTTTGCTAGAATGATTTATAGTTGTTTATTTACTTTTGCACGGTAGAATTTTATAGATAATAGCTTGTTCATTATCACTACTAATAATATATAGAAACGCAATATAAATTAGTTTTATCTAAGTGTAACATTTCGTGATATATACGTATATAATATGTACACTTTTGAATGCAGCAATTTTGTATTCAAAGAGTATAATAGATATTATAAGAAGTGTTATTTCTGTCAGCATGTTGTTTACAGTTGATAAATATCTTTATATTATAAATCTTATAAATATCTCTATAAGTTGTACAGAGTATTGTGATATACAGTCTTATGTATTTTATTTACTACTCACAAAATGCTACATGACCATTTACAATGCATTGAGCCTAAATTGCATCATTTTCGTAACTTTTATATACGTCGCTCATGTTGTATTAAAGAACAAATATGTATTTGCCAAAATATGCATATAGTACTTTCATAAAACAATCATTTCATGTAATTGTATGAAATTGTTTTATTTCTGGTTCAATCTTGAAATTTATTTTATAAAATAATAAGTGTAAATATTTCAATTTAACACTTGCAAAAGTATAATTATAGTTTATCAATTTCAATGGTTTTTGGTTATATTATAACAATCTTATTATGTAACTGATTAATACAGAAAGAGCCACTACAGGAGGAAGACTTTTTCAAGTCATGGTATTTGTACCTTTTTTCATATCAATATCAATTAAATTTTATAATCTAATATGAGTATCAAGGTTGCTATGTATTTGATATAAAACTCCTTGTCTTGCATATTATTAAAGCAAATGTTTTCTCTGGTTGACTTTCTACTCCTATTTTTCTTCTGTATTATTCTTTATGAAGTATCTACCCTTTAGCTAAGTTTTAAGATATTTTCTTGCAATAAGTCTTATATAGAATAAATAGAAAGGATAATAGTAAATGTGATTTGCTACAAACTTACCACTCTGATATTATTTTATCTGAATTATTAAATGTTGAGTGGGCCAATGCACTGAAAAATTTATACAGTAGAAATAACTAAAAAATCGGTAGTACTATAAGTCTACTTAGTAGGAGTATAATATAGGGTTTGTTGTTATAAATCTTTTAAGAAATTGCGTTATTTTATTACAAAATGGGTGTACATTGGGTGTATATTTGATACAAATATAATATTTGAAAGAAACAATATATATTAATTGCAGCAAGTACAAGGCCAACACAGTTATCAAAAAAATACTGTTGGAAATACATGATGTACCTATAACAAAAAATAAATAAAAAGGTTAAATATTACAAACAAGATATTATAATTATGCCATAGTACTGCTATAAATCATTACATAGTGTAAAATAAAGTCTCCTACCGCGTCTGTCTGTTCGTGATAAACTCAAAAAGTACAGAACGGATTTTCATGCGGTTTTCACCAGTGGATAAAGTGATTCATGAGGAACGTTTTGGTATAAAATTGGTCAAGGATTTATTTTTAATTAGGGCGGGACAACGTCTGCTGGGCCCGCTAGTATTTACCAAATATTACTTGTATAATAATTTTTCTGTTCTATAAAAGAATAAATAAATTGTAAATTTCATAGTTTTGTAAAAAAACCTTCTTAGAAATGAATACATAATTTAATAATACATTATATACAGAAACTGTAATTTTTCACTACATTATTTGTTATTATTCAAAACTTTAAAATTTTGCAAGAAATTCGATTATTTATTTGGATTTCTACTGCCAATCTTTGTGTTGACCCGTGCCTCACGTAGTTTACTAAAGCATTATGGTTCTAGGAGCTCCAGGGGTGATTGTTTTTTATATTTTGGGCAATATCAAATTGAAAGTATTCGCCTTAAAATCTTACTAAAGCTTGTTCTTTTTGAGTTATAATTTTTTTGTAAATTGCTCATTGAGTTTTCCAATTTAAAACTTAATTTATAGCTATAAAGAAATACTAATGAAATAGATTTTAACATCGAATCATCAATTCCTGGCCCATAAAACAGGATTTTTAACAATATAAAGGGTTCCAAAATATTTATTTGCTGTTGTCTTCGAAGCAGAAGTAGGTGGTAGAGCCACGCTGAAGCTATTATTGTTATCAGCATGAATGTGTCGGCTCACCTGGGGTAGTACCACCCGACCTACAGAAAACCGACGTGAAATAACAGTGCTTGCATTGTTGCGTTTCGTTCGGTCAGTGAGAGTGCCGGAGGCCCACCTCCCTTCTCCTCCTCCTCTAAACACAGGCCTTCAACGCACTTGCGACTACCCTCATGTTGCTACTGTCTATGGACGACGATGATTACTTACCATCAGATGACCCGCCTGTTTGTTTACCCCCTATAATATATGAAAAAGCATTCTTCGTTCCTGTATATTGTTGTCAGCACGTATTTTTCCGCGATAACCTATTGCAACTTAAAAACACACATAATATATTAGCCACCATCCTAAACACACTTTAAATCATTTTACAGGTTTACAATAACTTATAAATGTAACGTATTAATAGTATTGTTCTCCCCAAGCAAATCTTTACGAACAATGGACCATGACAAAAGAAATGTTTTTTTTTAGAAAGACTGACTTTCATGTAAAGAATTTTATTTCACAACTCACAACATATATATATACATAATAACCATGTAAAATTCATAAGTACTTGTAGATCTTCAACGAGTCGTTTTCCTGAAAGTATATCAACTTAGTGCGAGTATTTTTAAATATGGTTTATTAGCATTACATGTAATTATAATTACTAATTAATGTACCTATTTTACGTTTCAAAATTAAACTCTTATTACTATCTGTTCAAAAAGTAGCGCCATTTCTATAAATATAACTTTGTCTCATATCATTGAAACGTTTGCTCAATAATTATACCAGGCGCCTTTTAACCATATTTTAAGTAAAACAAATCGTAGCAGTTTGTTAGTTTAATAAAAATTACAGTTATGTTTTAGAATTTATAGTTTAATTATTATACCTATGTGCATTTTATAGTTGACTTAATAAAATGCTGTATATTTACACATTGAGACATCGATTTCTGAACGTATTGTAGCTGTTAGCTGTCATAACTGTCATTTCTAAACGATACTAAGTTATCTGTGGCAGTAAACATAAAATAGGTATTCTCAAAGACAAATCCAGACGCATATACTTTCGTGACGTAATTTCAGGGAAAGGGTTACATCCAGTTGTTAAAAACATTTAAAGCTTCCAATAATTATATTTGTAATTACAATCTACTTATTTAAGAATGCTAAAAGTAAAAAATGTGCAATTAAATTTGAAAGCAATCACTTTACAATTTGAATTAAAAGCGCAAGAAAATGTATAAACATACAATGTAATTAAAAATAAAATTTACACCTGTAAAATATACAAGCTGCTACCCGTGACTTGACCCGCATGAAATTTAGCAAAAAAACTAGCAAATCTGTACATGGGGTGCGTGTGGTTTTTCGGTACCGCTTGATTAAGTTATTATATATTATTTTTTTATATTTCCGCGGAACCCTATTTTTCTCGAAAATAAAAATACTAAATTACTTCTTATTACATTATCTATCTATCGTTAAAAGTCCTGACAAAATCTATGAAACGGTTTCGGAGATTAGTCTCAACAAACAGACAAAAATGAAAAAAAATTGTTTTTCTTTAGAACTACCATATTGACCTTCATATCCGTTTAGTAAAAAGATGCTATTTTGACACCACAAACAGACAATTTAATTTCATTTATATTTACAAATAAGTAATTTATAAGTAATTTCAAAATGTATAATTATAAAATTATATACTTTTTAAATGTGTTCTATAAATAGTGAAACAAACACTAAATTGAGATGATTTGGAAAGAGACAACAATGTCTATCGTTATTACTTTGCAGATTCCATTAAGCATATTCTTATACATATTTAAAAATAAAATGTTCTTGATACACGTTTTTGGCTTTACTATTAGCTACTTTACTATTAGCTATTGAACTAAGCAATAAATTATGAGTCTAGAAATTACATATGATTAGTAAGTTTGTTGATAATATATTTACAGCATAGTCACTATTTCTGATTTCATTTTTACGGTGTTATTTGACATAGTAAGTACATCACACAAGCTACTTCGCTTATATCAAAAGAAACTGTAACCATGATTATTGACCATGATCACCAATAATTTCAAAACTAAAAGTAAAAAAAAATGAAAATATGAAAATTTCTTAAAATTGAAACCTTTCTCTATAAGTATGCATAACTATAACATTGTTTTATGTCCCACTATGATATTGCTAATCAAATAATTTAAAACAGTAATTTACTATACTGCTATTACTACAATCGGAGTTAAAATACTAAAAGTTGTTTCATTTAAATTTCAAAAATTATGACACAACGATCCGCTTGTTTGTAACCTTTTTTATTCGAACTGAAATTCGAATTGTTTGGAACCACTGCTAAAGTACACACGCCAACCATTACGTCATTTTCTATTCTAGTTCCTGTTACTTATTTACTACACATCTACACAACTTAGCAGCCTTGAAGCGAATGATATGAGTATTTGTTCAATGGTCAGGCATTAGTGTTCATATATCGCAGTATTCAGAAGCCCCTGCTCTTGATAAACGTTAAACCATGACTGAAAGTAATTCTCAAATTTTGTGAATAGGTGAGTGCTACGATTTCTCATATTATTTCAATGTTGAAAAAAGTCAAAGGCCGTGTCCAGTGAACCATGAACGTCTGAGCCATCAGTGCAATTGTAAGAACGTGAATCTCGTGATTAAGTGTAATACAACCGTCTTTGTCGCATATCGAATTTATACTGTTCGGTTTATTGATAAAATATATATTATCTTATCAATATAGATTATGTACACAAGTGTTAGCAACGGTAGGTGCAATGGACAACACATTACGTATCAACAGCCAGATGGATACCGTTTTGTTACTATTGAAGTAAAAGAACACGACAATTGCAAAATACGTATGGAACGTAAGGAATTGACACTTAGCTTCCACAATTTAATCAAAAGAGGTACCAACAGTGTTTTGTTACCATTTTATATTAATTTACTAGTGTTTTTGTGATGTAATATAATTGTTTGGGAGTGTACAAATGAATCATCTTTACATTATAATAGTGTTATGAATTTCAAGAGTGTTTTGTACATTAATCATGGTAAGATAAGTAATTTGTTATTTATTTACTTTGAAGAAAAAAAAACAAAACAACAATGCATTAGAATGTATATAACATTTTAAACACTAAAATATGTATTTCCTAATTTTTTGAATTACAATCTTTGTTTGATATTAGTATTGCTTTCATTGCATTTTTTATTTAACAATATGTATTTTTGTGGTGGAATTCCTGGGAAATACGATATATAAAAGATTATGTACAAAACAAATGATAAGTAAAGAATTGATAACGCGAAATAAGTTATATTGTAATCCGAGTGTGACATTAATACATGACAATGAATTTCAATTGATTTACACATGGTAATAATAACTATTGTGTATAGAAATAAAGTCACAAAAATACATGTAGTTATTGGTAATTCAACACACACATTCTGTTGAAATCTTATGAAATGAATGGATAATCAGTAAAATTTCTAGTTTTGTGCAACAGTAACATTATATCTAAAAATAATATCAATTGTTATATTCTTCTTAAGTATGGTAGTCCATTTAAAATACATTACACTGAACGATATTTAATAAAATAATTAGTAACTATCTACTGAAACAGAATGTATACATCCTCTTCTATTATGTTAATTTTTTCTCCTTTGCATACTCTTGGTGCCCAACCTTTTTTCTAATTTCCTTTGTTTAATATAAAAAAAACTGTTTTAAGTGTGGTGCAGCTTAAATACAGGGAGTAAGACTTACAATATTATTATTTTCCTGAACTATTATTATTATTTAATTAATATCAGGGGTATTTTTATATAATAAACTTAAATCTCGTTTTCCCACCCTGACAATAAAAAAAATCTTGACAGATTAAATAAGTTTTATATACCTAAACCTTCCTTATGAATCACTTTATCTACCAGTGAAAGCCTCATGAAAATCCGTTCAGTAGTTTTTGAGTTTATCGGGAACAGACAAACAGATGCGGTAGCGGACTTTGTTTTATAATATGCAGTGATGTTCATTTTTATTCCAGGATTTAGAGATGCAAGGTTTAAATAACAAAAATGAGTACATTTAATGGGACTACTGAATAACACACTTTAATTACACTGAGAAACAAGCATGTAAACAACAGAGAATTGTGAACTTATTTGAATAAACAATCATTTTTTTGTGGTGTTGATATGTAATATATTCTGATATATATGATACATAATCTCTCTATCAGTCTATCATATCCATTACACACAGCACACTAAAAAAATCAAAATGATATTGCTAAATCTGATCAATCTTATTGTGGACTCTTTTTAATGACTGGGATATTTTCCAAACTGATGGTAGTGGTGTGATGTTCATAAGTGACTAAGAGGCTAAACTTAAAGTATTTTTTAAGAATAATATTGCAGCAATTTTAATGAAGGTACAATTGTGTTTTAATATATATAAAATCAAGGTTTATTTTCAATGTCGTACTGGTCAGTGTTTCACCTTGCTGCCTTTATAAAATTACTGTATGTATTATAGTAGTATAATATAATTATACCTTATATTACAGTATATAATTAGTCATTTCCAATGTGGCATCATTACCGTTCAACCAAAGTAATATTTAATATGATTAAATTAAGTATGATAGGTATTATCCAAAATTTATGAATTTCTCGTTGACATAAAAAAATGCCTATGATCAATATAAGATAATGAATCTGCACTTTCAGGCCAAAGTGTAACCATATACATTTTTTTTTAAATAAATTTAATAGTCACTTTCAGAACCCAACTTTCTTGAACTCTCCACCATTTTATTTTAAGCTTGTTATAAATATATTAATTACTACATAAGATACTTTGTCAGTTTAGTTTCCTGGCTTGAATTCACTTCATCCAATGCATAATTAAAGACTATACCATAAAATTTCAATCATTTTTCATTTCCTGCAACTAATATGCCATAAAAGAGTATTTACAATGTCAACAGGATTTTTTGCAACAGTTTTTTTAGGTCAGTTTTTCTTACTTCCTGTTTATTTCCTATGAAGGTTGTAAGAAGCAACAACATAATGCCAACTTTATCAATCACAATGACTGTTTTATGTGATGGGCATTTATTTTTTAACCTGTATTTACATCCCTGCTTTAGAGAGGTAGATTTTGGTAATTAGTAGAGTAGAAGTATTATAGTAACATATTGCCTCCATAATATATTATCCATAATCATAATCAGATAAGCTCATTAAATTTACAAAAATTCGAAGTTTGTTTCACACTTTAATGTATATCATAGATGGTTTATATTAGCTGGGTAAATTTATTTACGTATTTATTTGTTAATAGATGAGCAGCATAATATCTTAATATATATATTTCTTGTGTGCGTGTGTATGTGACTGAACTCCTCCTAAACGACTGGACCGATTTTGATGAAATTTTGTGTGCGTGTTCCAGTGGATCCGAGAATGGTTTAGATTCACAATTGGACCCGGTAGGTGGCGCTGCGGTTGACTTAAAGGCAGGACAACGTCCGCCCGGCCCGCTAGTCTTAATATATATATTTCTTGTGTGCGTGTGTATGTGACTGAACTCCTCCTAAACGACTGGACCGATTTTGATGAAATTTTTTGTGTGTGTTCGTGGAGATTCGAGAATGGTTTAGATTCACAATTGGACCCGGCAGGTGGCGCTGCGATCGACTTTTAGGATTTTTTTTGTTTTCAAGGCAGGACAACGTCCGCCCGGTCCGCTAGTATATGTGTATATCACATATAGTGTTCAAACTTTTGATTCCTATAGATGTTACAGATACTCTACTATACTCAGTTTAGTGCCATTCTATTGCAGAGGAAATTGTGTGTAATTTTTGTGTGTGAAAGTGTTTTTGTATTTATGAATTTTCTGTCTGATATATTTTTTCTACTTTTGTAATCAGCCCTCTGTATAATTGAAGACTATTACTGTCATTACCGAGTGGATTATTATAATGTATTATGTGAAGTCTTCAATAATATCATAAGTGCCAAACGAACAGGCGGGTCACCTGACGTTAAATGATTACCGCCGTCTATAGAAACTAGCAACACCAGGGGAGTTGCAAGTGCGTTGCTTGCCTGTGTTACGGGGGAGAGGGGAGGTGAGCCTCCGGTGCTCTCACTGATCGAACGAAACACAACAATGCAAGCACTATTGTTTCACGTCAGTTTTCTGTGAGAGGGTGGAACTACCCCGGGTGAGCCGACCCATTCATGCTGAAACCATTAATAGCTTCAATGTGGCTTTACCACCTACTAAAGGTTGTTTGCACTTTCCAGGAAGTTTTCTGACATCTCCAAATTCATGATCCATGTTATTATTTCCATTTCACTTGTCCACAATGCCTAAGTTATAATACTCAAGGTGTCACCTTATTACATGATATATGGCTATCTAACTTAGCTCTAGGCTTATCATCTACTAGAAGATTATGAATAAAAACTAAAAATCACTACATGAGAGACTAATATTCTGCCACAACTGATTGAATTATTAACAGTTTATCAATACGTATGTCTTTTAAATAATCTTTTCATGATGTCACTTTTTGCAAATTTGATCACTTCTATGGCTATACATAACCATAAAAATATAATTAGTGTGCATAGTTTTATCTATCCTTTCTTTTTACAGACTTTAGTGTGTAGATACGTTTTGAAATCATTATTGTGGCAATAGGGCAATGTTGTAAATGTTTATTTCAAATAAAATTATAGTAGTGTTCCCATAACACCTAATTTTATTGTGTGTATTCTAAAATAGTAGCCATTGTTTTGGAGATAAATTACCCTTAATTATTGTAATGTGAGAATTAATGGGATTTTATAATGTACTATATAGCTGACCCGATCACACGTTGTTGTCGTTCAGTTATTGAAAAAGAAATTCAGAATTAAAATGTGACACTATGTATGAGATATCCATAACACAGTCGCTCCTACGGTTTGCTGTGAACAAACTAATTTAAAGCGTCATCTGTTCGATGCCGATAGAACTTACAATTAATAAAAATAATCAACATTGACAATAATTTAATTTGTAATTAAAACATTGATGCTATTGATCGAAATATAAATTATCCTATCTGTCAAGTTGGACCAAATTATACATAAATACCAACTTTCATGAATATCGGTTGAGTGATTTCGGAGTCCATCGTGGACAAACATCATGACACTGGATTTTTATATTATATTAAGATAAATAATTGTAACAGATGAGGAACTTTACGGGTATACAAACTACGCGATGGAGACTCCGACGCCCGCGACGACCCCCGGCGACTGCTTGCCGGGCTTATTCCAGACTATGGACTCGCTGAGTCCTGGCCTGGACTCAGACTTTGATGAGAGCCTCGCTGTGCCCGAGTCGCTCTCGGTGATTGATGTGGAAAAAGTTGAGAATAAAGAAGAAACTGATGCCATTAGTAAGTTGCAACTTCTTCTAAGTACTATTTCAATATTAATAATAGGTGAAACAGTTAATACGTATGATTTTGTAAAAAAAACCCAGTAATGACTCATTCGGGTAATAAACATTAGTGGTATGGGAATTATCGTCATATCAGTAGAACAAGTACACTCTACGTTCATAAACCACAAATAAACTGTATATCATTACTTTATTACAACGTAATCCTTCTAACTTGTAAAAGGTTAGGTTTTAAAGGCAAAAGTTTAAAAATGACCCACGTCCGACCTTATGGCAAATATTTAGTCACTCAAGTCTACTACTGAAGAATTAATGCTAGGTTGTTGACTTTACTCATGTCGTAGAGGTGCATTATCCCGATGCGACTCCCACAGTTCGTGGGGGGGTGTAACACCCATTCCCCCTTGAGGGGTCTACTATCTTGACCCCTCAGGCCGCAGTTTGGGCCCCTCAGGAGGGCAACACTTGTCGGAGGAGCAGACGTAGTGCCGAGTCAGGCATACCCATCCTCAGCTGCCCGGTGGACACATACTTTGTTTTCACACATTCCTAAGTTATTTAAACATTAAAATTATATTTGAACAAAGAAACTATTCATATGTATACAATATAATCTATAATAAGTATTCCCTGACGATGACCGCTATCACGACAAAGATACTTTTAAGTGAAGTACCCTTTGATTAGATTTAATCTTTAGATATAACTGACTCAACACTCATTGTTAAGTGATAATAAAGTAATTTATCATGTTTTCACATTATAAATCGATATTTATGTGTCTATTTAAATACATGAATAGTTTTTGGTAAATCAACATATCTGATTAAACATAAAAGAGCCACAAATAGAATAAAATCTGATAATCCAATTTCGACCACTGAACGACTCTACTATTATAAATATGTAACTTACGATATATTATAAAACAAAATCCTCTGCAACGTCACTCTGTCTGTTCGTGATAAATTCAAAAACTACTGAATGGATTTTCATGCGATTTTCACTAATAGAAAACGTCTGCCGGGCCCGCTAATGTAACATAACACTATCTATATGTACATGTGAAGTAATGCTGGTCTAGTGGTTTGATCGGTGGAGTGTCAGTCCGATATCCACAGGTTCGAGCCTCGATATGTATCAATATTCGCGTACATATGATAGTTTAAATTAGTAACATTATTGGCTGACGTTTAAGGAAAACTTCGTGAGGAAACCTAAATCTGAGAAATGTTTTTGTGGTACTACTGCATGAGGGAAAATATTGAACTATGGATTTCTCGGAGTTTGAAATAGCCAATACGTCGTCGAATGGCGTGATGATTATGCCCATATCTTCCTTAGAGAAGCGGCCTATGGTCCTGCAGTGCGTCTCTTGAAGGCTGATGATGATACATACATTTATTATAGGTCGGCGTTGATTTTCGTTTGCACTATAGCTATAGTAGTCATTACGTACAATACAGATTTCAATAGATATTCACATGTTTAAATATATTTTTATCGTAGCGTCACATCCAAACTCCGTGGCATTCAGGACGATACACCAGCCCCCGATCAAATTCAATTCTATTCATCGCAAGGTCTTCATACCCGGTGTTGAAATAAAGGTCAGGTTCGTGGAAAACGAAAGAAGCGTCACTACACATCTTCTTAACCCTAACTTGTAAGTTGATTCAATTATTGTTTTGCTGATACAATTGTACAGTATAGTTGAATAATGTTATCACAGTATAAACTCTTTATAACGAATTTCAAGTGACCGAGATTTTTTTTATCGTTACAAAGAGTTTTCGTTATATGGAGGGAAGAGAATAAATAAATGGTCTTGTGGTAAACCAATCAAATTGAACTAATTTCTACGATATAGAGAGTTTTGCGTTATAACGAATGACGTTATTTAGACATGCGGTGTCAAGCCAAGTTCAAGCTATGGCAAGCGCGCGCTACCGTGTAAGTAACTTTATGCAAAAATAAATAAAAAGTATCTCGAAATAAGTAACGCATGAAGAACCTCGTTTCGGAAAGCTAAAATGTTCTGGCTAAATCAGTAATTTTATTGTTCAGAAAATGATAAAAAGTAATGCAAAGAACAAGTTATTTTAATTAGGCACTGAAAGAGTCTGTTCTTATAAATCAATGTTATAACATCTAATGAATTATATTGCTACGTAGTTCGGATTAATAATAAATTATGTCTATACGTAGTTTTCATTAGAGGTATATATAAGTTTTGGTTTTTCTAATGTACTCGCGGTTACGCATACCTGAATATTCATCAACAGTTTACGTAAGTCAGTAACTTTTAACGTGATAAACAGTTTTCGTGTGAGATCACGTTAGTTAATAGGCTACAAAGTCAAAAGTGACTCGTATAGCAATGTATTAATTATCTTATCATTTAACAATCGACCTTAATGGAAGTAAAATGTACGTGAAACGGTTTATGAAATACCTTATATTTTGATATAGAACCGGCAGGAAACTCAATCTGGTTTATCTTTTTAACATATATGTACTTAAAATACATTACACATTATAATCGCTTTTAGTGGATGCACAGAGAGGAGTCAATTCCAGACACCGCCATCGTTCACATATAGATCCACACTGATTTTGCCATCAAAACCCGATTGGCATGTCCGTAAACTTACAGTCCATCAAATTGGTAATGTTTAGGGACTTTGAAAAACCTAACACCATTACCTAAAAATTGTTACTGGTTTTTTACTGAGTCTGAAGCATAGGACGATCTATTCGCCACAGTTCCTAGTATTTAGCTCATGTCGGTCTTAACTATATTTCTAAGGAGTACCAATATAATAGGTCTTTACCTATGAAATTGCCGTTCTGCAGTACTGACCATTTCAAATCAAAATAATTTTTGTTTGGCTAAGAATTCTAATTTCAAATTAATTTTATTTTAAAAACATGGAATTCTTTTTCCAAAAGTAGTCATTTGTTTATTGATTAGTGTTACATTTTCATCGCATTTCAATCTTTTTTGTCATCATGGATACGTTAAAAATTCGAGTAATTATGGAATATGAGTACCGTCGTGGCAGCAACGCGGCACAAGCGGCACGCAACATCAACGACGTTTACGGAGCTAACACTACAAACCAACGCACCACCTGTTATTGGTTTGCTCGCTTCCGTTCTGGGAATTTCGACCTGAAAAATGAACCTCGCGGTCGTCCGAAGACTTTGGTCGGCAATGACAAATTAAAGGTGATTGTGGAAGCTGATGATATACAATCTACGGCTGAATTAGCAGCAGCTTTCGACGTTAGCGTCAAAACAATATTGGTCCATTTGCGTCAAATTGGCAAGGTAAAAAAGCTTGACAAATGGGTGCCCCACGAACTCAATGGCCGCCAGCGCGAAATACGTGTCGAGACGTGCCTTGCACTGCTCAACAGACACACAAATGAAGGAATTTTGAACCGCATTGTTACCTGCGATGAAATATGGATTCTGTTTGATAACCGCAAGCGCTCAGCAACTTGGTTGGATCCTGGTTCAGCACCTAAACAATGCCCTAAACGAAAACTTACCCTTAGAAAAGTGATGGTCACTGTTTGGTGGTCTAGCGCCGGTGTGATTCATCACAGCTTCTTACCAAACGGGGTGAGCATTACTGCAGATGTGTACTGTGAAGAACTGAACACAATGATGGAGAAGCTGGCCCATCTCCAACCAGCATTGGTCAATCGCTCGTCTCCGCTGCTCCTGCACGACAACGCGCGACCTCATACTGCACAGCATACGGTCTCCAAGTTGCAAGAACTAAGGTTGGAAGTTCTCCGTCATCCGCCCTACTCACCAGACCCTGCGCCTAAGGGCTACTACTTTTTTCAGAATTTGGATAACTCCTTGGCGGGAAAAAAATTCAATACCTGAGAGAAGAATTTGTTGCTTCCCGTCCAGCTGATTTCTTTAAGAAGGGCATCAATAAACTGCCACTGCGTTGGCAAACATGCATTGATTGCATGGGTGATTACTTCGATTAATACAAATAAAAAATACATGAAAAAAATTCGTTTAAATTTTTTCATACAAAACGGCAATTTCATAGGTAAAGACCTAATATTATAACCTTAGAATTGTAATAATTTTATCATCGGTTGCAGTTACAGGCTGTAACGATTCACCTAACACCTAACATTAAGTGTACAATGTGTTTCTATTTTACTTCAACATATTTTTTTTTAAATCGCAGGATAACAAATATGAAAATATGACCTCGACATTGATCCTTAAATTAACTTTAAACTGTGTTAGTCTGATTCGAAATGACATTGATCCTTAAATTAACTTTAAACTGTGTTAGTCTGATTCGAAATACAAATCATTCCAGCCAGTGTTATCTCGACAACTACGTCCCACGTTATCCTAGTGTAAGGGAAACAAATATTTACAGAGTTTAGCCGCGAGTGGGTGTATTATAATTTGCTTTATTTAATAAAGATAACGTTAGGTACTGCTATAATGCGGTATAAGTTCAAATTTTATCTTAATTTACAGATACTAACATTTGCATAGCTCAAATATTACAGAGTAGCTGTGCCTGCGTCGAACCTAATGTTAAAAAATAGTGACTAATAAAATCATCTGAATGTATTAAGTCCATTTACTTATCTACTTTTCTCTCGTACTTAAGTCGCGTCATCATTAAAATAACAATCACTTTTGATTGAGTGAACCGATTTTAATGAAACTAAGACTAAATGTTACTCGATGATATACTTTATGATTTTCTAGGATTATGTATAAATAATCATAGACACATAATTGGATCTTTAACGATCAGAAAAGGATTTGATATGACATCTAAATCGGTACCTCCTTAAAATTTAGGTTAATGTTTTAAAGCATTAGGAACCACATCAGTACATGTTGAATGTAGAAATTTAGATCAAATGTTGACATTGAAGTGTTATCTAATTAGAATTATGTTATCAGAACGTACCTACTTTATATTATTTTGGGAACAATTTGTAAACATTTATTTGATCTAGTGATCGTTCAGTGTTTAAAATTCAATCATGATTCATTTACTATTTTAGTTTCAATATTGTTGCTGATTTTTTTCCAAAGAGTGTATGAATGTTGTAAATGAGTGGACACAAGTATCGTGCAGTACATCGAATAGAGACATAAATAAACGCTTCAACTCTTCAACCATAAAGAAATAGCTTCTAATTTGTTCTTCTAAGTTGTAAATGAGTAGACACAAGTATCGTGCAGTACATCGAATAGAGACATAAATAAACGCTTCAACTCTTCAACCATAAAGAAATAGCTTCTAATTTGTTCTTCTAAGTTGTAAATGAGTAGACACAAGTATCGTGCAGTACATCGAATAGAGACATAAGTAAACGCTTCAACTCTTCAACCATAAAGAAATAGCTTCTAATTTGTTCTTCTAAGTTGTAAATGAGTAGACACAAGTATCGTGCAGTACATCGAATAGAGACATAAATAAACGCTTCAACTCTTCAACCATAAAGAAATAGCTTCTAATTTGTTCTTCTAAGTTGTAAATGAGTAGACACAAGTATCGTGCAGTACATCGAATAGAGACATAAATAAACGCTTCAACTCTTCAACCATAAAGAAATAGCTTCTAATTTGTTCTTCTAAGTTGTAAATGAGTAGACACAAGTATCGTGCAGTACATCGAATAGAGACATAAGTAAACGCTTCAACTCTTCAACCATAAAGAAATAGCTTCTAATTTGTTCTTCTAAGTTGTAAATGAGTAGACACAAGTATCGTGCAGTACATCGAATAGAGACATAAATAAACGCTTCAACTCTTCAACCATAAAGAAATAGCTTCTAATTTGTTCTTCTAAGTTGTAAATGAGTAGACACAAGTATCGTGCAGTACATCGAATAGAGACATAAATAAACGCTTCAACTCTTCAACCATAAAGAAATAGCTTCTAATTTGTTCTTCTAAGTTGTAAATGAGTAGACACAAGTATCGTGCAGTACATCGAATAGAGACATAAATAAACGCTTCAACTCTTCAACCATAAAGAAATAGCTTCTAATTTGTTCTTCTAAGTTGTAAATGAGTAGACACAAGTATCGTGCAGTACATCGAATAGAGACATAAATAAACGCTTCAACTCTTCAACCATAAAGAAATAGCTTCTAATTTTTTCATTCGTAACAATAAAGCTTGTGTTAACTGTATGAACGGCAGGTAGTTCAATAAAAAAAGAGCAAAGAGATTTCCTGTGAGAAACAGAGTTGTCTGTTTGTGTATTGATAGTATATATATATATATATTATAGTTACTGTATATTCGAACTAGCCAAGTAAGACCTTAGGCTACAATGTTATCCCAAGTTAATAAGTAAAAACGATATTTTAAGTTGTTATGACATATTTTATGTTGTTATAAATAAATTACAGGACTAACCATTGAACTTGGTACCCATTTAGATCTCACTTCTTTTGTCGTTGAAGTCAACAACTAAGGCATATATTATAATATTGAACTTGGCTCTCATTTCACATTTGTTTTTGACGGGATATCATTACTTTTTGTACAGAAATTATTAGTAGTTACTTATTCATAGTTAAATTAATACTAAATGGTTTTTGTTAATCTCCAATATTAAATCCCAGTTAATAACGGAATAAATACGAAAATCGACCTATAATATTTATATAAGCTTGAACTACATATACTCTTATTTATAAGTAGTTGTAAATAAAAAAACTGACATGATTGGATTAAAAAAAATTAAGGTTGGTATTCCACTCGTTATACATTTACGTGAAGACCTTAAAACCCACATATTAAAGACCGACTGTCGTCAATTTTAATTGCTATTCTTACATTACAGGCGCTATAATAAGTACTATTCCTAATAGAATCAATTAATCGAAAAATTATAATAAAATAAAAAAAATACTAGTTTTTTTCTTTGTATTCACCTAACTGCCTATCTGGATGCGAAATTTGAACTTTCTAGGTCATCTGGAACTAGCTTAGAATCTAGGTCTATCGGTCGGTCAGTAATAATAATGACGATTTTTGAACGTTAATATGAAACTATTACTGGTTTCAGCATAAATGGGTCGGCTCGCCCGGGGTAGTACCACCCTCTCACAGAAAACCGACGTGAAGTAACAGTGCTTGCATTGTTGCGTTTCGTTCGGTCAGTGAGAGCGCCGGAGACCCACCTCCCCTCCCCTTCCACTTTCCTCTTCCCTTCCTCCCCCCCCCCCCTCCCTACACAGGCTGGCAACGCACTTGCGACTCCCCTGGTGTTGCAAGTGTCTATGGACGGTGGTGATCACTTACATCAGGTGGCCCACCTGTTCGTTTGCCTCCTATGATATAAAAAAATATATATATATTTAATGTGTGTTTATAATTTGGAGCATATATATCTCGCAAGTCTCAATATATGGGTCGAATTCGACATGTTTATGTGATATAGTTTTTGAGATATGAAGGGGTGAAAAGTGGATCCAAATGCGTTACTTATTTCGAGATATTTTTTATTTATTTTTGCATAAAGTGTTTACTTATAATACTGCTGTTTAAAGAAAGAGAGATACGTCTCCCGCCTTATGGAATATTTAGTTCGTATATATATTTCAAATCACGAAAAAAGACGCATTCGTTTGAATTATTTTGTTCACGTATTGTCTCCTTTACTCAAAATAGGCTTATTCATAAAATTAAACGTACTTCGCCGACGGGGCAGGAGTAAAACAAGCTTTTTCCACTTTTCTCTGATTTCTAGTTTAGTTTCACGTGCACTTTTTTTTACGATGGCAGCAGAAGCTTTTTACTTGTCATAATTATATGGACTGTCAAAGATTTCGCCGTAGTCTATATGTTCAGTCAGATATCGCTAAATTAAATACTGTTAATTCTTTTTTAGGTACACAATCTCCCTACAACATGGTTCTTTCACTTGGACAATCAAAAAACGTTACAAACATATATTGTACTTACATCAGCAGCTTACATTATATCGAGCCTCTCTCGATATACCGTTTCCCACCAAAGCTCACAAGTCGAGGCGAGCTAGCTTCAAAAATACTGTAGTTACAGAAGAAAAGGCTGAGAGGGTTGCTTTACAAGCAATACCTAGAAGTAACTCAAAGAGAAGAGAAGGTAGACCTCGGAAAAGGAAAGGCGCTTTGCCTAGGTAACGTATATAATATAATTAAATAAGATTTATCTATATATTTAATTAAATATAGGCAATAGCTGACACAATTAGCTTTTCATATGAAACGTCTGATGAGACGATTAAAGGTAAAATTGAAGACAAATGCAATCACACGTAACTATGAAATTTGTTTTAAACGCCATCTATCCTTTCGTCATCGTACTACATTATTAACTGTAAATTTTTGATACTGTTTCATGAAGTTTTATATATGAACGCCATCTATATTTTTATTCCTTGAAAAAAAAAATGTTTTTTTATTAATTGTAAGAAAGATTGGATTTTACGATTTGCTTATCGTCTGATTGTAAAATAACCAGTTAACGTAACTTTATTTTTGTGCAAAAAGTTGACGACTAATATGTACGTAGCAGTTTCATTAATTTAAATGTGTTTTTTTATTTGATTGAGGTTTTTTTCAGAAACATTGAATTATTTTATGCCTTATGTGGTAGACGTCGTACGACGGCTATTTTTTTTAAATATATTTTTTTTTCTACAGATTCCCAAAAAAACCTGAAGTCATGATAACCTACGAAGGCATACAATTACGAATGAAACAATTGGAAGAATATTTGTATAATTTATTAAACATATCGATATACAGAAATCATCATGAAACGGTAAGCTATTCAACATATCTGTATCGTTATAACTATGTACCTACCTATAAATCAGTATATCTGATTAATACCACGAAAGATTATGAAATGTATGCCCTGTAGTAATTTATTATTTATAGATTATATGTAGAAAAATTGGTCTTTTACACAACCTGGAAAGAATATAAATGCAAAAGGATGCTATTTCAACAGAAATTTATTGCGAAATCGTAGTTTATCGTATTGTGTTTTTTTATAAGTAAACTTCCGTTACGTGACCTTTATATTCTTTAATATTTTTGAGTATTTTAGACAATACAAGTTGGTTAATCATTCGCAGTGAAAATTAAAACAAAAATAAGTAACATGAGTCTCGAGTACGACAAAAACCTTTGGAACGTTCTAGACAGGTGGCCACAATTTTGGTAGACCATTGTCTGATAGATAAAAATTCGTCCACACGACATTAATAGAATGTCCACTTTTTAACTTTCGGTGAAGGAAAATAATGTATTGCAACTATAACAAGGTTTCCAAGTATTTTTAATACACACTTTACTAGATAGCACTAGGGAAGAGAATTTACCGGTAAAATACACATTTTACCAACGTGCAGTCGGTAATTTACCGGATAATTAACCAAAGTACTTTTTTTGCCTCATGGTGGGGTTTATACGTGATTGAGAATATGTATAGTACAGGCTAATAAGAATTTACCTTATATACACTATAAATATATTAATTAACAAATAAAAAGTTATAAATTATATATAATTAAAATTAATTATTATGTTAATTAATATTGTTAATAATTAATTATGAAGCTCTTCAAATACCCAGCTTATGTGTATAATTCTGTCAATATTCGTAATACTTACTTTAGCAACATCAATAAATCATGAGTTTCGTAAAATGTTTGTGCCGCTTGGGTAGTTATTTATCCTTTCAAAATATATTTTACCGGTTAAATAGCCAAATATTTAACTAGCCAGTAATTGGATATTTGTCTGCTCGAAACACTAGCTAGCACACACAAATTAGAAGTTTCCGAGCACCTTTTCGTGTAATGTCGAAAATATGATACAGAAATAGGTCTACACTCATGAGTTATCATAGCTTCTTCAAATAACATAAAATTTCACTATGATAAACCACAGTCTATAAGAAAAATTGTATCAAGTGCGAACTGCTTTTATTATTTATTTGTTTACTGTTACTTTTAACGACTGACACTAAATCACACCAATTTTGACGTTTGTATGCATACCTGCGTACAGCAGTGCAAAAAATAACATCTTTCTTTTATGGAAACCCGTCTTAATATTTGGTTTACTATTTGGTATATCGTCATTTCTTCAAATGCTCAGATTAGGTACAAAGATACGCCCTTGAAATGTAAGATTGACAATATAGACTAGGATTAAAACTATTGTTGTGGGAACAAACCCCTAAGGAATTTTTGGGGAGCTCTTAGACCATCATGTGGTCGTTTGTATTTTTTAAACATAAATTTGGGCTATTTCATCATAAATTATGTAATTTTGGTGGAATTTCCCGAAATACGTGCTTGGTTATCCAGAAGTAACGAGAATAACTGAATTTTGTAATATCATAAACCTTCCCTTAAAAATTTCACCATTTTGTTAGAAGGTTCACTTATACACTTGAGGAGTCTTCCAATTGGTAAGCTGGGGTACCCTAGTACTCCCAAAGTAGAAAAAAGAGAAGAGACTAGGCTAAAAAAGGAAGTAAGCTTTAGGTAATCGTATTTTCCAGGTAAAATTTTTAGAAGTATCGAATCTTTCGTTCATATCGGAATTAGGGAATAAAGGCAAAGAGGGTATGATACAGAAACGAACCGGGTCCACACAGCCTGGACAAGCCGGTTGTAATTGCTTCGGCTTGCTCGGAGCAACAGTTTGTGTTAGGTGAGTTATTAATATTACGAAATTACTACCATCAAATATATCAAACCTGTAAAGATCTCTTTAAGGAAACGCGGGCTCGTTTATAACATACAAATGTATTACTATTTCTTGTCCTTGGATATTAGTACTAAAGTAAATATTTTTGTACCATACAAACTATGTCATCAATCACAATGCCTCTCTCTCTTTTATTTCTATCTTTAAATTTATTATTACAAGAATAGAGGCGCTTCTAATATTACTAAAACTTCCCAATTATACCTTCGTTATCAATCTACCAAACATCCGGCAAACAAATTTACGAATTTGACGAGTATAAAAAATCACATAGATATTTCCAAGTAACTCCCTATATTATTCTTGAAAAAAATTAATTGAAATCGGTCTAATTTTAAAGGAGGAGGAAACCGCAGAAAACTCTTATTTTTATATCTATTTTAGATGAGTATAATCAGTCCGAGCTAACCTATTAATAGCGAACCTCAGTATGGACTATGGTGTCTTTAGAATCCTTACTTTATATAATACTATAAATGCGAACGTGAGATAGTTTGTTACGCTTTCACGCCTTAACTACTCAACGGTCATGAAATTTTGCATACACATTGTCAGCAGAACATATCCTTTATATAGGATATTTTTCATTCAAAAAAAGTGTGCTATTTCCGAGGGTTATGGTAAATCTAAATTAACACTAGCGAAGACGCGAGAAAACCTTAGTTATAAAAAGCTATAAGCGGCAATGACAACTAAACATTAGGAATACTGCGTATCTGTTTAGTACTGCAGAACATAGAAAGACACCTATGTAATAGGTTCTCCATAGTGTGGGATGTTGAAGAATTTGCCACCCGAGTGTAATTTTAAGCGTCTCCTAACGTGAATATGGTTAAATCCTTAATCTTTACTGTTCGGAATCCCCTTTCTGATTTACTAAATTTGCTAAAATCTCACAAAAACTCATATACATACGTAATACAGATGTAACTACTTCTGTACGGGTTTGGTGTGCGCCAAATGGCAGGAGAGGTGGCTATTTGTTAAGGACACGTTTTTTGG
Source organism: Antheraea yamamai (assembly GCA_036509395.1). NCBI lineage: Eukaryota > Metazoa > Arthropoda > Insecta > Lepidoptera > Saturniidae > Antheraea > Antheraea yamamai. Next base: position 3,381,075 of record AP028436.1, read on the forward strand.
ATACATTCGGCCACGTGACGGGGTTATAAAAGCTGTCATGCTCTTCGATCAGGGGTAAGTTGGTTAAATTATACGATACATTTGTGCAACAATAAACCCCCCCCCCCCCCCATTTATAATGTGTAATGAGACAAATCGAAAATTTTATATTATTAAAACAAATAGAAAGAAATATAACAAAAAGGACCTCCTTTTTATTTGTCTCCTTGTTAGTCTGATTACGTCGAGCACAATGTGTACCTACACGTTGTTTATAGATATAGGTCAAACTGAAGTATTTACGATTGTCCATACTAATCTTCGAAATAACTGTATCAATTTTGACTTAACTTTTACTGGGAGAAGGAACACAGGTTACATAGAACAACGCTTTTATATAAAGGTTAAGCATTGATATAATTCAATAGAGGTAATTTGGGGTCGATAGAATGCTTATAGCGTCTATAATATGGGCAAAATAACAATTAAAAAATAGAATATAATCCACGGTTACTCGAGATAAAAAGTTAGTTTTCATGAGAGAGCAAAACATTTTCATTAGAACGACGTCGAAGGCATTAATTAGTCTAAAATAAGAGAAAATAGGTAGTGTCTATCGATACAAATATATGAGAATATTAAAGACAATTAAATATTTTTTTAAGTGTCACAGAAGAATATTTTTTTTTAAATAAATATTGCAGAAATAAATTTATTTTGCATGTGGGAAATTTAATGAATAACATACAAGTAAGCATAAACATATGAAAAAATAATAATATTGTTATTTTTCTTTCCATGCAGTCAGTTGACAAGTGAGTAAATTTTGAAACGCTGTAAATAATATACCAAAAGTTATAGATTTGTATTTATCAGTCCTTATAAACTTTTTAAAGGATAATATAACCAATAATAATAATAATATAGGAATAATATATAGGATATAATTTAACCAATCCGTTTGTTTTGGATCGATTGTTGATACAGTGCATAGCTTCTTTCATAATAATCCATGTATAAGTTATTAATAATAATTCACTGGTCTGATAAAGTGCTTATCGAATTAGTCATTAAATTCCATGGCTCATATTTCATGTTTTGAAGTACATGACTTAATTATGTGTAGTTTATTAAAGCAAGTTGTTATTTATTTTAATTTTATATGTAGTTATATAATTATCTGCATTTTTTTTTCTCGAACCGACTATACTATTAGCCTTGCGGCCTTGACAGCTTCACCGAACTATCGATTAATTATCTGCATAATATTACTGGTTGTTATAAATAGGTATAATTCCAGCCAGAGTCCCAATGTTGGGATAAATGTTTCTTCTCAAGGGTAGGTATGAGCATAATGATCATGCTAGCCCATGCTCTATTTTAAATTTCGAGAAATCCACAGATTATTTTTTTCACATACGTTTCTCAGATATAGGTTTCCGTACTATATTTTCCTTCACAGTATATTGTTACCAATTTAAATTAGTTAATGTTGGCAAATTTCGAATATTTTTTTGTTACATGCTGCGGTTTAATCCTGCGCACATTAGTAGATATAGTATACAGCGCGACTAGCTATTCGCGAGCAATATTTTTATAGGACAATCATTAGTCGATTCTCGTTCGAAATCAATTAAAAAAATAGATGATTAATATTTGACCTAATTATCTCGAGAAACGCAAAACTGATATACATTCAACATCAGGTGATTTACGCAAAAACGACCTGGTATAATAAATTAATCACGCCCTGTCGCGTACTCCGGGCCGCGTCCCTCACCTCGACCCGCACCCCACTTCGCATTGTTCCACCGTTTAACGTTCCCACGATAAGCAGTTACGTAATGATTAACCTTGAAAACGCCCCTTTAAAATTGTTCATTGAATCTAGGCGTGATTTTTAACATTTAAAAGTATGGTTCACATACTTTTAAAATTTTTATAACAAATTTTATCTAAGGTTCTCTCTGTTGTTTATTAGTATTGCTTTTGATATTATTATTTTATATTTTAAGTGTGATCATGAACTACTACACGATTGCAGGGTGTTAACCTTTAAACATTCACCTGGTATATCAAAATCTGAAGTCTATTTTCTAATATACTCGTATACCTACTAATATTATAAAGCTGACCAGTTTGTTTGCTTGAACGCACTCGTCTCATGAATTACTGGTCCGATTTTAAAAATTATTTCAGTGTTAGATAGCTCATTTATCGAGGATGGATATAGGATATATATCATCATGTAAAGACCAATAGGAGAGGAGCACCAATGAAGAATATTTCAAAATCGGAGTTAACGTACATATTATTTAAACAAAATTCTCCTTCTACGTATACGAAGTCGAGAGTTAAAATTAGCGTTAGCCCAAAGTAACTATTGCACGTGGACGAAGTCGCGGGCAGAAGCTAGTTTCATTATATCGATTATTTTTAATTGAAAGATTTGAAGTATCAAGCGGTATGTACTCGACCGGCATGAACCACGGCCTGCAGGTGTTGAATCAAAGCAGGCAGATGGTGATCAAGTGCTGGACTAAACGGAAGAGCAAGGAGTGGCTGCTTTACCTCAAAACTATTGCTAATCAGAGTGGTAAGTATAAAAAAAGCCATTTGGTAATCTTTTCTATTAAATTAAATATTATGAAATACTTTCCACTATATAGATCCGGCTTAATTGCACTGTAATAAGCGACTTGAAAATATAATAAAGCAATTGTTAATCATTTTTGTGGTCTTTGGTAAAATTGATATGCACAGTCCAAATCTTCCACTGTGTGTCATACGATAAAAATATTAGTAAAAATTCTAACTAAAAATTATGCAGTGAAACAGCGTAATTAATAACTGTGAACATGCAGATCGACTGGCTTGTCAGTTTACACAAATACAACAGACACACTATATTTCTTGCATTCTGCAAATACAAAGCAATATATGTCTTTGTTACGCTCATAAATTTAGTAACGTGTGAAAGGGATAGATAAATGTTTTATGCTGCACGTACAGAGCAATGTTATGTGCGTTCGTTAATAGACATTACACAAGAGTAATGTGTTTGTGGTGTACGTGCCAGCTTCAGTTACGTCTTTTTTGTCCTTTATAGGTGTTAATGTATGGAGTACAATCTCGTCTGATGTTAAATGAAAATGTGGTTTAAGATAGTAAACACATTAATCCTAAAGTAGGAACAAGTTCTCAAGTGCACCTGCCGGAACACACTAATGCGTGCTTGGAGACTGTCTTTCAACTTTTTTTTATGTCATAGGAGGCAAACTAACAGGTGGGTCAATTGATGTTAAGTAATCACCACCGTCCATAGAAAATAGCAACACCAGGGGCGTCGCAAGTGCGTTGCAATCCTCTATTTTGGGTGAGGGCGGGATAGGGAGGGAAGGGGAGGTGGGCGTCCGACGCTCTCACTGACCGAACGAAACGCAACAACGCAAGCACTATTACTTCCCGTCGATTTTCTGCGAAAGGGTGGTAGTATCCCGGGAAATCGACCCATTCATGCTGAAACCAGTAATAGCTTCAGCATGATTCTAGCACCTACAGAAACTTGAAGATAACCAAAACGGGATTTCATCACGACGTATTCTTTTACCGAAAGCTTCGACTCAGTTGCGAGGATTCGAATCTACATCTATCGGCGTGGCGTTCGGATACACTAACAACTGAACCATTCTCGAACGACCACGATCACAAACACCTTGTCACCGATTTGATTTGGATGAGTTAGTTGAAAATGTGTTATCCAGCTCGTGATTTTACACACCCGAACGTGCATCACTCGTTCGCGCCGCCGCGCCCCGCGACGCCGGTGTCCGCGTTGGTGGACGGGTGCGAATATTTCGCCGCGATCGCGGCCGCCATGGAGCTCGCGCGGGAGGAGATCTTCATAGCGGACTGGTGGCTCAGCCCCGAGGTCTACATGAAGCGGCCGGCCCTCAACGGCAACTACTGGAGGCTCGACAACATTCTTAAACGGAAAGCTGTTAGTTTTTCACTATAAAATATTTCTCATTTCATACAGGATTGAAATATATCAATCACTTTAGCGCTTTATTAAAGGTAATATACATAAAGGGATAGTTTACGATAGGTAATATATATGGCGAAATCAAAAATAAAATACTAAGAACTTTTTTAAGAAAGAGATGACTGTTTATGTAATAAACATTTATATTAATTAAAGACGAAAATTCGAAATCATATAGCATGGCGGTGCATGCCGTGGCGATGCGTCGCCACGCCAACAATCGGTCTGACCCGCCGCTGTAAATGTTTCATATTGAAAATATATTACTATAAAAAAATAAGTGTTAATATACAGTGAAGGCATCCTAATAGAACAGTTCAATAGGGGAGATAATGTTTTTTTATGTTCCATTTTTTTTAACAGGCTCAAGGAGTGAAAGTGTTCATAATGCTATACAAGGAAGTAGAGATGGCGCTCGGAATCAACAGTTTCTACAGTAAAAGTAGACTAGCAAGCGAAAATATTAAGGTAATTTATGTTATTACCCGAACTGAAAGTTACTCAATTATAAATTATGCACATTTAATGTTATATATTATATAAAACGAAAAAATATTATACTGATTCCAGTTTGCTTTAAAAATGATCGTAAAGTTATGTTATACTGATTACAGTTTGCTTTAAAAATGATTATAAAGTTATTTATAAAAGGCAGTTTATTTAGTGAAATGGGGAAATAAAGTAGTTTTTTATTTACGTTACCCATCCTATATAAAACCTTCAAGTATGAGCATTAATATGTGATTAAATATTTATCTCATTTTTTCTATACTAATATTATAAAGAGGTAAAGTTTGTGAGTTTGTGACGTTGTGGCGTCGTAGGGGGTAATCTCAGGAACTACTGATCCGATTTGAATAATTCTTTCAGTGTTATATAGCTCATTCATCGAGAATGGTTATAGGTTATATATCATCACGCTAAGGCCAATAGGAGCGGAGCAACAATGAAAAATATTTAAAAACGGGGCTTTTTTCCTTTTGAGAGCTTCCGCTGCGACTTAGCCCAAAATAACTATTCCACGCGTGCGAAGTCGCGGGCAGAAGCTATTAACTAATTATATTATCTATAATCTAAACTAATGTTATAAAGAGGTAAAGTTTGTGAGGTTGTAGGGGGTAATATCTGGGGAGTCGGAGAAAAATGGTCGAACGAAAACGTTTCTTACGAACGCTGCCTTAACTATGAGAGATATATGATTGAGTTCTAGAGAAAAGTTGTAGCTTGATAATGCCTATTACCGCCCAACGAAGTGGGCACGGGTCAGCTAGTTTGTAATAATTTGATTTATTACTTCTTATCCCATAGGTACACACCTACTTACCTCCCTCTTACACCTTATATTCGTTCCGTCTTATTATCTTCTTCACTCGCACTTTGAGCTTATACATCCCTATGTTTACTAATATGGTAAATGCGAAAGTGAGTTTGCTACGCTTTTACGCCTTAACCAGTCAACTGATTATTACCTTCTTATTAGTATATACCTACTACTAGTAGTGCCTTTCTAAAAAAAAAAAACTGTTACACCAATATACATATAGGCGGGCGAAACCGCGAGCAAAAACTAGTAACAACATATCTTTTACTTTGTTGTGCACTCTCTGTCAAAAATAAACACCATACATATTTCTATATATTAAACAAGGAGAGGTAGTCTTTTAATACATCCTATATTGTAACAATTATTGAATTTATAACGTACAATCCACGTTAATCTATTTGACCGTTCTGAATATAGCCGTTCGGGGTTGTGCGTAATATAGTCAACAGTTTAATACAAAACAAAGTTAATATCTTAATATAAAAAAATCCAGTGTCACGATATATGTCCACGATGAACTCCGAAACTACTGAACCGATCTTCATGAAACATCAGGCATTTATGTATAATTCAGACCAACTTGAGCGATACGACAATTTGTATTTCGATTAACTGCCTCAATATTTTAAATTACAAATTAAATGATTGTCAATGTTGATTATTGTTCTTAATTGTAAGTTTCATCAGTCTCGAACAGATGGCGCTTTAAAGTAGTTTGTTGATGGAAAACGTAGGACCCACTGTTATAGTGATCTTATAGATGGCTCCACTTTTGAATTTTGTTTTTCAATAACTGAGTCACAACAACGCGTGGCCGACCCGGCTTAGTATTATTATAGGAATCTATAATTTGTATTAATTTATTCTTAAGTTGTCTCTATACTATACATATAATAAGAACGTAAATCTGATGTGTCTGTACTGTTTAGATTTTTGTAAAAAAAAATTGTTGCAGGTATCTAGGAATAAGTAATAAAATACCTTTCATTCAATTTTAGAAATGTCTGTCTGTTTGTATGAACACGCATCATTGCTAAAATACTGTGATCGTAATAAAACCTCTGCAAAAAAATCTAAAGCATATCTTCGAGTAACATTTAGTATGTTTCATTAAAATCGGTACACTCTATCAATACTTATTGTACTTTTAATGATGCCGTGACTTAAGTAAATGGACTTCACAGATTCAGATGACTTCATTAGTCGCTGTTTTTTTTACATAAGGTTTCACGGCGACAAAGTCGTGGGCACGGCTAGTAATAAATATAAGTTTGGCGAGGATTGTGCATTGTAAGTGAAATCCTAAATGAATCTATCTAACGGTAGGTTTTCCGTCATCCAGACCACGCGAAAGCCGGCGTCTTATTCTGGGCGCATCACGAGAAGATCGTGGTCGTAGACCAGACTGTGGCGTTTGTCGGTGGCATAGACTTGTGCTACGGCCGATGGGACGACCATAAACACAGGTGAGCAAACTATTATTTTTGATGAAAATGATCTATTACCGCGGTTGGTTGGGTGTAAATTCGATTTTACAAGGGGTCATGCGTCAAATTTGTTTTAAACGCCATCTGTCCGTCGGTTTTCTGTACTACATTATAAGTGGTACGTGTTTTAAATTTTATCGACAATTTTGTTTTTAATGCCATTTATCTATAATATCTGTTGGTTCCTGTTACTACATTATTAACATTACGAGTTTTAAACGTGTAATATATTTTTTATCGACATCTTTTTGCATCTTTTATTATGTAATTTATTGTATGTACTTGATCACGAACTTTTTACGATTTATACATAACATTTAAATTTATAAGTGAAATTGTATGTGCATAAGATACATTTTAAAGAATTGATGTAAAGTAAATAGTCCTTTCCCGCAGTGATAAGTCCACTACATTGCCACCTATGGATTCTACATTTTGTGGTGCTCTTTTTTGACATGATATCAACATATACATTTTAATTAAAAACAATTTGCTGATAAAAAATTAAATACTAAATACGGTTTTTTTTTTAACTCGAACATCACAAACTAAGCTCTTTATCATTTACGTAACATAATGATGACGGTCATGGAATTTATAATCCATCGGTAATAACCGCTGTAAGCTCGGCTGCTAGATGTATACTGACTAACCCCGTAACCCGACAAACCTAAAGAGTCACTGTGACTGGTTTATTATCCAGTGCATTATATTAGCAATTCATTCGGGAAGAACTCTGTATGGGGTGCTAATATCTGGTCCTAAATGCGACACAGTTTTTCTGCTAGGTTTTTGATATGTCACTAACAAGCTATCATCATCAGCGTGATCCCATTTTCCCACATACGGTGGGGTACTAGACGAATATTTCTCAGGTTCACGTTTTTTCTCGATGTTTTCTTCACCGTCAACCGATATTGTTGCCAATTTAAAAAATGTACGCGAATTTCGAAACATTCGCTAATACATGCCGTGGTTCGAACTTGCGGAGATCAGTTTGATATATTACCGGTTAAATCACTATACCACCACGACTTAAAGCTGTCGCAGACAGTGTACTTAATTAAATACACATAAATGATATTTGCGTAGTTATTTCATTTGCGCAAGCGTTGATTTTATTTGATAACCCTGTTAACATTCTTGTATACTTGATATAGATGTATACTGTATATACACTACGAAGTGTGCTGTTTTTATGTTCGATACATTTAGTATAAAGTGGTTGCATTCTAAATTTTTTATTATGTCATACGAGGCAAACGAATAGGTGGGTCACCTGATGTTAAGTGATCGCCATCGTCCATAGATACTTGCAACACCAGGGGTACTTCACAAGTACTTTGCCAGCCTGTGTTTGGGGGAGAAAGGAATAGGGGAGAGGAGAGGGGGAGGTGGGCTTCCCGCGCTCTCACTGACCGAACGAAACGCAACAATGCAAGCGCTATTTGTTCATACACCTACTAATTAGACAATTCTGGTGAAGATAAAAATCAGCTAACCGATAATATAAGACTGTAACGGTAATTTGCTACTTTTCAAGCCGACTGTATATTTTATATGAGTCTTGTGAACAGGCTTACAGATCTGGGGAATATATCCCAGCCTCAGACATCGTTACGACTGAAGAAGAAAACTTCGAGCTCCCCCGGTGGCAGAGGCCTCTACCTTCACAATGCCAACGGGACGATAGAAGCTGCATTAGAACTAGCGAAAACGTCCAAAGACCTCGTTATCGGACTAAATGAGTAAGGATTACATAATTATACACTACAAAAAAAGTTGCTATCAAGATGTTTTTTTTTTTTAATTACAGGGGTTATTTTTATCTAAATATGTATTTTTATCAAATACTAGCGGGCCCAGTGGACCTTGTTCAATTGTAAATCTTAACCATCTTTGAATCCACTTAAACATACACAAAAAAAATCAACAAAATCTGTCCAGCCGTCTAGGAGGACTTCAGTCAGACACACGGACAGAAGATTGATATATATATATAAAAATATATTTATTACAATGCGTTATACAATATCATATTTATTGTATACGCAATAGGAGTTATTTTGTGTCGACTTGATCTAATTTTGACCTTATAAGTTGTTCCATAAATTACCTTTTTTTTGTTCGATCCAACTACGCTATTGGCCTAGCACGGCCTTAACAGCTTCATCGGACTACAAATAAATTATTTAATATACAATTTGACTGTCATATATCTATGATTTCAATAAAACCTTGTGTATCGGTATAGTGATTTATATTTATATATATATATTGTATATTTATATATATATTATATTCTTAGGTTTCAATTAGAGTTAATCCAATAAATCTTTGCACAAAGGAAAATTATAGTAAAAAGATGTAATTATACAAATAAACAAAGTTTTGCTTTGTATTTTTTCTTAACCATATTTTATTATAAACAATAAATGATCCCTTACATTTCAAAATAAGCTAAATCCAATTTAACTGTTCCTAATATCTTACGTTATTTTTCAAAATCTTTAAATTTTGTGCATAATAAAGAATTTATAAAGGGCAAAATTTGAACTTGGTTCTCGGTGTATAAAAAATGGAAATCTTAAAAATATTAAACATGTTATATACACAATTAAAATTGTATTTAACTCATTTTGAAATGTAACGACTCTAATACTCCACAAATATTCCAGAAACACACTGAACGATCCAACACCGAGCGAAGCGTCCGGCCACGAAGCTGACACAGAGAACATTCCAAAACCGGACTTACCAGTATTAGAACCCGGTGACCAACTACTGATAGCGTCCAACCAACCTGACCTATCCAAGTTCGAAACACCAGATGTCCAGAAACGGAACGTCTTGAACAAGATCACCGACAGAGGGAAAGGGATCATCAGCATCATCTACCCACCATACGAAGAGGAAAGAAATGAGCAGAAGTTTGATGATTCTGAACGGAAGAAGGCGGAGAAGTATGCTCTATCCACGGACCAGGTCCTGCTGACCGAAGCCCTGGGTATGGATATGAAGAGCGTGACCAGACATGTGAGTGAACCTACACCCCTCGCCGAGGTGGTGGAAGGCAGAGTCATCACTGAACACACAAAGAATGTTCTCGAAGGAATCGAAGGCAACTCGAAGCTGTGGATCGGGAAAGATTATACGAACTTCATAGTGAAGGATTTCAATAATTTAGATCTACCTTTTGTTGGTGAGTTTTTACTTTATCTATATGATAATCCATTGTTTATTATTATTATTTTTTTTTTTATTGTAGCTCGGCAAAGTGACTGTACTGTGCCTGATGGTAAGCACAGTACAATCCAAAAACAATGACGACCACCGAAAGACATACTATCTATCGCCGGTCGCCGCTGTCATGCCGGCCTGAAAGCGACCCAGTCAGGGACAGCCCCCCCCCCCGGTTGCTGGATATACACCGGCTGATCCCGGAACGCGACACGCCCAAACGTGCCACTATGGCGGGTGTACCACCTGGTGTACGGTGGTCGCGATCCAGTTGGGTACAGACACCCTACCACCCTTACATTTTTTACACCCTATTTTATAGACTATACGAAACTAAAATTGATAGTATGCACTTATTCGAAAAATAAATAATAGTTATGTTTAATAGTAGCTGATGTCGAGGCCTTAGTTTCATAGAAATCTTTTTATTTTTAATGAGAACTATGTATTTTGTGTCGATGAAATATGGTTTATTTTTATTATAATTACTACTTCAGCCCGATAGCCGTTAAAAAATTGCTGTTAAACTTTGTTATTACTGATTAGTCCATAAGGAAAAACGTAACGATATAAATGTTTTAAAAAATTTTGTCTGTCTGTCTGTTTGTTTCGCACAATATTGAAAACTGTTGGAACGATTTTGATGGGACTTTACCTTGCGGATAGCTGATTTTATAAAACTCAGACATTTATTTGCGAATAAAAAGTAATTTGCACAAATATCGATACTAATATTATAAAGACGTAAATTTTGTGCGTTTGTAACATTGTAGAGGGTAATCTCAGGAACTACTGGTCCGATTCGAAAAATTCTTTCAGTGTTATATAGTTCATATATCGAGGAAGGCAATATATTATCACGCTAACTAGGCTAAAATACTACGCTAAGCTAACACTAATGAAGAATGTGTCAAAATCGGGGGTTTTTATTCTCTTGAGAGCTTCCGCTGCGTGTTAGCATTAGCCCAAAGTAGCTATGCCACGCGGACGAAGTCGCGGGCAGAGTCTAGTAATAAAATAAAGAAGCCGTGACCAATATCTTACGCGCTTTGACATTGAAAAAATTTTTTTTGCTAATTCCCACATGAACTTATTCGCAGGTTATACCCTAATATACATAATATTATATATATACAAAAAAGTTGTTTTTTTACACACTCCAAAATATGAACCTCTTAAAATTCAAATTAAGAGCGGTCCTTTGGACAGTATTTTTGTTTGGATATATCATAATATATTTTGAGGTGGGAGCGAAAAAAAAAACGACTTTTTTGGCATATCCTGATACACATACATATTATATGGGCGTTCCACGCAAAATCAGACGGTTTGAAAAAAAAAACATTTTTTTTATTTCCTCAAACTTGTGATGTGTTTTAGTACCTCTTAAAATAGCCCTGATAAATTTTAAATCGACAATAGATTTGACATACTGAACATTTTAAATTTTTAAAAATCAAAAATAAATAGTAATTAGAGAAACCCTATTACCAGACTGGGCTTAGCAGTTGAGGAATAGATAGAAGTTTAAGATTTAAAAAAAAATCAAAGAGTGCATCCATTTTTTAAAACACGATTATAAGTTTGTAATTCTAATTTTTTTAATTAATATATTATTTTTAATTTTTCTTTTTCTATTAAAGTCATGTTATAATATCATGTCATATGGTATAATACGAAATAATTTAAAAAAAAAAAGATCAAATTTGGAGCATTTAAAAAAATATTATATTTTGAAAGAATAATAACAAAAATGAAAAAAATTACCAGGGGGGCTATTTTGGGGGGTACTTAAAACATATCATAAAACTGTGGAAAATAAAATAAAAATTAAACCGTCCGATTTGGCGTGGAATTTCCCCATATATAAATAGAAAATATGAAATGGATGGAACTGTGTCAGACCTGGTGGACCGGAGTTCGACTCCTCGCATGCCGTGGCACGACGTGGGCGTGGTGCTGCAGGGTGCGGCCGCGAGGGACGTCGCCAGGCACTTTGTTCAGCGCTGGAACGCTATCAAACTAGAAAAAGCCAGGTAAAGATCGAAAATAATACATATTATAGTGCTGTAATTATCAGAAAAATGTAATTATATACATTAAATTTCGTTTATAACGAAGTTGGAGTGCTCACTTTAATATGCTCCGTGTATCCGAAAGTCACTATATCCGGAAGTCACTATATGCGAAAGTCGCTATATACGGAAGTCACTATATGCGAAAGTCGCTATATACGGAAGTTGCTATATTTGGAAGGCACTGTATCCGAAATTCGCTATATCGGAAGTAGCTATATCCGGAAGTCGCTATACCAAAAAGAGCAGAGAGTCATGTACATCTATTTATTTATCGAACTATGTATGTATGTTACACACCGGTGTTATTGAAAAAATGTGTTTTTGTTTAAGTTTAGTTTTTTGTATACGCTGTGATAATAAAAAGAATAATTTTTTTTGTATGTTACAGACAAAACCCAAACTATCCCTACCTATTACCGAAAACGTATTCCGACATCAAGCCTCTGGCGGATCTGGACAAGTATCTCGGTTTGGAAACATATAACGTCTCGTGTCAGGTAAATAAATTGAAGTATTGTTTTTTTTCATATATCATAGGGGGCAAACGAACAGGTGGGTCACCTGGTAGTAAGTGATCACCGCCATCCATAGACACTAGCAACACCAGAGGAGTCGCAAGTGCGTTGCTGGCCTTTAAAATTGTATTCGTTTAGAACCATACGACCCCTACTCACTTAAAATCACTCCTCACTTAAGGCTGTAATTATGTTACAATTGAATATTGGTCATACAGTATTGATTTTAATACAAAATGGTAATTGAACTGCTGAACAAGAGTACTGTCAATAGTTTTGAATGTTTCCATACCGGTATCTGTTTCACTTTTGACTTCACTTTTTTATACGAAGATTTTTTACTCAATTTTTTTAATTTCCGTACGAGTTTGGAAACATTTCTTACTAACTTTGTCCTAACAGTTATACATGAAACAAATAAGTGCACTGGTATTTAAATAATGTGCTTAGATACATTAAGCAATTGATTTTTATGTGCATTGTAACTTTGTTATAATGAGCCTCAATATAACGAATTTTTAGAAATCCCTTGGTACTGTCAATATACCTGAGCTGTTTGTTTTCCGGCCTGATGCACTGACGGTTGTTTTCCGAATCAGTGGTAGTTTTTTATTTAACTGATTCGGCAAAATGATTGCACAGTATATGATGGTTGGTACAGCACAGTCGATAAATAACGGCTACTGTCGGAGTGTTGAATAGCGACAGCAGTCATCGCTATCATGCCGACTTGCAAAAGTGCCTTTCTACGCTTCGTTCGAAGTACCCTATGTCGTAGGAGGAAGGGAATACACTGGCTGGGACGTCTTGATGTTAATAATCGCCTTCACAGGGCCTAAATTGGATAAAGTATTTTTGATATTTTTTTTATAGTATAGAGGGCAAACGAAGAGGCGGGTCATCTGATGGGAAGCGATTACTGTCGCCCATAGATACTAGCATTATCAGGGGAGTCGCATGTGCATTGCCAGCCTATGTTTGAGGGAGTGAGGAATGTGGGGAGGTGGAGGGGAAGGGGGGGGGGTAGATGGGCTTCCGGTGCTCTCACTGACGGAACGAAACGCAACAATGCAGGCATTGTTACTTCACGTCGGTGTTTCTGTGTGTCGGATGATAGTACCGAGGGCGAGTCGACCCATTCATGTTGAAACCACTAATAGCTTCAGCGTGGCTCTACCACCTACAACTTACCTACCTACTGATTTTGATTAGTATATATTATGTGTGTGCAGGTGCTGCGCAGCGTGTCGAGCTGGTCGTGCGGGTTCCTGGAGCCGGACACGGTGGAGCAGAGCATCCACGAGGCGTATGTAGATACCATCACAAGGGCGCAGCACTACATCTACATCGAGAACCAGTTTTTCATTACACTCTCCAGGACTAACGTCTCCGTCCGCAATCAGGTTACATACCTTCACTCATACCAATACCTGCTATCTCATTGGATTTACTTAATCACTAGTGGGTTCTGGTTCTAATCTGATCTAAATCAAATCGGTTCAATTAAAAAATCGGTGCTTAATATTTGACCTAATTATCTCGAGAAACGCAAAACTTTATATTCTCAACATCAGGTGATTTACGCAAAAACGAACTGGTGTAATAAACGAATCACGCCCTGTCGCGTACTCCGGCTCGCGCCCCGCACCTCCACCCGTACCCCGGTTCCCTTTGTCCGACCGTGCGACGTACCCACGATAAGCAGTTACGTAATGATTAATCTTGAAATTGCCCCTTTAAAATTGTCCATTGAACATAGGCGTTATTTTTTTAAGTTCAAAAGTATCTTTCCCAAACTTTCAAAAGTTTTAGGACAAACTTTAACTAGGGTTCTCTTTGTTGTTTATTAGTATTTGTATTGATATTATTATTTTATATGTTAAATGTGACCATGAAGTGTCATATACTAGATTACTACGAGGGTTTAACCTTTCACCTTGTATATGAATTGTTACATTGTAAAATAAGGTATATTCAATTTTAGCCATTCTTAATATTTTACATTATTTTTCAAGATCTTAAAATTTTCAACTTTACCATTTCATACTTTTAATATATATTAAAGTAGTTTGTATCTAATTGTTAATGAGAACAATGTTATTGTTTCTTTGTAAATTGTAAATTATTTTATAATAATAACTTTATCATTATTATGTAACCGTTATGGAAAAACATAATGATATGTGGTCCAGATATCTTCTATAGAAAATCTTCTGTCGATAAAGTCTCGTTAAAATCGGTTTACTCTTTTTTGAGTAGTAGATTAGTTTCAATTGCAAAATCTACGATTATTTTCTTTGATTTCAGATAGGCGAAGCTCTATTTAACAGAATATGTCGAGCTCACCGGGCGAAGGAGTGTTTCCGAGTGTACGTGGTGCTGCCATTACTTCCTGGTTTCGAAGGAGAAGTGGGCGGACCCTCTGGCACTTCCTTACACGCCATCACGCACTGGAATTATCAGAGTATATGCAGGTGACTACCTCATGTAAACTCCAATTCCAGCTGTCACTCGAATCGAGGCAAAACCACACCACTTCAGTATCTGAAGAGATGCGACAAGAATTCCCATAGCAAAGACATCACATATACCAAAACTCAACTTGAAATGCATTCCAAAATCAAATGGTATCATATTCCAAAATCAACTTGATATGTATTCCAAATCCAATTTCGGATGCATTCCAAATTTAATTTTTGTTGTAGAGTATGTTGACCATGCAATGAAGTACACTTTAAAATTACTTTAGAATGAAAAACAAATTAAATCAATCATTCAATGCAAGTCATTCCAAAATCAACTTCGATGCATTTGGAAATCGTTCCAGAATCAACTTAAAATGCATTTCGACCTCAGAATGGAATTCATTCCAAAATGAACCTGGGATATTTTAAACCTCGTACGGTTTTAGAATTATTTTATGTGGACATCATTGTTTTTTGTTAATCCAACCAACTAGGAATATATTAAATTTCAGTTTAAACTATAGGTATTTGAGACGAATTACATTGTTTAATGAACGCTTTCAACACCTTTGGAAATAAAAATTATTAAAATGTTTTTCAATCTCACCTCAGGATTAATTCCAAAATTACCTTAAAATGCGTTTCAAAATCAAGTTGAGATGTATTCCAAAATCAACATAAAAATTCATTTCAAGTTCAACTTGGAATTGATTTCAAAATTAACCTGGGACGCTTTCTATTGCGTACAATTTTACGATGAGATCCGATTTGTGGATATCATTTTTTTTAATACAATCAACTAGGAACAGATTAAATTACATTTCGTCCTATAAATATTTAAGAGATAGGTTACATTGTTCAGTTAACACCTTCGAAAATAAAAATTCCTAGAGTTTATTTCTAATTTAAGATATTACATTTCCCAGGAGCCGTGAAGCAATAATCACGAGGTTATATGAAGCCGGTATAACTGACCCGTCTCGGTACATCACGTTCCACGGGCTTCGAACCCACTCCACTCTGGAAGGAGAACCCGTAACTGAGCTCATATATGTGCACTCGAAGCTCTTGATAGCTGATGATAAGACTATCATATGTGGCAGCGCGAATCTCAACGATCGCTCTATGTTGGGAAGCCGGGACTCTGAGATCGCTGTGCTCTTGCAGGTAATGAAATCACTTTGTCTTCTGTGTTTAAGTATTCTGAGTTTTATCCCATATATTATTTTAATGTAATTAGATGGTGGACCTTATATTATGAAATAGAAGAAAGAATAAGAATCTAGGAATGCCTATGACTGTGGACAGTTTTTCTATCTTATACTAGGTGATCTGGCCACTCGTAATAATACACAACACATGAAAATGAAATAAAAATTAATACAGAAAAAGCGAGACTACGTAGTAAATAGATTAACAGAACACGTGCACCATAAATTAAAGTGGAGTTGAAAAATAGATTCAAAAGTAAAACATGGCGCCATCTATGGGATATCTGTAACAGTCTGTCCTACAGTTTTGTGTCAACAAACTAATTTAAAGCGCCATCTGTTCGAGATTAATGAAACATATGTTCTTCTTCTTCTTTTTAAAGTGGCAACATGTGTGCGCACACAATTTTGCCAATGTGAAGTGAATGGAGCCATAAACAATGGAGATTGTGCCAGACAATTAAGCAATTATCTTTATATCCAGACCGGGCTATCTACAAACACACACCACAAAAAAAGCACATGTAAACTAAACATACAACATATTGTTAGAATACAAACATCCACGAGAGCAACACTAAAATCTAAAGTTTAATTTTGTTAGTATTAATAAATTTCGACATGCATTCTAGAATTAAATGATTATCCGTAACAAGAGTTAAGAGACACATAATGTTAGTAGGACGGGGAATAGAAGTAGGTAGAACATCATAGAGAGAGACTCTGTTTCTAGGGCAATTAAAAAATATGTGATCTGGTGATCCGTCCTCTAAGCCACATTCACAAATAGAGTGATCCCTGATCCTTATTTTATTCAAATGTACTGGTGTGCTGACGTGCCCAAGGCGCAAACGGCAAATAATAGAGACAACATTTTTACTAACATTTCTAAATTTAAAAAACCATGGCTTTTGCGGAATATCAAGTACCAATAATCAACTTTGACAATCATTGTAATTAAAAAATATTGAGGTCATTAATCAAAATATAAATTATCCTATCTCACAAGTTGAACCAAAGTATACATAGATACCAGTTTTCATCGAGATCAGTTGAGTGGTTCCGGGGTTCATTGTGGACAGAAATAGATCACTACCGTCTTTTCTTCTATCTATAAAATTTCTTAATTTTCTTTTTGCTTAGTAGCTTTTCACGATATCGGCTAGTCTGTGATATTGTATGTTACACAGGACGAACAATTTTCGGACGGTACGATGAACGGCGAGGCGTTCCCGTGCGGCCGCGTCGCCGGGGAACTGCGCAAGCGCCTCTTCCGGGAACACCTCGGCCTCCTGGAGGAGGACCTCGACCTGATCGGGATGTCCATCGACGACCCTTGCTGCGAACACTTCTACAGGAACATCTGGCAGGCGACCTCAAAACGGAACACCGAGATCTATGAGGACGTAAGTGAAACTCGTATTATAAACATTCAAAATATTTGGAGAATACAGGATAAGCTCTAGTAGAGAATTCGCGAGGTATGATCGGGTCACGTAGAAGCTACCGGATGATTACATTAAAAAAAAGATAGATCCATTGACAACCCAGATCAGACGTTTCTGGAGATGAAAGAATTGGGAAAACTGACCACAAATACAAATGTGATTAGGCCGGAAGATAAAGGGAATATTTGAGAAAAAAGGTTTACATATGATTCTATTGAGCGTCGTGCTCGTCGGCTTGTCGGTAATGCAGAGCTCTAGGAGACAAGAATGCTCAATTTAGAGTATCGACGTGAAGTGACTTTGCCTCTCAGTGTTTTATAAGTTACACTTTGGAGAGTGTGCACAGGAATTACATAATATAATTCCACCGTGCCCATTCCATCAGAAGACTACTAGACGCCGTGAGAGTTTCCACCCTTATGTTGTCGGTATTTCCGAGATTCGTACGAAGCGATTTGCTTCCACATTTATTATACGTACGGCTGAGGAGTGGAATTCACTCCCGGCGTCTGTCTTCCCGTCATCATATAACTTGGAAATGTTCAGGAGTAGAGTGAACAGGCATTTTCGTCACTTAAAAGATAAAAAAACGCAATGTAATTAAAAATTCATATGTGAAAGATCCATAGAAATTTAAGTATTTTAGATAGAAATTTGACTCAATGAATTTTTTTGTTGATAATTTATCGCTTAATGAGACCTATCCATTCATTTTTACAAAATAACATTTCTTCACGGTTTGCAAGTAACAAAAATGTTCTAAATTTTTTTCCCTATATTATTTATATGGGAAAATTTAAAGTTCGTTGGAGGACTTCTTAAAATTGAAATCAAGAGCTGTCCTTTGGACATAATTTTTGTTTGAATGTATACTATGGTATTATGGGGTGAGAGCGAGAAAAAAAAATCAACTTTTTTTGGCATAGCCTAATATATATATAAAATATATTATTTACAAACTAATATACGTTACTAGCTTTTACTTAAATCTATACTCTCGTTAATGTAGAAAAAGATTTTTCTTTAAATAAAATAAAAATAGGAATACATCTATATTTATCCACTGAATCGACCCTCATTATGTAACCTCTCTTTAATTTGATGTTTTAATATCTTATAGGTTTTAGCGTTTGACCACGATTGCATCTGATGTTAAATGACAAATGTGATCTAAGACGATAAACACGCTAAACCTACTGGCTCTCAAATGCAGCTGACGGAACATACCAATACATGCTTAGGGATAGATTTTCAACCTGAGGGTGGTAGCTAGCAGTCAGGCGGTTTTAGAAAAGCCCTATACCACCATGATATGATGAAGCCCATCATAATATTTCCGTTCGTCGAAAGTTCTAGGTCATTAGCAAGGATTAGTATCTTCATATGTCTGAACACGCTATCTATTGAGCCATAATTACTTTAATGGAAAAAATTTTATCATTTGAATTGTTACATTGCAAAATGGGCTAAATCCAAATTTGATCGTTCATAGAACATGTTTATTATTTTTAAGATTTCCAGTTTTTATACACCGAGAACGAAGTTAAAATTTTGCCGTTCATAAAGTTGAAAACTTTTTTTTTATGATGTTCACGTTTTAAATGTACACAATTTGAAGATGTTGAATAATAACCTAAAATGTCAGGAACGGCTAAAACTGGATTTAACTTATTTTGAAATGTAACAACACATTTCTGTTATAAACCATACAAGAGACTTACAATATGATTTTTTTTTGTACAGGTATTCCACACCATCCCCACAGATGCAGTGCATTCGTTCGCGGAACTAAGGAAGTACCAAGAGGAACACAATCAGACCCTATGGCATAAGGACCCCGCCCTGGCCAATAGGAAGATCGACCTAATCCAAGGGCATTTAGTCGATATGCCCCTAGACTTCCTGTGCAACGAGATACTGACTCCTAGAAACACTTCCATGGAAGGTATGATGCCGACTTCCTTATGGACTTAAGTTAGTTAATAAGTAGAGGAATCCAATTACAGAGGCACTTTGCCATACTTAATATGTAATAAATTTTATTCTCGCTGCGATCAAGTCTGAGTAACTTTGACATTGTAGTTCGAGACTTTATCTATATTGTAAAAATTAAGGATGTTACATATGATAATATAATTCTAGCAAGGGAGTCAGAGCTTTTGGTGAAAGAAGCTTTTTCTAAATCCTGGCTAGCCACCACCCTCAAGTAGAAAATCTGTTGCCAAGCATCTGTTGGTGTGTCCCGGTAGCTACATTTGAGAGCCAGCTCCCTCTAGGTTTAGTGTGCTTATCATCTTAGACCACATTGTCATATTGCCATAGTCATGTCATGTACTATGGCGTGTTTATTAAGCTTGTTATAAACACAGATAAAATATATCTACCGCCTAAACCTGATATCCACAAAAAAATGGAAACATTCTCTTAGTCTCTCACTGTCAAAGTTACCCAAAGGAATCAAAGCTACCCACTTTTAGTGTATTATTAAGAATTTCAAATAAAATTTCACATCAGATATAAAAGTCTAGCTAGAAGTTAAATGTCGGATTGTTGAATTGTAAATAATCATGTTATTTTATTTAAAAAAAAAATCATTTCTGTAACTTTACGCACACTTCAAATGGAACAAGCTATTATAGGATACGCGAAGCATATTTTTATTATACATTAAATAGGTATAGTTTTGAAATAGTTAACAATTTTTTATAGATATCTGAACAAAGTTTAACTTATGAATCAGCGAAACTATCAACTTGCAACAAGTTCTTGGTTTAGTATACTGTATATATATGTTAAGAAAACAAGTTAACAAAACATTAAAAAGTATATATATTGAAACGATAATTGGGAAATCTCGTAAAAATCTTTAAAGCAACTATTAGTTTTAAATGCCAGCATATTCAAACATACAAAATATATTATATTAGTAAAAATATATTTAAATGAGAATTGTGCGACTCGCTAGACACTATAAAAGTATGTAATATTCCAATATATAATATTAATGTTTTTTTTTTATGTGCGTTTCAAACAATATAATGAAATTATGGAATGATAAGTACGGGCTATCTGTCTTTTTATTCTTTTTAACCACCTTTTTCAATTATACTGTTAGTTTTAGTGTCGTATGTTATAGTATGGTGGCTATAGTTTTGATGGCAATAATATGGTGACTAAAATATGAAGGCTATTTATATGATGGTTATAGTGTAGTGGCTATAGTATGGTTGGTGGTTATAATATTATAGCTATACAAATCCGATTATGATATTGAGGCTATAGAATGGTGGTTATAATATTATGGCTATGGAATGATGATAACCATCATAATATAGTATAGTGGTTATAGACTGTGGCCATAATATGATGACTATAGATTGCTGGTTATAAAATTGTGGTTATAATCTTATGGCTATAGAATGGTAGTTATAATACCAAGGTTATAGTATGATAGCTTTTCATTCCATAATGAATATTATATGTTATTTTATATCACACGGAAATATTTACATTTTGTTTAAAATTATTATATGAGATTCATAAAAGCTATTTATATATTACAGTTTTATTATATTTAAGCGAAATCCTGTGTACATAGAGATTAAAATATCTAGTATTTAAAATACTCTTACAATCTACATGTATGCTATTTTGTATGTATCAACTTATTCATTAATTACATCATATTAAACGGAATTGAAACTGTGTTTCGTTTGGAGTTTAGGAAGTAATAAATCTGTATAGCAATCATTATGTATAAATTTTTCAGACTTATCGCTATATAATTTTATTTTCAAATCCTTGCTTAATGTTCCTAGACAAGTAAATATTAATGCTTTAATTGTAGAACATTAGAATGTTCGCTCTAACTTCGAACTAGAAGTTCGCTCTTAATATAATATTACAATTTATTTGTTTACTCTAATAGAAACTTATCCTTATGTTTTTTTTATTTATATGTATCCACAGTATACTGTTTCGTTTTGAAACAATATTAGATCGCAGTACACGTTTAGTCGTGTTGAGAATTTAACAGTATGTAGGTACAGAAAACAAGTCATTCCGTTTTGCACTGCCATATGTGTTAAGTATTTTAACCACATTAATCTGTGTAATTCTTATACATAATATCTGTTTAAAATAAATAATAAGAGATTAAAGGTTAATAAGACATTTCCAATATAAAAGAACAATTGTTTCTAGAAGCTTCCACGCAAAGACATGGGCGCAGGCTCATTATCTGTGTTACTGTGACTGAAAAAGTAAATTCCATGGAAATATGTTTTATCTACAATGTATCTTTCATTTGTTATAAGTCTGTTTCTATAAAATAAAATTATGTTATTGATTTCATAACCGAACTCAATAATTATAATATATATTTCTGAACAACTAAAGAGTAAGTAATTTAGCGATTTATAGTTAACGAACAAGAGATATAGCTAAACAAAACCATTCCAAGTTATCCACCACAAATTTTATATTAAAAGTACCTATTATTTTCGTCTTTATTTTTATAAATTAATAGTTTTGCTAGATATAATTAAGTCCATTCCACAAAAGTTGTATCACATTTTTCATTCCTGTCTAAAAAAAGAAAAGTTTTTGTTACTTTATCAAAATAAAGATTTTTTAATAAACTATATTATCCAAAATCAAACTATATTATCAAATATCTGAAATTATACTTACTTTATACTACTTTTTTGTAATTGTTTAATGCTCATATTTATTAATATTTTGTAAAAGTTTTTAAATTGTAAATTTATAAGTTTAGGTACATACATTTTTAAATTATTAAAATTAAAAATACAGGAATATATCTTCAAGAGATATTCTTATTAATTATTGCAACAATAATTTTAATTTACTATGCGTTTCACATGAGAACATAATCGTGGCCGCATCAACTTCACTCAGTATTTATCAAAATTGTATACAAAATTAATAATCCAAATTACTATAATATGAAAGTGAACGTTGCATTTAGATATGCATGTAGAAATTAATTAAAAACTATATATATATTTTATAATACTTCAAAAAGCTTATTATATGACGTGACACGCAACTTTAATTTGTATATATTATTGTTTTTCCGATCGTGCTCTTTTTTAACGTAGTTGTATCCGAAATGCGAAGTAAGATGTTAGTTTGACAGTTATCTTGTTATTTGAAACGCATAGCACTTAAGTATGTATATGCAATGGTAGAATAAGCGTTAGTTACAGATACAATTTTGGTTATTTTTAGTATTTAAGATAATATATTGATGTTTGATATTTAATGACATGTTTTGTTTAATTTAGTATATTATAATGTGTAATAATAATAAAACTATTGACTTCTTATCAATATTTAATAAACATTTATCAATAATAATTATTATAAAATTGTTTATCTGTCCATAATAAAGGTATGTTTGTATTAAAGAATGTTATAATTTTGTAACATATTAAATAATTTCGTTTCGTTATTGAAAATATTTATATTTATTAGAATAATATTTTATCATTGATAGATGATTATGTGTTTTTGTGTTGTGTTTTCATATAAAAAAATATACAATTTAACAAAAGTAATATTTTTTTATTATTTTAATATCCCTATTGATCATGCTTCACCTGTTATTTAAATGCTACATCTATACATATAATAAAAGGCTAACGGGACGAAATCTGTACATTAAATATTTTAAAGAAAAAATACTTTGGGAGGGTTTACAATCAAAGACAGAACACATTTCTATAGTTTTTAAAAATTTTGTCTGTCTGTCGGTCTGTCTGTCTGTCTGTCTGTCGTTTGTACAGGATTCATGCAAAAACTACTGGACGGATTTTGACGAAATTTGGTATGGTAGTGGCTTATATGCCGGTATAACATTTAGGCCATGTTTTACATATATATCATATTTGTATGTCTGTTTATTTTACTTTTAAGAAAACATAAAAGAGAAGAAATTTACGCAAAAACTACTAGACAGATTTTCACGAAACATTGTAAGGTAGTAGTTTATACATCGATATAACATACTAGCTTCTGCCCTCGACTTCGTCCGCGTGTAATAGTTACATTTGGCCCCCGAACCTGAGAAAAATCTCTATTTTGGAACATTCTTCATTGATTCTCCACCCCCATTGATCTTAGCTTGATGCTATATAGTATATAGCATACCTCGATAAATGAGCTATCTAACACTCTTCAAATCGGAGCAGCAATTTTTGAGATAAGAGCGATCAAGCAAACAAACTCTTCAGCTTACTGTAACAAGACCAAATCTGTAAATTAAATATTTTTTGAAAATTATAATCGGGGTAGACTTTGTTATCGATTTAGAAGCCAATGATTATGCTTTTACAATTTTTGTCTGTCTGTCGGTCTGTCCCTGTGAGCACGCATTACTCTGAAAGTACTGGACCGATTTTGACGAAACTTGACACAGGGATAACTAATATTACAAGGTTACATTTAAGAATTTGTCCTATAAAACGCAAGGAGTTCTCCAGAATAACGGACGAAAATCAAAAATTTGTAGTTAGTGAAATTGTTGACGGATTTTGGTAAATTTTGTTTGTGCTATATATAGCAGACAGATTAGCTATATTAGAATGACGTTCCTTATTGCGCGTTACACGCTATGAGCGGATGGGAGCTAGACCGAAAAAAGTGTAACAAGACTATTTGCGACAGTACAAGAGTTAGTACAAGAGCCGATAACGTTGGAAGAACAAAAATTTTAGAAAAGCTGGTTCTTTAATATATTTTTCTTTATGCTTTTCCAAACAAGATTCAGGATACCTGGTTGCCGCTAAACGTTGTCTTTATTATTAATGCGCATCACACATTTACAGGTAAAAATATTGATTAGGAAACTTTTTTTCAGTAAAACTTTCTTTTTAAACGTTATTAAAAACATGAATTTATCAATGCCAGACAATTTTGTTATTGACAATATATTATTATTGACAATAATGTGTCCGATAATATTCTTTATAAATAAAAATAATCCATTTCAAACCATTTTATTTTATCCTTTGCAAAGAACATAACATTTTAATAACCATTATGATATTAAGATTTCACCGTAAACAATGAAAAACAACGATAAGCGTAAACATATGACTTGAGATTGACGCTATCTTGAATACATGCGTCTATAACAGGCGCTGCCACAATTATCGCAATCTTTATCATACAGCCAGTGTTGCGCCGAACTATAGCTATAGCTAAGTTATTCTAAACTGGTAGTTATTATATTGGGCAGTGTGGCACGCGAGGGCAGCTCCTAGCTTCTCCCCCTACCCCCTTCCCCCGCCCGCCACGATCCTTTCTGGATTAGAGTGCGATTATCGCTAGCGCGCGGACGCATCCAGTAGAGTGCGATTATCGTTAACGCACGCATCGCAAGTTGCAATTAATTACCGCAAACGCGTGAACGCATCGTGCGTGAAATTACGCTATGTTTGTGTCGCGGCCGCTCGAGATTCGAAAGTGAACTCTCTGTGCGGATCAATTCGTGAGTGATTAGTGAATACATTTATGTGACCTGCCAACTGACTGGATACGGACACAAACCTGCCGAAACCAGCGATCACCCTCTGCCAAGTAAGCGTGTATATTTATATTCTATCCTAGCTCAATCGATATACTCTTGGATCCTTTGATTGAGCATATTTCCCGTGATACCTTTGCCCAAGCAAACCGCCAAAATACAGTCCACATCTCTCCTTAGTCAATCAACCGCAGACAATGGAGGTGAAAAGAATGAAGTGAGTGGACCACATTCGATCCCCATCAGTTCATGGTCCCTCTAGCTGCAATTCCCTTCATAAACATATTATATATATATATATAGCCAGTGTTGCGCCAAACTATAGGTATAGCTAAGTTATTCTATACATATTATTTTTAATTTACCTTTTCTTATGTCTAAATATAATAAAATAAAATTATAGCTATCTTAACATGGTTTGTACATACTTTTTTTATTTAATAAAATAATATCAGACACATTATTGTTAATAGTAAAAATGACTGGGAATAATAATTTCATATTTTAGCAGGGTTTTAAAGTTAGGGAAAAGCAAAACATCCGAAAATTATTTAAAAATCAGTATTTTTGACTGTAAAGGTTCGATATACACTAATAAACGCAACGTTTACCGGCAGCCAGGTAACCTGCACGTTGTTCGGAAGAACATAAAGATATAAAAAAACTGGCTTATTTAAAATCGCTCTCGAAACCGTTGCTAGCTCTTAGACGAATAGTTACAGGCAAGTGATATTTGACGCGTCGACGCGTTGTTTATATCTTTTTCATATTTATATTTTTCTTCAATACAATGGAGTGTGAAAAAGTTTTAATACAAGTAGAAGATAGTTATGATAAAGTAAGTGGTAGAGATGATTAATTAATTTCATTTTTGCATATTGTATATGTGCAGCGTCTATGCGCAGTAGATTAGGTGTCCTGATAGAGAAAAAGAGAGAGAGAGTAAATATAATATATATACACATAAAATTTTCATTTCAATAGCAAACCAAATCAAGGATTGCATATTGATAAATTAACTTTTATTAACTTGATTATCCCAGATCATTCAGTGTTTAATTTATCACTAATTATTTTATAAATATATTTTATCGTTTGATTTACAATTTAATTGTATCAACTTGATATTTTATAATGTAAATTATACTGACTGTATAGTAAACGGCTCCAAAAAAGGAAAGGAACTTCGTTTCAACCGGGTGTCCGTAGACCCCTCAAGCCTATTTTTACATTACCGCCAATATACGTAGGTTAGTTTTTATCTTAATTGAACCCAGTAGATGATGTTACCAACGGGTTCTAGGCTTATTTTAAAAGATTTCTCGCATACCATCTGGGTATATGTTTGAGTGAGTCCCTTGATGGTTTGAATTCACAATTGGAAACCGTAGGTGTAGCTGCAATCGGGTTTTGGGTTTATTAAAATTTTTCGCGTTTCCAAATACAATTGCAGACGAAGTTGTACGGGTCAGCTAGTTGCTTTATATAATACAAAAATCAAAGATGCAATTTAACAAGTTTTTAATTAATTATGGTTCAAGTATATGTTTGTCTATTATATAAGTAATTAGCGGGCTCGGCAGACCTTGTCCCGCTCTGATAATAAAAAACCTTGACTAATAAACCTGCCTCGAATCACTTTATCAACTGGGGAAAACCGCATACAAAATACAAAAATACGTTCAGAAGTTTTTGAGTTTAACGCATACAGACAGACAGACGTAGCAGAGGACTTTGTTTTATAATATGTAGTGATTGGGGTGTGGCAGTATAACCACCACGTTGCAACTTTCAGATTTTGTATGTGAAATGAAGATATGACTCTGATTATGTAGTCTTGTAAACGCATTGATAGCTAAATATCGTTATTTATTTCGTTATACCTGTTTATTTGTATTAAGCAGATATATACATACATAAAGAAAATTTGCAAAGGATTAGAGATAAAAATTAACATATTACTGCAGTAATGACATAAAAACTGCAAATTAACAGTAGTAGCTGAACAATAAGGTAATATAGACTAAACTAGAATAATAATTCGCCTCGTTATGTATTTGTCAGTTATAATTAGCTCCAGATGACATTTGATCATCACCAGGTCAGATCGGTCAGTTTTGGGTCATTGCGTACTTGAATGGAATGATCCACTTTATACAGTATTTCTTGCTATTTACAGGGTATAATCTTATAGCATATACTGTGCAGGTATTGTATTGTCGCTACAATAATGTTATTGTAAATAAACAATTACTTATAGTGGGGCAACGCCTTCCATAGAAACATCATTATTGGAAGTAGATGGGCCTTCTAATAATAACAAATATTAACAAGTAACAATAAAGAACAAAAACGAAAATAACGAATATCAACAATAAAAAGAAAAGAACGAAAATAGCAATAATATGTAATTGACAACAACGAAGCCAGTCTGAATAGGAGTGTACTGCAAACTAGGACTGACATTGACACATGTGTCAGCGTGGGTTTTTTTTTTTTTTTTTTGAACTGACTACGCTATTGACCAAGCAAGGTCTTAACAGCTTCACCGGACTACAATCAGCGTGGGTACATCAGGGACGAGGTACGAGCACCGTTCCCCCTTCACCTCTTTCGGGTCATCCTGATACCTAAATTTATGTTCTGCTCATCTACGACAGTGAAAAACTTTGACGCGGAATGTAACTTTCTCTTATTGGATTTTCAGAATCGAATCGGTAATTCTACATTATGCTAGACTTACATCCAACCTGCACGGTGCTATTACAAAAAAGTTAAATACGTATTGAATACCTTGGTTTAAAAACGTTTCAAATTAAATGCACCGCGGTCGCTGAATGTTCGCCATCTTGCTCTTTTGTCTCGCTTTGGTTATGTTAGGTTAGACCTGCGAAAAAGGATAACGCGAACTTGCGTCGGGCGAGCGCGGTGCATTTAATTCGAAACCTTTTTAAACCAAGTATTTAACTTTTTTGTAATAACACCGACAAAGTTGGTCTCTTCGTAGCAATAAAAATTAATATGGAGAAAAATAAACGATTGCACATTTAGGATGGTGCATCAGTGTATAATCTCACAATATCGAGCTAAAAAACTTGCTAGGGGCGCCCCAAATTCGATTAGTCTTATAAACACCATTGTTGATCATAATATATAGTCTGGTCCTAAAATTATAAATAGCGCCATCTACAAACATTAATGCAACTATTAAGACTGTAATAGGTTATATACTGAACAACTAAATCAACATTTTCAATGGCTTTTAGATGGCGCTTGATATCATAGGAAATAAATAGTTTTTTCTAATTTTGTATATAGATGGCAGCACAAACAGATCAGTTCTCCAAACTCTAAAAAATATTGTTTTACATTTCGAATAATAATAGCATTTTAGACATTCCCGAAGAAAACAACTCTTTTAATATCATTATGTATTGCCAATACCATTTTCGTTGCGTTTGTGAGGAAGATTTGTGTTTTTATATTTTCGTATGTATGAAACCTTGGATCTTGAGGTATTTAAAGAAAACTTTTGAAGGTTTGAAACCCCCACGATTACCTAATGGTGTGGTCCAGTCTGTACGTCCTGCGCAACAAAGGTTCGGTTACTTGTCACGCTAAAAACTAACCTCAAAAATAACTCCGATAAAAGCGCAGAAAAAGAATCGCACACGTTATTCATTCCAATATTATCGGAATTCGAGTTATATACTCGAGATTAGCGTTTCCAGGTTCCTTTGATGTGTGTAAAACACGCTGACCCAGTTATTGTGCTGTGTCTATCATCATGCAACCCGGTAGTTGTAACGCATGACGATAATGTGTTCCCACAACTCCTATTATTGCGACCATAGACAAAATTTCGAGGCCATAAACGCAGGTATAGGAGTAACATTAAACGCTGAAAATAGTACCCACTTGAAGCATATCTATTAGTTCTTTCATTACTTTTCATAGCCTCTTTGCATAATAAAAACAATGTAGGTATTTGTTAATATATTGATAACTAGGGGTCCCGGCGGACGTTATCCTGCCCTGATAATAAAAAAGAACCGTGCCAAATTATATACCTAAACCTTCTTCATGAATCATTTTATCTAGGTACTGGTGAAAACCAGATGAAAATGTTTTTGAGTTTATCGCGAACAGACAGAGACGTGGCAGAGGACTTTGTTTTATAATATGTAGTCATATATACATATACGTTACTAATTACAATATTACATTAATTATTTAAAAAAATAAGTCCATTAGTGTACGAAAGTAATGGAATAAAATGTTAATAAATAAATTACAATACAGTGAACACTAATAAAAGTACAGGTATGTTGAGCTGGGTGACCTTCGCTGACCTAGAAATTGTAAAGAAATGGGTTATAATATAAATAAAAACACTGCGTCATTGTGTTATTAATATTAGAAGCGTATAAAAGAGAACAATATCTTTGACTCGCAATTTTTTTTCTGATATACCTAGTGGAGATATAATCACAATTGAAAAGCATATACAACATAATTGTAAAGTTAAATATAATTTTATTCATTCTACCAACGTCTTTACTATGTCCAAATTCTTTTTACTTTGTCATTTCATCATCCACATTTGGACCAATGATTTGAGCCGTCACGTAGGCATAAACGGGCGTAGTGTTAGAAAGGGACAACTATATTGGGGTGGTTTTGCCGAAAATTTGAAGATGTTTACAATGTAAGCTATCATTCAGCATAACTATAATAGCCATCTTTCTCATAAGTTTAGGTACAAAATGTTCCTAAGGAAAAATAGACCGTATGCTAATAAAAATATTAAATTGAGAATACATTTGTGTTCCTAAGTTTTTAGTTTATAACAAATGCTGTTATTTAATAATTTATTAAAGCATTAAATGTACGCAAGTTTTACGAAATTATGAAATAAGTACGAACTTATTATTTACATGACATAGTGAATTTTCGAAAATAACATTCACATTATATCATCTATTATGATTATAAAGATCTCTACGTCTATAATATTCATTACCTAGCTTTTATTACGAATTATGAAAATGATCAATAAGTATTCTTAGTGTATTAGTCTACAAATATCACCAACCCGTAAATAACGTTTGCAGTTGCAGTAATACCAATACAAAGGTGGCAATTATAACTAATAGAAGCCTGTAACACTAACGACGTACTACAGAGAATTCATTGGTAATAATAACGCAGAAATATCTGCAAACCACATACATATTGCAAATATTTTAACTTAAAACCGATATTTTTAAATTACCACAGGTTCTTTCCTTTTAATTTCAATAACAGTTTATATACAGATAAACGGAATTTTCTGATTGGTTATGTGATACTTGTAACGAAAATATTTGAAGGGTGTAACGTGTCATTAATTTCGATGCACTTGTTATTGTTCCTGATGTGAGTGTGGTGCTAGTGCTGTCGTGTGTGTGCAACACCGTGCCGCGGTCATTACGCTGCATTATTTGTTTCGTTAGGGCTGGGATGGGCCCGTCCCTACTGCTGTGAGTCCAACGCTCCCTTCTGCGCGCGTATTTGAATAGGCCCGCGTTGCGTAACGCGCGGCCAATGACAGCGTCCCTGCACATGCACGGGGCGGAGTCGTTACGTCACCGCGGTCTGCCCCCGCGGTCGCGCAGCCGCCGTGACGTCACGCGGCCCGCTCGCGTTCCTCACCCCGCGCTGCTAACGCGAGACTACAGCGCCCGGATCACCTGCGGCGTCGCACTGAAACTTGCGACAAAACACTCGCGCGCTCAAAGATGGCGGATGGGTCGCCAGAGAATCGCGGCGGTCCGAAACAATTAAAAGATTTAACTTTTTTCGCAACCGATCAAGGACTTGGTGACACAAAAAAGTGCAGTGGTGGAACGTCTGACGGTGATAGTGTGAAGTTATCATTCTACAAGGAACAGATAGCGAGTGAATCGTGTGAGAAAAGTGATACGCGCGGCGTGGCCGACGAAAGCGCAACTGTGGCCGTAGCTGATTTCCGAAATTCGTCCGATGTGAACGTCACCGGTGAAGACAGAAAGAAAAGATGCATCGACAGATACGACAGCTCCGAATCTTCTGACAGGTGAGCGCTCGTAACTTTATATTATAAAAACGCGAGGACGCATTTGTTTGTTATGAGGCGCGATGTTGTAAGAGTCAATGCTCCAGTGACCGGAGGCTGTTTGATTTCGATGTCATGGCCATCGTGAAAAACTTTGGTGTTGCCAAGCCGCATTGGTACGGTTGAATGCCCTCACAATAGTACGTCTGAGAATTTGCGACACGAAACGTTTAACTAGCAATCTTGTAATATAGTTACTTTACGCCTTTGTTACTATAGCGACTCGAACGATAATTCGATAGCGTGAGACAGGTTGGCGATAACATCTTTTGCAGATGAATTCCTTATTCATATTCGGACGAAGCGTAACTTGTTTGTCGTAACTGCTAAATGGCCGCTAAAAATGTGACCTTGGCTTTTAATTAGCGTCTAGCTAGCAGTTAATTCTAATAATAAACATGGCTCTGTACACTTGAATTTTTCTTCTTATTTATCTACTTTATTTAGTGTTACTTAACATAAACAAGTTTATGAATATTGAGGCAACTAGCTAGAAATTGTTATAATACCCCACACAATATAACCAACTAATCAGTGAATGTAAAAATACATAGACATTAAAACATTATTCATTTTCGGAAGTAGGTAGTTATGAATATTTTAGTTTTGTATAAGCTGTTATAGTTTTAGTAATGAGTATGATTTCTGCAATAGATCTCTTTAATTTAGTTAAAAATACACATTAGACAGAAATCTACCATTCTATTTAATCAGTTTTGATAAACTTTCATCACAGATCTCATATCAGTTTAAAATAACATAGGATCAAAAACCTGACAAGGATTTGTAAATAATCATTTACTGTATCAATGAATATAAACTATTTCGTTTGTAATGTTGGTTTTTAAATAATATATATTTATATGCATATATATGCTGCTCTATTTCAATGATAATATAACTAATATTGAAATTGAAATCCTTACACTAATCTGAATATGTAGACTTAATAAATACAGAAATGAATAAGATTACTTACAGTGAGTTGGTTATTTTTATACTGACAAAATAGATTAGAATACTACTTTTAAATTTGGAATACACTACATTATATTTAAAAATATGTAAACCCATATTTGTGTATTTAAACCTTTACTACAATAATAAAAGAAAAACTATATATTTGTAAATATATAATATGTAGTATAATATTTCATACATATAATTTTCTGCTAACTGTAACAACTATTGAAAATAAGCACTTTGATAGCATCTTTGTCATTTTGCCTAGGAATTTTTAAGTTACAGCCAAAAGGTATTTTTATAATCTTATCTAGCTTTTATTTAATTGTAGGCATATGTGAGGTATTATATTGAACTTGACTTCATTTTAATATCAAAGTAAATGTTGGTCATTATCACAGAATGACGCAAAAAATATGTAACAAGATATGATAAAATTTAATCTTGTGTTTCCACAAGTTCAGATGATATCAGAATTGTGTATCTACTCACCTGTAGTTTATATTCAAGTTATTCTTATGAGCTTACTCTTGTTTTAATCAATCCTGTGTTTTTATTTCAATCTGTGGTACTTTACCTCATTGAAAAATAGTATGTATGCTGTAAGAATTCATTGAAAAGTTTTATAGCAATACAGGTGCTATGCAAGCGGCAACAGAGAACATTTCATATGTTACATAGGTCAATACTTAGGTTAGACTTGGCACAAGAATGTATGAGGTCTATTGTTAAAATTATATTCCGTCCCACCTGTATGCAATTCCTACTCTCCCTCTCCTTCACTCCTTTTATTACTGTTCTGTGTAAATATATCAATATAAATAAAATTAGGCTCTAATTATTTGTTAAATTATACTTACTTGTAATATAAATAATTATATAAAAAAATATAAAAATTTATTTACTAACTTATATGTTTAGGAACTTACTAACCCAATTGTGTATTGTCCCTATGTTCTATGTTAGACATATGGTGGTGGTCTAAATCAACTTCAGATCTTTTGTTGATCCATTATCGTAGAAGTTAAGCTTTATGTACATGACACTGGCAGAATTGCGGAATTTTCCACAAAGGCCAAAGACTAAGATAAAAAAAAATTATGAATAGGAAACAGGAAGCGTAGTTCAAAATTAACTAGTAACTTAACAGATATTGATAAATACATGAAGTAACAGATCTTATTTAGGGAAATGTTTAATATATATATAAATGGTCGCAAGTCCGGTAGTTTATTGGATAGATTTAAATATGTCTCATGTTAATTTATTGTAAGTAATGTAAGTAGAGGGATAAGTGAAGAATATTTTTTGGTTTTTCTTACATTTTTCATTATATTTGTAGATATATTAATACCAACTTAAATGTAAGGAAATATAAAGGAGCATATTAAAAATCAATATTAAATTAATAATAAAAATAAATAGACCTGTAAGTACCATAAACAAGAGAGCATAAGATTTTTATTCTACTAAAATATTGTAGTTGCACTACTCTTATATCTCAGATGTTAACCATATAATAATCAATTATAAAAAAAAATTTACCATTCCGTTATTATTCACTAAATAGTGTTCGCCGCATGATTACAGGAGTATTTCCATCAGTAAATTCTATTCCTTTTTATATCTACACCATATGCTTTAAAGTCAGCAGTTCATTCAACACTATTTTATTGATTTTATTAAAGTATACTGAAACTTAACTTGTGGGCCCCACGGCTGTAGAGATGTAAGAATAGTATTATTCTATATAAACTTCTCCTTTATGTAAATAGGTAATTGGCTCAACTTATTATAAGTGTAATATTATTTTTCCTCCATTTCATGCAGTCCCTCGACCATAAAGCATATTGAAAATAACAAAGATACTGTGTCATTTCTAGTAATCTTAACTCCTATATATTTCACTCATGACTTTATGTATCAGAATTAATTAACTTGGAAAAATGTAGATTTTTATGTTGACTGTTAATTAATTAAAACTAGAATATTATTGTTCATGTATATGTATGTCCGTGTACAATATATATATATATATATATATGCTTGTAAAATATAAATCCTTTATTTTTAAAACAATTGTTGATCTATTTTACATTTTTCTGTGAATATATTAGTAAGCTATTAATGATAATTGAATGTTTTTATATCAGTTTTCAATTATTAACTGCTATATTTTTTACTTTGATTACTATGACATATATTTATAAAAGTGAGAATAGAGCACTATTTTTTTTTATTTCGCTATACTTTATATATTATTTCGCCAATGTCGCCAATGTCAAGTGTGACAAATACACGAACTGTATTCTTTATCTACATTTAGTTTTCTTTTTTACATTAATTAATCGCTTCGTGAAGCTATTCTGACTCCAGATATATTTTACTATTCCTACATTGAGTGTTTTAATTTGGTGAGCGCTTTATTTCTTACTTATCAACTGAAGAAGCTTATCAAAATTATTTTATAACACAGGTGAAACATTTTTATTCTAGATATTATTATTGAATGCACTGTCACTTACATTATTTGTTATATTTTAATTATGTGATGCCTAGGAAGTAATATTTGCTTGTGCAAAAACGTGGTTGCATTTTTACTTCTGTTTGTGCTTTTATTGCCCTTTGTATAAAATGTTATTATGTTTATTCAAGGAATAGAAAATTAACATTTTACTCATTTGGGACTTCTTTCTTTCTAATTACTTAAGGTCATACATTATATGGAATTTAAGAAATGTAACCAAATTCAAATATGAGTATTGGAATTTAATGTGTTTTATGATTTTAGGTATTTAGTTAACAGTTTGTTTCAATTTATCTCATTCATAATGTAGTGTAAAAATAAATATTGGACATAATTTCATAGTATTCATAGCAAAGTACTCATATGTATATAAAATAATTATGTAAAATTATGTATCGCGTACACTCCGATGATGGCAACATTAATTGATAACTAGATTTATTGACGACATTTTCAATGCCATTCCGTTTCATATTCTATTTGCCGCATTTTTTATTGTTGATTTCTTGTTCTATCGATTTATGTTCAACCAGTACACTGAATGCGTGCCTAAAAGATTTTCCATTGTTAACATGTTTCAGTTCGTTTCATAGTTAAAATATTGTTTGATATTCATGAAATATAAATTGTAAAAGCAAAGTCGGCATGGTCGAATACTTCAATTAATTTCCATTAAAATTAATTTATTCATTTAAACCAGTGGGAATGATGAAATATATTAGATACCGGTTATTGTTATAACTTGTGTGCGGACATTCAGAACTAATTTGGACCATGTCCCGTAGTCGCAGCGGTACGATAGTGTTCAGATAATGATTGTTAAGTGCCGAATGTGGGACGCATGTCGCCCATGATATCTACGCTCGCTGTTTGGTTTGGGTGTGGCAATGGGCGCGGGCTCAGAGTACCGAGTCGGTAGAGGAGTACTGGTATATGTGCAGTTTTATTTGAAAAATGATTAAAGGGATTCTCGCCGGATTTTCGGGACCAACAAAATAAGTTGTGATTAGGGGTGTTACCGTGAAGTAAACTTAGATTAATATTACATTGTATACATTTTTATTTATTTTATATATAAAATATAGATAATGTACGTACAACTAAACATATTGCGAAAATTATTCTTGAATATTCTTAGTCAACTTTATTTTGTTAGTTTAATCATTTTACAATTGAGCCACATAAATAAACTTCGTTATAAAAATGGTTCTAATGTACTTTAAATGGTAAATCTAGGGCAACTTTTCAACTTGCGCGTGAAACTATCCAGAATACTAAAGAAAGTCGTATGACTTATTATTCGGGCCTTGGTGAAAACGCTCTATTAATTCTTACTAAACTGTTATTCTTTTATCTTCAATACAAGGGAAATATTGTATTAAGAGTCTGCTAACGAAGATTGCGATTTCATAAACTTAATTGCATGTAAAAATATAAGTAGTACTGGTTTGGTTTTGATTCCAATTTTATCTTGCCTTTTTTAAAATGGAAGTTTATCTCTCACATTGTTTCATTAGTTAAATGTTAATACGTCAAATACTATGATTTTCTTTTTAATGTAGATTAAAAATATCATATTGAAGAATAATATTTACTTTTTATATCATGACAAACCAGTTAAGCCCCGATCCATAGAGCATACTGCAATCCCTTGTCAATGCATATTATGAACCGTTGTATGTAATTGTACGACATGGAAGCCAATACAATGTTATTAAATAAAAAACAACACAAATAGAAACTTTTTATTTCTGCTAGTTATTTTTAATTTAAAAGCACACTTTTATCCGCGAATAACTATCGTTTCGACGTATCTAGGGTTCAGTGAAATCGATAAACCACTTGAACCGCCGATATTATCGCTATCTATACGTTCGTACACATAGTTGTATCGCTGTATATACACATACACTATATGCGTGCAGGCTACACGAATACATAACATATTGCCTAATTCTGCATGGCGACAGTAATCAGTGTTACTTGTACAACAACGTTGTTGTTATCGGCGCCTTTTTATTATTTCCACTTTACGGGACTTTTGATGACTTGATGTGTATTTGCGTATTTTTTATCTTATCGCTCGTTGCGATTTTTTTTTGTTTTATCATGCATTATACGTAGGGCCGTGTACAAAAGTAGGATTAGGTTATTGGAATATGGCCCTATATTGATTCGAGTTTGAAGGTCGAAAAACTTACTAATTTTATCGATCAAGTGAATTGCGTTCGTGAAAATCGGTAATGGCTGAGTGCCTTAGTATTTATTTTTGGGGGGATATTATTTATGGATATACCGATGATTCAATTGTAAAATAGTTTGTATAGGAAATAATTATGTCAAAACCTGGGTTGTGCCAGCCTTCCATGCTTCCGGCTCAGTAAGATCAAAAACAGTTTTTTAGGTAATAGTGTTAGATTAGGTCACAAAGTACCAAAACACATTACCGATTTGCCGGATAGTGAGTTCAAGAACCACGTTAAGCGGATTTTAATGTCTAATGGCTATTATTATTATAGGGTGGATCAATATATGAACGATTGTGACGTCTGGAAATAACACCCCTCTCTGTGCATCCACTAAAATCAAATGTAACTAATTATGTTATGTAAAAATATATAACATGAAGAGATAAACCAGATCGAGTTTCTTGCCGGTTCTTCTGGACAACTGGGTTGTTTTCCGAACCGGTGGTAGCTTTGACGTTTTTATAAGCGCCTTCTCGGGGCCTAAATTGAATATAATATATTTTAGATTATGATTTCGTGGTTTAGAGTAGACTAATATTGCGTAATTTCGGGGACCATTTTTGGTCATGTACTTCGGAGCACGTAATAAAATGACCAAACAGTATATTAGCATCATATCGGTGGTAACTTATGAGCGCAAAGTAATAAGCGGAAACGTTTGCATTTATTTAGTGGTGCCCGTACCGAAGTTCACGCGAAAGTTTTAACAAGTGACGGTAGAGTGGCTGAACAAAACGAAAACATGTTAGTTGCTGTGTCGGTAGGTAGTAGGGCGTTCACGCAATCCTAAGCCACAAAGGGTGAGCAGTAAAATAAAAAGTTAGGAGTTCTAACCGGGCGCGCCGGGGGACGCCAAACGGGTTTCCCTCCTCAACGTCGTGAGGTAAGCTACTCTCTCGGAAATTCATTTTAATAACTTAAACTATGCTCACTAATTAATTTTTATTAGTTCCTTTGTTAAATAATTAGGAATAATTTCGCGTTTTGAAACATACTTTCTGATTTAAATTAAGTATATATTTTGACTCGGGTGTGTCTAATTATCGCAATTATTTAATATATTTTGATATAATTATTTTTCACAGAAAATTAACACATGAATTTTACAGAAATATATTAACAGTTGAGTTAATTATGACAGCATATCTTGTTAATATCTCACATGTAACGAATGCAGACGTTATAACATTGAAATTATGTTCTTTTCTAATAGTAGCTGTCTACGAAGATTAAAAGTTTGATTAATTAGTGATTTGTGAATATTATCAGCATAACCGTATCTTTAGTTTTGTAAATCGTTTGTACGTTGTAGCATCTGATATCTCCTAATATATAAAAATCAGTGTTTGTTAGTTCGCGCGTTAGTTTTCTATGCGCTGTCATACCGTCCATCCGATTGCAATAAAATTGTCAAGGGTAAAGAAAGTACATAGGGTGGTTGGTACCTTTCATCAAGTAAAAAAGTGCCCGAGGGATAGGTCAAGTTTACATTAACGCGAGCAAAGTCTCGGACAAAAGCTAGTAACAAATAACTATTTATCAATTAATCTATATAAAATGACAATTGGTAATATAATAATCGAATATTATATTTGATGGTGTCGTATATACAATGACTATAATGTCTATGTATTTTTTAAATAAAACGAGTCTTTTTTTATTCTTCTTTTCAAAGTACAGCAAAATGACAGCACAATTTTTGATATTAGGTAGAGTAGACTACCTACTATCCAAGAGGCAATGTCTTCCACCGAGAACTTTACAATTCATAGTTGGTTAGTTGGTTCATACTGGCTTGTAAAGCCCTCGGCTATTGAATAAACAACTGGCTAACCCTAAAACAAGACAAACTAAAAGAGAGTCACTGCGACGAGTTTATCGTCATGTGTCCCATGACCGCTATCCAGTCGAACACAGTGCCCTTGTCTTACCACCCACCACGTTCGATCTAAAACTGATATAAATCCACCACAAATTAATTTAATTTTTTTAATAATATAAAACAGCTGAAAACACTCGGGACAGCTACTTACAACAAAGCAACGCGAACGACGTCGCGACCGGTCGATCCCCCTCCGCTTACCTCGTCCCGCCGTCATTAGATTCGTGCGCGGGCGCATTGGCCCTCGGCCGCACCGCGCGTCCTTCTCGGGAAAACTCAACTATTGTTCAGATTTAAGTTTTTAAGTTTAGTTTGTAACAAACGATTCAAAATTTGAAAATAGATAAATGAAGTTTTTCTTTATCTTTTTTAATTGTTGAGTTTATGTTTTTGCGTTAATGTGGAGAGATAAAATTACTTTACAAATTAAATTTGTCACTCGTTAGCCATGGAACCTTTATTGATTTCATTATAAAAGTCTTAATTTTTTAAGTCTATATTATGATATACAAATAAAGATGTCATAGACTCTAGAACTATCTATACTATATATAATAATATCTATATATTATAAGAAAATATATCTAACGAGTCTGTACTTATAGATTTCAGTGAAAAAAATTGTTGCAGGTGTCAAGGAATCATTACATATTATAAAAAAACAAAGTCCTCTGTCTGTTCGCGATAAACTCAAGAACTACTGAACAGATTTTCATGCAGTTTTCGCCAATAGATAAAGCGATGCATGAGGAAGGTTTAGGTATATAATATGTCAAGGTTTTTATTATTATCAAGGTGGGAGAAAGTCCGCCGAGCCCGCTAATAAGTAATAAAATACATTTCAATCATTTTTAGAAACGTCTGCGTGTCGTGTTTTTGGTTCAACACGCGTCACTGCTAAAGTACTGCTGCGTTCACGATAAAACCTTGCCATAGAGAATCATAAAGCATATCCTCAAGTAACATTTAGTATTAGTTTCATTAAAACTTCGATTCATTCTATCAAAAGTTATTCTAAATTTGATGGCGACGCGACTTAAGTACCAGAGAAAATTAGATAAGTAAATAGACTTAATACATTCAGATGATTTTATTAATGACTGCTTTATTAAATAAGGTTCCACGCGAATCAAGCCGCGGGCACAGCTAGTTCTTAATAAGACACAACTAGAGCATGGGGGTGTTCTAAGCGGTGAATGAACAGCTTTTTAATGGTAATGCTTAGATGTAGCAAATATCCATAAGTTGCTATGATCACTTACTATCAATCACACGTAACCTTAGAATATTTCGGAATTTATTATTTGATGTATTTATAAATGCAATTTTTTTTCTAAAATAGTGTAACGGTTTTATTTCCATTGTACGATTATTAACTTATCATAAACAGTTTATGGACGGAGCTAAGAAGGAAAACGGAAATCGAAATGTGCGAAGTGGTAACCTGATGTGTTAAACATAACAGTTGATTCTATAACTGTGACACGTGCCGTTTTATATGACGGAAGAACCTTTGAATATTGGTTCCGTTCCAGATCCTATATTATAGGATATTAAATGATAAATCTCAACTACCGTTTTGTTTTCTCACTTGAGGACCCGATAGGCGGAACTTGTACCGTCACATATCCTAACAAATCTGTATTATAAAAAAATGGAATGGAT
Organism: Antheraea yamamai; assembly: GCA_036509395.1. NCBI lineage: Eukaryota > Metazoa > Arthropoda > Insecta > Lepidoptera > Saturniidae > Antheraea > Antheraea yamamai. Next base: position 3,421,841 of record AP028436.1, read on the forward strand.
AAAAATTGAGTTCTTGCTGGAAGGCTTTACTTGTTTAAATTAAGTTTGATATATTTTTTTTTACATCAAAAATCTATAAGAACGGAAAACTAAACAACATTGTTAAATCGCGACGAAAGGACCATCTGCCGCAGCCAACAACTATAGCTACACTCTATCTAAATGACCACATAAGTACAAAAATTATTGAAATCGATCAACCCATTTGGGAATTTAATAACCTTTTATATATACATTTCTTCTGTAATTTTGTGTGCCTGTTCGAGTGGCTCCGAGAATGGTTTAGATTCATAATTGGAGCCGGTAGGTGGCGCTACGGTTGAATTTTAGATATTTTTTTATTATCAAGGCAGTGCAACGTCCGCCGGGACCGTTAGTATGATATATAAAGATATAGGAAGGGCTGAGCTGTCTTTCGTTTCTATTATCTCGTGACCAAATCCCATGCTAATAAATAAAGAACTGAGAGGTTGCTACTTCGACGACCGTTCATGATCGACCTAGTATACTAGTAGAGATAATATATTATAGCGTATTCAAAAACAAAACACATTAAATGATTTCGATAAAAACATTTCAGCTCGTTTGAGAAATGTGCCTGATTTAGTCGCGAATTTGAGTTTTTTTTCAATTTTTTGCATTTTCTGAGAACATTTACTATAGTAGTGTATATATTTTTTACACCATCAGGAAGTAGAGATTTCAACGAACAAATAGCCCCCCGACTTTTTGGAAAAAGCTGATATTTTGACGCGAGAATTTTCGATTGAAAATTAGGGTGCTTTTTTGATATTAAGTTAAAATAATGCGAAAAATAAATATTTTAAATCAAATAAATTACAGTGTATTTGGGATATAATAAGGCAAGTTTTCACCAAATTTCGTGGAAAAATTTTTTTTTTGAAAAACATAAAAATAAAAAACCCAAAAACTTGGTTATTTGAATTTTTTACCTAAATTTTGAGGTTATGTGAAAAAATTGTAAATACAAAAGTTGTAGATCTTTTTATTACCTACAACTTAGCCATTTAACTTTATTCCATAGGACTTGTAGTTTTGACGGAAATCGAGATAAACCCTTTTTTTTCCCTTAAAACTCACCCTCTCCCACTTCCCGAACTCGGATCGACCGTAATTTATTTTTCCTTTCATTTTTATCATATTCCCCTCCTTTTCTAATGGGTTTCATCCTGCTGTAATTTTTTTTCATTTTTTACCCATTTTTGAAGGTTTCGGCCCTGGTCTACAATGACAACCCTTACAATAGTTTTTGTATAGCGCAGAAATATACGAATAAATCGACTCTATTACCTACGAAATAAAATTTCTAACCTCACGATGTCGATTGTCAATCATTATCAATTAAAATCATTGACAGTTTAAACTAATGCTAAAGCAATGTATAAATACTTCTCGGGACGATAATTATGAAGCCACAACCAACGTAAAAAAAATTAGGGATTATAACATAAGATTAGGCAGCATGTGGTGTGCACCCTTTTTATTAGAAATTCCTTTTCAAGATATAAAAATAAATTTATGAACTACTTCAAACCATTATAGATCTTATTTTACCAATTACCTTAACTCATTTTATTATAATCTATATGACTTAACTCTAGTAATTCAAATTTAATTTAATTGTATGTATTAATTATTTTAATTCTATATTATCATTTTACTATATAGGTACGGGTTGACAGTTATCTTACTAAGAACAAGCTTTCGCTTGCGGCTTCGCTCGTAAGTAACACTATTTTTTCTGGATGAGAGGTACCCCATGCCCTTGTCTGTACCCTTAACAACATGTATAATAAATTTCATGATGATCGGTTGATTAGAAGCGTGAAAGCGTAACAAACAAACAAACTAACATTTGCATTTATAATATTATCAGAAAACATCGCACTCTAATGAGTAGTACTACTACTTACTAATGTAACAGTTGGCACGTAACATAAGAATTTGAAAATAAGTAGATTTTATATTTCTTGGCAACGTATCATTATTATTCTTATTATATGGTATAAAACAAAGTCGCCTACCGCGTCTGTCTGTCTGTTCGGGATAAACTCAAAAACTACCAAACGGATTTCACTGATGGATAGAGTGATTGATAAGGAACGTTTTAGTATATAATTTGTCAAGGAATTTTTCATAATCAGGGCGGGAACACGTCTGCCGGGCCAGCTAGTATATATATAACTTTTATAATCACTTTATTTCTGTAACTTTATATAGTAAAGTTTATGATCCAGTGGGTTACATTTGCAGATACAATTTATCACAGTAGAATAGTATATTGGTTTTCATTAAAATTCACCTTTCAATTATTTTTCAGCGATATTCATTATTAATTGTGTATTATTATATTATCAACTATGTTATAGTGCCCATCCATAATGTCGCCCATATTTGATGCTTATGATAAACTAGCGAAGGTGCCCGTAACCTTGTTCTCGTGAAAATAGTTAAGCATGTTTTTTTTCTGGAATCATTGTAAATTATTGTTGTTTTTTATCCAAACAGACTGACGCCATTGGCCTGACGGACCTTCAGAACTTGATCGGGCCAATGTTGGAACGCTTAAGGTGTTTAACCGCTTGACTAAAAGCTTAAGGGTTTTGGTGCAGTGCTTTTTACGAAAGCGGAGTTCTGACATATGAGCGAAGACGAGACAAGTGTATGTCAGATTGGGGTGGACGCACGTCTTATAAAGTGTGGGCTTATTATGTCTGAGAGAGATTTTGCTTTTCGAGCATACCAGCAGATGCATGCGACCTATGAACATAGCGGCTCTGTTCCGCACTTTATCGACAAGTGGTATGAACGTGAGTTACTTATCGAGGTTGACACCCAGGTACTTGATCTGGGAGACCCAAGGGATATAGGTACTCCATATAGATTGAAACGCTAAGCTTATAATTGTTTCTCAAAGACATAAAAGTATAGCGAAACTCTTATCAGGGTTGATTTAATTCCGCCATATACGAAACTATTCTCCGAGATCACGAATGGCACCTGGATATACGTACGATCTGAAGAGAACTCTATGCTTGTATAAAGCAAAAATGATGTTGTGTGTCATCAGCGTAATAGCTTAACTTGACAATCGGTGATCGCGGAATGTCACTTTTATTATTGTAATTTTAGTGTTAATACTTAATACCTGTAACCCCCCTTTTAACGATTCACCAGACCCTTGTAAAATTCATCTCTGTACTAGTTTATCGTTAAAGCTATGGCATCGTAGAAAAGCGTAATTAGATGAAAAGGTTAGGTAGTACTCTGAAAATTCCTTTCTGTGTTGTCTTCAATTTCTAAATATCTTCTCAAAATCTGTACACATGTTTTCGACATTAAACTACAGTCATGAATATATTTATACACATGTTAATTCTATTTCTATGAATACATCATATATTTGCCTAGAGTTAACACAAGAGTATTATTGTTATGATAAACAATTAGTATATTATTAATTTTTGTACATTTCGTATATATATGTGGATATTCTTATCATTCAAATTATTAAATCTAGACGAGATCGAAACGATTTCAATGTCGAATTCAGTAAAAGTTAAGTTTATCACGGAACGGACCGATATCCGTCCGTTGAATTAGTAAGTAGCGTAGATTGTTCCGACAACGTCTATTTCGCTTACTCGGTTGATATATTAGAGTCGGACGGTTACGGAATTCCTGGCCTTTGTGATGATCACAGACGGGTTTGTGTAATAAAACGACAGTGCTCTCCGGTCAGGTAGAAACTGAGTCATCAGCGCGACGCGACGCCTGGTCGTTCAACTTACGTTTATTATGTATTTATGTTTTTACTGTATGACGTGTGGACGCTGGCGCACTGCACTCTACCACCGCTAACAGGTTCGATAATTGTTTGCTTGAAAACCATACATTTTGGTAGCGAAAACTTCTTTAGACGCGTTGAGCGGTATTTTAGGCAGGTGATGGATGTATCATTTCGCGTCATGACATGCTACGTAAGCATGAGCGGCCGTGCTGCACTCGCGCGGCTTGCGTCAGACTAGCGACGCGCACGGCGTAGTATGGGGCCTGTGTAAATATTATATTGATATTTTGTATTGAGATTGCGCGATCTATCATTTATCATATGAATTATAAACCGTATAAAAATGTATATAATTATCGTTCGCAGTGCCAATAGATGTGAAAACCAGACTAATGATAATAATTTCAATTTACGAATTATGACATTTAAATAATTCACACTAAAAATTCAAAACAGAACAGTTATTGTATTGAATTTTCACTTATGTCGGCAGTGCTTATGAATGCCTCGATTTTTTTTATGAGTCACATTACCTGTCGGTACAACGACGCCCTTCGCGGTACTATCATATCTATAAACTATATATGTTATAAAACAAAGTAAATTTTCGTGTCTGCCTGTGTATTATTACCTTGGTTTTTACAAGTTATGCATTGAGTTTTGATATGGTTTTCACTGCCCTGAAGAGAATTCTCTCCGGTAGGTTTTTATGTATAAAACGTTTATATCGTATTTATATAAAGTAGAAAAAAATCGACGTATTTTAATGAAGTCGTAAGAAAGAGTTTTGCAGGCGCTTACATTGAAAATGCTGGCTAAACCTTATGAGGTATAGAAAAATAATAAACTATACTCTAGTCTCCTTGCTTATAATCTTATATTTTTGATATGACATAAGAAAATATATTCTTTTATTTGCTCTCTAAAAGGAATGTTATCCTGACATTAAATATATACTTTTAGAATCAAACAAATGTGGTCTAAATAACTTCCCTTAACACTCTATTCAACTCATTGACGCAGTTCATATAACAGCCGCTTTCGTCGTCATAGGTCTTCCAAAAAGGTGTTATTCAGTGAACTTCCCCTTTGTGTTTTCATTTTCAGTATACTTTTGATATGCGAAACGCCCAACACTCACTGCCACAGTATAAGAAATACCTAGGTACTTTGGGTGTGCTTTTGTTGAGCTTGAGAGAATAAATCTCTATGATATCATAATTTCGCATGATATTTCATAAACTGACAGCGTCCAATAAAGATTAATTTATCTGTCTGGACAGAGCAACGATAACTACATAATATAATATCTTTGTGACTGTATTTACATATTAAAAAAAATCGGTTCATAATATCGTGAATTATCTAATATTATGTGTGATATATTATAAAATGACGTTGTTAAACCTATGATCGCGATTATAAAACTTTATATTATCAATTAAAAACTTCTTATTACATCACGTATTAACAATATAGGCGAGAAAAGAATAAACTAGTTTAAAAATTGAATTTTAACTTTGTAATAAAGTTGTCAGAAATTAACAGCGGTAACAAGCTCGAATAGTTTATATTTTCAGTCTTTGAATTTAAAATTGCACGTTTTGTTTCGTGTTGAGGTGGTGCTATAAATTTCTCGTGGTATAATTTTTCGTACTGAAAGAATGATTACTACAATACACGTTTACTATATACGGTTATATTATATTAGTGTTACATTCTATTAGTAAAATGTGTAAATAAACGTAAGATAGTATATTATTTATACAAAGAAAACATAAGTAATAATTCTATAGTACAGTACCTACCTGGCGTTTGATTTATTACTTCGCGAAGAAGAGTGAGACATCCGGCTAAGATCGGGTTGCTTCGATTTTGTAAAGCGTTCTCTCTATCGCACAGCGCGACGATTGCGATAAACAAAGATAACGCTATACAAAACCGAACTAAGCCAACTATTTCTGTTTTCTTACCGACGTGTCAAATCAAAAGCCGGGTACTGTAAAACTTTGTCCGTTATTATACCTGGTTAAAAAAAATTAAACAAATATGTATTTTGAGTCGACTCCCTTAGTTTATTCTTGCCCTAACCCTTTCAATTTAACGGTAATTATTACACCTAAGGCAGGTATAGAATCGTGTGCGACAAGCAACGTCGGATAGTTATGCCGTCGGTTCCTATGCTCGGTATATGGAATTTTAAATGGGATCAACTTGGTACGAACGGAGGTACCCTTATTTGATATTAATGAAGGCAAAAGTTAATTTAAATGTTGATTCCTTCATAATTTTGTAACTGCTTTATTGTTATCTAGAGAGGTTTTCAGTGCAGATGTTTCGTCTTGAATTGACCATATATTAATCCGTTAAACAAACCTTCTTATATCGTGCTACAGTTTCATTTCTAAATTAAGGAAAGCTCTAATTAATCATATAGTTATTCAGAGAAATCCTACCGCATCACGATCGAAAATTCATTGGTTTGTCAAATTTCGCACTGAATAAGTGCAGGAATTGAAAACGTTTCTATTACCAGTTCAGTTCTACACGATATGAGTAGGACATAACAGGAAAATTGTAATCTAAGAACCACATCCTCTCCCTACACGAGACCCAATTAAGCAGAATGCTAACGGGCCGGATCGAATATTTAATTAGTATATATAAATATTTCACCTACTAACTTCGTGTAATGTGAAATTATGAACTTGTATTTATATATGTTCCAATTCAATTTTTTTTATTCTGTAACTAAGAATTTTCACTCATCAATATCTATTCTATTATTATTTGTACACAGTGGATAGTTAAATAGTATATCTTGACTGAATACGGTTTTTGCTCACAATTAACATTAATGACGGATATAACAAAGACTTGCTAAGTTGCTACTAATGGCTTTATTGAAGTGATAAGCTAAATAATTTTAACTATCGTTTTGGTAAATATACCTGTTGGTAGTTATTGTTATAGTTAATTTTAATCATTACAATAATCGCAATATTCATGCAACTCAATCTAAAAACTTGAATATCCCTATGTTAAAAGTCAGTCTGTCTTAATGTGGTTTTGAGTTTCGGACATACGTTTTCTATCTTTATTTCCTCTCATGTCTTTTTTCAAATATCAATTATTGGCCTCTAACCGATTTCAATAAAATACTACATGAAATATTATCAAAAGTTGTTGTCTATTACATACTAACTTTAAAATGGGACTTGCATCACGCATAACGCTTCAATCGTTCACGTGAATTCCGTGTCTCAGCTGGTTTTTTTTATCGTCATTTTTTATTATTGTTTAACCCCTGTAGAAAAGCGTAATGTGCAGCCTTAGATCCTTTCTTTAGGCTCAGTTTTAAACAATGTACTCAAAACACCGAAGACTATCTATACATCTATAATCTATACATATAATATGAATGTATATCGAGCGTACCTTTTTACATATTTGTGAAAAAAAATGTTGCTGGTGTCTTGAAATAAGTAATCAAATACATTTAAAATTTTTGCATTAAATTATTGTGCATTGATGTTTTTATATCAATTAATATTTGTCCATAATCCTTTTTTATTTATTATTATTTCATTTGAGAAATTAAGTTCGATGATTGCGCGAAGATACTTAAAATATAAACATCATTTTAGGTGCTTGTATGTTTAGAATAAACGATAAGGAACATCGAAATATGAAAAATAAATCCGCACGTCGTGCGTTTAAACGATAGATCAACAATAAACGAGCTCCGCAAACTTACATTATTAAAGTATGAAATATGCATGCGCAACCCACACAATGCCAGTTCCCAGAGGCTTCACTTTGCCAAAGACTTGTGAGCTTAAGCTGAGCAATATAACCGTTATAAGCCGCGCATCCTCAATACACTCGAGTCTCAAACGATTTTATCTACGGAGATAGAGTTGTAACTAACTGTTGAGAAATTCATACTGTGCTGTCTTTAACAAGTATATAGGTTTATTTAATGTATAAATAACTCTTCTCTTTATATTTATATATTTTGGATGTAAAACATTTGGCAAATAGAGTGATTGTTTGTATTTTTATTTTATTTTTTACATAATCAAGTCTTGGCAAAGTAACTATACGACGCTTCCTCTGTACAAGTATTAAAAAAAGTTTCCTACGAGAGATTGTGATATTTAACAACTTCTGTCACTGTTTTTGCTGTTGTGTGATACGTAATTAGAGGTGGACTTTGCAATAGATCTGAACTTTCGATAAAGAAGAAAATCGTGATGTGTCGTGGAATGGGTAATTTTAAAATTGTGTGTAAGATTTTAAAGTATTCGCTTGGCTAGCAGAACTCTTTAAGTCTCCTGTCAAGCATGTATCAACGTATTTGCAAGCTTTTCCATTTAACGTCGTTAAACTATTGATATGGTGTTGAAATGCTATCAAGATGAAAAAGTAAATAAAACTAATTTGTAAGTTTTTTTGATGTTCTAAGCAAACAGTATTTTGAAGTTTAACACTACGAGGTGCACATGTGTCTGTTAGCGGCCACACATATCGTATCTCACGTTACAGAGTACCTATACGTCGGAAAGAATCAGTGCAGTCAAAGGGCACCTAATGTACAAACTGGTTTTGTGTTAATGTAATTATCAGCTGGCCCGCCGCCGCCGCCGCCGCCGCCGCCGGGACCGCCCTAAGTGACTCGATGGGAACCTACGAGACTTAACACGTTACCGTTTTGTACATTTTCTAGTTGCCATAGTGCTTTTGTCGTATAGACGACCATATTTTAATCGTCAGCGGAGTTGTATCAAATTATATAATATTCATTTATATATTTCGTAAGTATAGCGCTCAAACACAATTTCACCTGACGTTATGTCACGATCTAGTCCAAGGTAAGTAAGGCAAGACACTGATTTTAGAAATTAAGTTGACTCACAGGTGTTCCAATCATAGAAAGTATAGGCTCTTTATAGGATACGAATCTAAAATAAGTTACCACTCAGCTATCGTCACTTAATTTTTTTTTAATTATATATCTTCAAGAGATGTGCAACTCCTATTCCCTTTTCTTTTAAATTGACTCAGAAGTTCATAGACCAGTAATTGGGTAAATACTAAAAATATACACAAAGGAACACAAGGGACTGATTTATCCTGTTTGTGTTATAAAAAACCAATCGCTATAAAACATTACCCAACTTAGGACCGAACTTGTCAACTGTATTGGTATTATAATCGAGGAAATTTGTGAATGTTTATTACTTTTTTGACGTAAAAACTATTAAACTGATTGTATTTAAACTTTACAGTAAAATAGATTACATAATAGAGTAACACACAGGGTATAATTTACACAGATATTGTCAAGTGAGTTGCGAAAAGCCATGTCAACTGAGAGCTGCAAAACCATTAGACTTACACGAATATAATGTATGGTCATTCATATACAAAAACTCAAGATGCACACTTAACATCTCACAGCCGGCAGATAAAAATGAGTGCATAATTTTGTATTAAGCAGTAATTTCAAATAGCCTCGCGTCGCTTGCGGCCTTTTAAAAACAACTTTAAATCATTCAGGTAAGGTTGAATTTCGAAATCATAAGTTTATCACATAACTATAACCACGTATGTATATTGGGGAGTTTTTGCGGGACGTTTTTGCGCGCTACTTTTATTCAAGACTGTGTGTCTTAGGTTTTTATATGTCAATGTGTATGGTGTTATCCGTACGTGTTCTTACTTCCTTACATCAATTAATATTATAAATACGAATGACGGTTTGTTACGTTTTCACGCTTTAACTACTTAAGCGATCATCATGAAATTTCACATACACGTTATTGGAGATACAGACAAAGACATAGCGTATAGCGATCGAATAAATTCACATTAACGCGAGCGAAACCAAGAGTCAAAGTTAGTCGTTTGCAAACGCAAAGCGAGTCGCGAGCGGTCTTTAGTATAATAACTATGTTTGAAATTCAAATTTCTAATAAGTCTTGTTACATTCTGTTTTAATTATCTTAGCCTCCTTGTGAGAAATTGTGTAGAATGCATGCAGTTATAACAGAAACTACGCTCTTGATTAGAATTGTGTACGACGCATATAAAACGAACGCTGACTTGCGACTCTGTATGATTTCATAAAACAGCTTGTACTTTATTTCTGTAGTTAATGGTAGCAGTTTTTCTAATTTATTCATGTTTTTGCTACTATAAGTATTTATTGTACTGACACCTCTAAAAAAATAAATGCACGACATATATTAATGCTGTTATATAATACCACTTATTGTTTTTGTAAATAAATAATTGCTTATATGTGTGTGGAATTAATACATGATTAAAGTTTTGCAAAAATTATGTTCTTTTAAAAATGTATTCTTTCGCAGCTGTCTTGGGGCACGCGGCGCGCACCTGCTATCGCCGCGTTCGCGTCCCAGACTTTTTACCTTTGACATTTTCGTTAAATTTTACAAGGGTCCCCGATTATTTATCGATACCATAAATTCATCGACTTCCACTATATTACTTTTTAATATCTTGAATAACATTTTGCAGCCGTATATTGTGCGGGTGCTTGTTTTGAGTTATAATTTTTTTTCTTCGTTTTGTTATGTGCTCTTCACGTAAATAATAACTCAGCGAACACGCAGATATAACTGTATCTGTGATAACTATCTTAACAAGTCGAACACAAACTATTTTCATGTAATAAAATGTTGTTGGTATGTACGTTTTATGTTTGTGAAAAAATGTAATGAGATTGTAGTCGTTAACCACGTACTTATAGCGACCGTCTGCGTGGATTCTTCGTTATGCCTTTTGGCTAAGGCTTTGAATGTTGCTGGGTCAAATACCGCGGTGCGGCGGCGGTATAATAATTCGAAGTGAGAGCTTGCGATCATTAGTAATGTATTACGTATTAACACTTCTTGTCCTTCACAAACATAAAAATTATGAGTTCGATAAAAACAACATTAACATTCGTAAGGGTGTGTAAATTATATTCTTTATTAGGAGTGCAAATTACCTATCTATACCAAATTTAGCTGTAATTTATTCAAAAGATGCAGTCGAGTAGACGTAAAAAACCCGGTTTTGCGTTTTAATTCAGTTAATTTACATTTTTTTTTCTAGTATTCTTAGTAAATTTTAATAAGCTAGCTTATATAATATTAAGTGCTTGATAATGAGTATCAAATGTAATCTATACATATAATAAGAATGTAAATCTAACGTGTCTGTACGTTTAGGTTTTTGTAAAATAAATTGTTGCTGGTGTCTTGGAATAAGTAATAGAATATATTTCAACCATTTTAGACATGTCAGTCTGTGTGTCTATCGGTTTATTTGGACATGCATCATTGCTAAAGTATTGTAAGTAAAACATCACCAAGAAAATCATAAAGCTCATCATCAGAAAATCATATCCTCGAGTCACATTTATACTCTTTGTTTCATTAGAATCGGTTCACTCTCAAAAGTTATTATAATTTTTATGACGACACGACTTAGTTACAAGAGATAAGTAGATAAGTGAATGGACTTAAAACATTAAGATGATTTTATTAATCACTGTTTTTACATATGCTTCCACGCGGACAAAATCGCGGGCACAGCTAGTGTAAACATAAAACTTGATATTTCAATAGTTATGCCGCTTATTACAAACCATCGGATTTATTGTACGTGTTTACACGTTTCGTGAATAATTTCAAGGTTGGGTTAACCGATACGCGGATCTGTAATTACCGAGCGAGTGGGCGATTTCGCATGAACGGTCCACCGGTGGGCAACCCTTTGTTATTATCTAAATTATGAACGATTAGTCCGGCTAAATGTTGCCTAAAGGCGACGCGTGTCCGTCCGCGGATGCATCCTCGATTGCGTATTCGTGAAGTTTATTTTTTACTATGTTTTATTGAAGGACGCGCAAGGACACTCTAGACACGGATTGCAAGGATCCATTTTATTCATTGTGTACGACCATTTTGTGTTACTATGTTTGTATGTTTCAAACTTCGTTTTCGGGAAAATGATTTGGCTGTTACATGAGAACTAGGATTTTATCTGGATCAATTGTTTAATACTTTATAATAATAAAATCAATTTGTTAATTATATGTAGTCTATACAATACTCTGAAAAGTACTCTATTTGCCGGATAAAGATCAGGTACTTCGAATTTATTTGTATGTATAGATTAAATTATTTTCCCGCAACTATTACAAGTCACACTTTATTGCATATGAAAATAGCCTTTTGCAACATTATTTATCATTACGTCGCTGAAATTATTGTGGTGTTTGCTAATGGAGTAGATTAGCTGTAATCTGTGGTCTAGACCAGCGATTGTCAACCACCGTGTCGCGATACATTCCTGTGTCAAGCATATCACGATGTTTACAAACTCACTTTCGTTCACTTTTGTACTATCGAGAGTCTTGTAAGGGTATCGCGAATTTGTAAAGATTGTGTTAGTGCGTCGGTGAGTAAAAAAGGTTGAGAACCGTTGGTTATTAAACAATATTGCGAAATGTTTACATAGATCTGATGTTTAAAAAAATGTGCAAGTCTAAATATGTCGTTGGAAATAATAATATCTATACATATAATAAGAATGTAAATCTAACGTGTCTGTACTTTTTCGATTATCGTGAAAAAGATTATTGCAGGTATCTAGGAATAAGTAATGAAATACATTTCAATCATTTTTAGAAAGTTCTGTCTGTATGTTTGTATGAACACGCATCACTGCTAAAGTACTGAGTTCACAATAAAACCTCATTATTCATTATTGTAATTTGAATGCCGGCTCGATTTAAGTACAACAGAAAAATAGATAAGTAAATGGACTTAATATATTCAGATGATTTTATTAGTCACTCTTTGTTATATTAGGTTTCACGCGGACCGAGTTGCGGGCACAACTAGTTTACTATTATAGTGTATCATTGTTACATTTTTTTGGGCGACTACTAAATGTTAAATACTTTTAGATCAGGTGTTCTTAATATGCATATAAGCGTCTCAAAATTGATAAAGTAGAGAATATTATGGAATGAATAACAATTTCCGTACAGCGTTAGAGAATTCCCTCGGGAATGAAGCCAGGGAATGCTCTCCTGTATTTGTGATTTAGACGGTAAGTCGGGAATGTGCTCAATGTCAGATATGAGCTGTTTCTACCAACAATGTTTTACGTATTTAGACAGTTAAGTTTGGAAATTATTATCTTTATTAATTTACATTAGAGAACAACTTAAAATACATTATTATTACAGAGAAATAAAGTTTATTTGTTTATGGAATATTAACAGAGCTTAAAAATGTTGTATATTTGAGCGTAAACTTATTAATTGTTGATACAGCCATATGGTAATGGCACTAGTATGATTGATTGACAATAATAGTTGCAGACAAGTGGTTATAGTGTGCGTTAAAACATAACGTTATTACAAAATCCTTGTAAGTAAAAAATATTTCTAATTTAAGAACCTTTCGTATTTTTTATGGGTTCAAATAGAACTACAGTTATCTTTTTCTATCTCATACCGTCTGAGCGAGACAAATACGTGTAGTGAGTAAAAACACGAATGCCCAGTCGAGCGAGAGGGTCTTCGCTTTTGATAATCTAAAGCTCGCATAAGCGTGAAGACATTCGTGGGATGCGTTTGCAGCCTAAGTCAACAATTTATTGGGTTCCATCTATCAAGACAGAGGCCGTAGAATTGTCCAATTGCATTCCTAGTTCCGGACGGTCTGTCGGGAATTCCGTAAGTAATGCTGAAACACGATCGTCTTCTGCGTTAATTGCTTCTGCGGTTTAATGCTCATATGAAGTATGCTATTATATCATAACGTTTTTCCGTATTTCCATTTTCGTTGAAATTGAATAATGATGATAAGTTTTGGTTTTCTTAGAGTGATTTTATAAGTCTATTATAGACTTTGCGATCCCTATAAAAAATATTTTAATTTTGTAATTGATGTACACTTACGTGTAAAGCATTTAAATTCATTTGAATTTTAAATTATAATCTTTTAAATTGTTGTTTTCAACAATTATATAATGCCTTTATAGTTTATCTGTTATATTTGCATAATTTTTTTATCGAAACCTGACGGAAATATACGAATGTTATGTTTTAAGCGGTCACGATACATCTGAACTGCCTAAGTTGTCCTAAATCTAACTAATATTATAAATGCGAAATGCGAATTTATTTATCTGTCTGTTTGTTACAATTTACACTTTTTCAAGGGTTAGGGTACAGGAAAGGACATAGGGTACATTTCATCCAGAAAAAAAGTATTTTTCACGAGAGAAGCCGCCGGTAAAAACTAGTATCTTATAAAAGTGTTCTAAGTACATTAATTTAGCATTATAACCGTTGCTGGTTTCACGTGGCATTTCGTGGATATTTTGCCCTAGGGCGGCGGGGTAAACACCAATTAATCCCGGCAACACGATACGTTACCGAGGGAAGGGCGGAGGGGCCTCTGATGGCAGATTGCTGCATAATCCCGGTGCATTTCTACCGCTTCCGATGCAATCGCATAGTAGAAGGCGCGTTCCGAGGGTCCTCACAATAGCAACCGAATGAGGGCTAATATATTTTTCTTTTACACCATTGTTTGTTGGATCGATCGAACTCGTACCACTACAAACGTTCTGACGATGCTTTTAACGATAATTGTGACATTCGGATGATACTTGCTGTCTCATGAAAAAAGGTTTCAAACGCAAGGAAATACATACCTTAATGTAAAGGAATAAGTAAGAACGCAGGAGTATAATTTTGAACAGATTTGTAGATGGAATTGTTTGAACGAGATGCAGGGTAAACTATAATTATTGTTTATGACAAAAACTGTAGTGATATGAGTTTATTGATTACAGGACACCAATAATAATAAAGACAATAAAGACTATGTAATAATTACTGACATAGATTTATATAAAAAAATGACATTAATTTCATCGACTCTTAACTATAAAATTGCCATGACCTAAATATAGACCATTTAATAGTTGAAAATATATTCGGAATAACTGTTAGAGAACGTTTTACTAAACTCGGATATCGTTTCGGACCACACGGACTAGCGCCAACAACTGTCGATACGAGGGGAATATTAACGAAACGTGTTGTTAATGTTTTTTTTTCGTCTAAAATGTCCCTTTCTGTTGAAGGCGTTGTTTAATTTTGCTTCTTCACGCTGGCTGTCATTTGTCGGGCTGACTTGACGTTTTGTATCGACAATGAGTCTCGTCGATGGAAGTAAACAAATGTATTTCGAAAGTTGACATCCACTTTTCATTAGGATTTCGGATATTTTCTATTTAACGTAGTAACAATATAGATAAGTGTGGGGTTTAAGGGAGGTATAGAACGTTTATGTAAATTTTAATTAGATATTTTAATGTATTTAAAAAATAAAGAAGAATAAAGGATTTTTTTTCTTAGTACTTAATGTCATACTAATTTTATTGTAACTAGTAAATGCTATCTACTGACGGTGAAGAAAGACATCGTAAAGAAAACAAAATCACACTTAGGAATGTTCTAATAGTTCCACCATGTAGTGGGCACATTTCAAATTGTATGGAATGTTTTTCTAAGTTTGAAGTCACCAATTCAACTAATATTTGATACTAGTTTTTCCCCTGGCTTCATCTGTAAGAATAATCTGTAAGGATAAGAAGTAGCTTATGCCCTCCGGGTTCTGAGGTACCTCTATACGAAATTTTATTGAGAGCGGTTCAGAGATATAGTCGTGAAAAGGTAACAAACAGACACACAAAGATCGTTTAGAGATAATAATGAACAATGAATATTCGTTAAATTATAATTTAGGCAATTTACTTTGAAATGTTCTCATTCTATATTATTATATCACCCACGGGTATCTTACGTTTTTCTAGGGAAGTGTTAGTTTTCACATATAATTAGTGAACGGTCGAGTAAATATTTAAAGTTTGAATAGTGGAATGTATAAAATTGCGTACCAACTGACCGTGTTAGCGGTCTGGTGTTAAACAATATTCTTATTATGTGAAGTAGAGGAGCGCTCTTGCGGTTTTCGTATAGTAACATTTCAGTCGTGACCTATGGGAATTGTTCACTATAGAATACCAAGGTCGTCGATATAATATCGACTGAAGCGGCAATGTGATCATCGGTTCTCAATAATAAATAAATATAAGATTTATACAGAAGTAATTCGAAACAATGATGCCTTAGTTGATAGCGTGTTCGAGCACAGTATCGAAGGACGTAGATTCGAATCTTTACCACTGATTCGGAGCTTCCGCTGAAGGAAAACATCATGACGAAACCATAGCATGGTGGTAAGGTGTTTCCTAAGTCCGTCTGTCTAGCTGCCACCCTCACATTAAAAATCTATCACCAATTACTTGTTGATTTGTTCCGGCAGCAGCACTTGAAAGCCAATTCCGTCTAGATTTGGCGTGTTACCATCTTAGAACATCGTAATAACCCCGATAAAGTATTAAGAAAAAAGTATAACACCAACAAACTTTAAAACTAGCGTAGTTAGTTTTATAGGGGTTAGATATCAAAGATGTACTAATAGGGAACATCCTTCTGCTTATTTATGTAGTGCTTTCTACGACGTATAACGTAAGAACTGCTAGGGAGTAGAAACTTGCATTTTATAATTAATCACTGGACTCTTATTAATAGGATTTTGAGGTAGTCGGTAACATTTTAGGAAGGTTAAGTTACACATGTCAGTGTCTTTAGTTCGAATGCCCCGTGTCATAAATACGGTGTTAGCCGCGTTCGTGGTGGTGATATTTGCTGTTTCTTTCTCATAGAAATGGTTTTACTGCTTTATAAAAATTACGTGTATTATCTCAATTAATTATAGACTGTATTTTTTTTACAATTCTAGTTTTATCAATGTTACCTGCATAACCCTTTTGATAAAAAAAATCCTATTTTGATTTTTTTAATTATTGTTAAAGCCATAAGAAGAAGTATGTTATGTAGCCTGGACAATGCTGTGGGAGTCGTCTGTCTGTCTAATCGCTTCAGAAGTGGCAGAACCGGCATAAACTACACAATTTAGTTGTACTCATATTTTAGATTAATAGTAGAATGATTTGGAGAACTAAGTAATAAATGTTAATCTTATCAATCTTCTACAACTTTGGGATATGACGTCAATTATACATCAGAAACACGTTTCCACATAGCTCATATGATTGTCTCTGTACGCATGTTGTGATGATAAGCGGGCCTGTTATCATGTTTAGATAATACCTCATTGATAAAATAAAACACTCGATGCGCTTATGTATCGCATAACCGAAACATTGGTGACTCCTGCCACTGAACCCCATCGGAACACTGAGTCTTTGGTAAATCTTGAACATTTAATAAAACTGCAGTGCTTGTAGCAATAAAATACTGTTTCCATTACAGCTAAGTCTCGTGATTAGCCTAACTTTTGGTCGTTGGTTTTGACTGTCTGGCGAACCGTTTGTGGTAATGCTCTAAGCGTCAATGGGAGTATAGATCATAAATAAATCACTTTTCCTTATTCTATTTACTCTTTTGTAGCGGTAATTGAGTGAAGTTAGAACGGTTTAAATTATTCTTACCTAGCTTTTGTTTGCGGCTTTGTTTGCCTTAATACTGATTGAATTTAACACTAGGCAACAGCTTTTATTTTCCAATGATAGTTTTTTTTATTCTGCAGCTCTCTAGTTCCGCACTTTTTTCTGCGTTCGTTTATTTTATTAATCATGTTAAAAATCATTTAAAATGTGAACAAATATTGTATTATTTTATTTAACTACTAGCTGACCCGTGCAACTTCGTCTGCACCAAATCGGTTATTACCGGTTTTAATTGTATTTTTAAACGCAAATAATCTTAAAAAACCTACAACCCTATTGCAGCGTTATCCAGCACTTCCAATGTGAATCAAACTATAGGGACTCACTAAACATATACCAGTTGGTATGTGAGAAATCTTTTAAAATAAGCCTAGATCTGTTCGCAGCATTACCTAAAGTAGTGTCATAAAGTGAAGATCAAAACTAACATACATTTTGCCGATAAATGTCTTCCCAGTACCCCTTGTAACTTATCACGTAACATACTGTAAAAGTTGAACTTCATTACATTAAATTTCCATTTTGTTTTAGTTGTTTGTTTTATAAGAATTTGTAAAGTATACGTGAAATCTGCATTCAATTTTAATTTGGTCACATTTATTTTACTTTTGACATACAAACCACCTTTTTTACTGAGAACTGAATTGGGATAATATACCTTTCTAAAGTGAAAGAATTTTTGAAATGGACCAGTAGTAGGTACCAAGCATTCCTCGAAAAAAAACTTTACCACTCATTATAATATTAGTATAAATAAAAAGTAACTGCAAAAGTAGTCCGGTGCGCTGTTAAGACCTTGCTAGGTAATACCGTGGTCAGTTCGAAAAAAAAAAATAACTGCATACACCTCATGATTTATTTTAATCTTAGATTCACAAACCTGCCCACTACTCAAGACTAAAAATTTAGAATAATTTTTAAATACGAAAATAGTACTGATAGAACTCTAGTTGGTTCTCTTCTAAATGAATGTACTATTTCTAGGTTTATGTTTTAGGAAAAATCTGTTCCTTTGTTTAGAAAATTTTTTATAAATAAAATAAATGTAAATATAAGGAAGTTTCGTTTACACATATTTTCTTCATATGAGGTCGATAATTACGCATAGAAATGTCATATAGCCGTAGCTCAGTTATAACGTTCTGGACATTATATGGTCCGCCGCAGCCGACGGTTCGAATCCCGGCGACCTTCTTTTTTTTGGTATTTTTTTAAAGTAGCTTAGGGAAATATAGCTTATCTTTTTAGCTAATCTGTCTGCTATATATAGCACAATGAAAATTTACCAAAATCCGTCAAAAATTTCATTAACTACAAATTTTTGACTTTCGTCCGTTATCCTGGAGAATCCCTTGTGTTTTATGAGATAAAAAGTATTCTAGATGTAATCTCGTAATATTAGTTATCACTGTGCCAAGTTTCGTCAAAATCGGTTCAGTACTTTCAGAGTGATGCGTGTTCACAGGGACAGACAGACAGACAGACAGACAGACAAAAATTGTAAAAAGATTATTTTTGGCTTCTATATCGATAACAAAGTCTACCCCAATAAAAATTAAAAAAAAATATTTAATGTACAGATTTGACCTTGCTACAGTTTTATTATAGTATAGATTATACTTCGGAGTTTTAATTGACATTATTGCCTTTATGGCGGCTTCATTATCATCTTTTATAGCCATTTTTAAATTATAATCCACAATGTCCAGCGCTGGAGCGTCTATGGTCTAATGAATGAACCTACTAGTTGTGTCGTCAGTGATGATTATGATAGATATGTATAATTTTTGGAATGCTAATAGAGTACTTTGAGAAATTTTCTGTCTGTTTATATAAAATACTGTGAAGCCATCGTTTGGTGGCAGTTTTTACATGGTAGCGTGAGCAACGTATGAAGTTGTAGTCGTCCACGATTTTAGCAACTTTATTGTACACGTATGGACATAGAAATTTAGGCATTCTTTGAGCAAAGATGATTTGGCAGCTGGAATGGGTACGTTAAAGATGCCTTTTTGTAGCAAAGTGTTGATTGAGATTACCAACTTTTGGTATCCGCGCGTGCATCATAATAGTGGTTTTTATTATAAATAACTTAGGAACGCTTAAGCCAAAAGCTTCTTCATACAGTCGAGTACCAGTAAGGTTTCTTTAACATTACTTTCAAAATGGTACGTTGCGCTCGCTCGAGTTCTTGCATGTGTGTTAAACGAGCTCCCCCTAGATGCCGACACAGTATTGGAGAACCGATTGGCAAAGAGATACATAGACCAGTTTTAGTGTTTCGAATGGCGGGCTATCACGAAGTAACTTCAATGTATAGATATGTTAATTTTTGTACTCGTTTCGATATATCTGAAATGTGTCGACGAAAGTTTAGATTTTTATTTATAGTAACGCCAAGATATTATGTATGCTCAACACGCTCGATATGACTGCAGCTACAATCAGAGTTGGTATGTTTTGAAGGATTACAATGGAGACCTCTTATTTGAATTCCTTTGTCTGGTGGGTTTCTTATATGTAACTTGCCAAAGATTATATATTTTGTTTTTTGTACATTAAGTGTCATGAGCTTCGTGTTTAACCAATTGGCCAATGTACTCAGACCTTCATTAGCTGAGACAAAGACTTCGTCCTAATCCCGCCTTTTGTATATAACTGCTGTGTCATCAGCATAGCAGATTAGTTCTGCATCCGTAATATCAGTTCGGAGTATATTATCCATATATATAGTAAAGACTGTAGGCCCCAGAATAATACCCTGAGGCACACCAAATCAGACAGGTAAGGGATTGCTCATGTAATCACCAACTCTGGCACATTGACGACGGTCAGTAAGATAACTCTGAGACCAGTCCAAAGCAAGGCCTCTAATACCAATAGTTTCCAGTTTTTTTAGTAAAATAAGAGTAGAAATAGTGTCAAACGCCTTGGGAAGAATATATATTATTGAATATAGATTAGAAGAATTTAGGTGTATGAACATCATTACATAGTACAAAACAAAGTCCCCTGCCGCGTCTGTCTGTCTGTTCGCGATAAACTCAAAAACTACTGAACGGATTTTCATACGGTTTTCATCAGTGGATAAAGTGATTCATGAGGAAAGTTTTGGTATATAATTTGTTAAGGATCTTTTATAACCAGGTCGGGACAACGTCTGCCGTGCCCGCTAGTAATATATAATTTAGAAAAAAATAATATCGTTCTAAATAATTTATTTTATAAACTACAGAGATTCCAATGTCAACATATTATTACTAATGTGTTCTATACACGATATTAAATACGTAAATCGAATAACGTAATTTCAGTTTGTTATCGACATATATGTATAAAATACAGATGTTTTCATAACTTAGCATCTCTATCCGGTAAACGGAGCATAATCCATAATAAACCTCCTATCAATATTTCATGAACCGAAACCCAATTCGAGAGGCACCGTCCGCCCGAATGGGATGTTATCTGCCCGCACTATATCCACCCGTCTGCCGTTTTGACTTTGTTGCGACGTTCCTCAACACGAGGTGTTGTTTTGCGATTAAAATAAGTAAACAAAAGGTAAGGATACATTAGATAAACAATTTACTTTAAAGCAGCGATACTCAAGTAGTTTTTGAGTTTATCGCGAACAGACAGACAAACAGACGCGGTAGGGTAAATGGATCCCAGATAGCCTGAAAGCAATCCGTTCCTTATGATATAAGGGTTATACCAAGTTCTTAATGGATAACATTTTCATAAATAAAAAAGGTAATTAATTGTTTTTTTATTAAACAAAATGGGGGGGGACGGGAAGGACTAAAAAAAGGGGACTTTATTTTATACTATGTAATGATATTACCAGTGTTTCCGGAAATTTTGTAGACTCAACACCTTGTTTTTGGCCAAGACGTTGAAATAACAAGACAATGATTCAGATGATAATAATTAATTATTTGGGACATCTGGCTAATAGAATTATGTCGGACAAATAGCCGCATATCATTTAAAAACAGCGATCACATAAAAGCGCGAGTTATTTGTACTGTGGCGCCATCACTTAACGATAAATGTAAACAGTATTAGTGAAATTCAGTTTTGTCTCGAACAACCACTATTTAAATTGTAATCCTTTCTGCAATGCTCGTTTGTTTGGTTTACATTGACATGCCCTTCAATTTGTTCATTATTGATTATCTGATTATCATTGATTGATTATTCATTCATTCGAATGTTATTTTATGGAAGGATGCTCTATGACTCGTATTATCTTACCTGGCCTTTTTTATTTGCAGTATTATAGTCGATGTAATTTTTTTTTGTAGTACCAGCTTTATTTAAAAACTTATCACTTACATGCTCGTCCTTGCTGTCTCCCTCACCCTTTTTTGTCCTTAAAGTCTGTCGATTCTTTAGTCATCGACTAACAAAACTATGCCATTCTAACTATTATACTTTGTAACGGTTTTAATTCCAACATAAAAGTTTTATCGTAACTTCTCGATTTCGTAAATCCGTCGCGGCCATAGACTCCTCGTAAATAAAGATGTACGTGGGATGGGATGTCATTAAATATTATCTTTCTATATCGTGACCCTAAAGCGTTACCACGCAGGAAGGAAATACGTCTAATAAAAAATAACGGTTTTTCACTTAATAAAATTAATCACGGATTTAAAATATCAATGTTTATCGACAATTCGTGAATTCTTCTTGATCAACTCTACGCTCATGTTCGTACTGCATCGATAAACGGAATAGTCGATAAATCAGTCTCAGAGACGAAGACATTTTATTAAATTTCACGATCAAATAACAACCGCCGATATTTAAAGTAAAAGGTTTCGATAATATCGCGATATCTTTCAACAAGTCGACACCTCGACTCCCTGTACGTTATAATTACGTTGGCGTATTTTAGGGTTGGCATTTTTTAATCATCGTTAGCATTTGTAATGCAAATAACTTGTTAACTAATTTTGGTTAAATAAGGAATAATATTATAAATATGAGTACACAATTTTACACACAGTGTTTTCAGTCCAGATTAAGCGTAGCTTGTAGTATAGTGATGAATAGATACGTATTGTATATAAAAGTCAGTCATGTGTTGGGGAGGGATCCGGCGACCCAATACTAGGGCTTATTATTACTGTGCCACGAGGACTGTCTATAAATATTTGTTCATAATTGTCATATAATATACGTGGCACCCAAGTTAAATATAATACAAAAAATCATATGTCAATATAGGACCAATAACTTTAAATTGTTAATGGGTTATACATGGATGTATACTTTTTTTTGTTTGGCATATACATATACCGGCAATTGACAAATGCCAGTGACAAATACACATTTTAAATTTAACTGTCAAATCTATACTATAATAAAACTGTAGCAAGGTCAAATCTGTACATTAAATATTTTTTGAAAATTTTTATCGGGGTAGACTTTGTTATCGATATAGAAGCCAAAAATAATCTTTTTACAATTTTTGTCTGTCTGTCTGTCTGTCTGTCTGTCTGTCCCTGTGAACACGCATCACTCTGAAAGTACTGAACCGATTTTGACGAAACTTGGCACAGTGATAACTAATATTACGAGATTAATCTAGGATACTTTTTATCTCATAAAAGCAAGGGATTCTCAGGATTGCTGTTTGTTGTCCTTTGAACACGTACCACTCTGAAAGTACTGAACCAATTTTGAGAAATTTGGACAGTGATAACTAATATTAAAGGTTACATCTAGAATTTTTATCTCATAAAAGAAGGTTCTCAGGATAACGGACGAAAGTAAAAATTTGTAGTTAATGAAATTTTTGAGGATTTTGGTAAATTTTCATTGTGCTATGTTAGAGAAGATAGCTAAAAAGATAAGCTATATTTCCCTAAGCTACTTTAAAAAAAATACCAAAAAAAAAAACCGGGGTTGAACCGTGGCGGAGGACTATATAATGTCAGTACGTTATACTGAGCTACGGCTATATGACGTTTCTATGCATAATTATCGACCTCATATGAAAAAATACGTATAAACGAAACTGTCACTTATATGTTGTTACATTTATTTTATTGTATAAAAAATGTTTGCTAAACAAAGGTGACAAGATTTTTTCCTAAAACATAAACCTAGATAATAGTTACATTGCATTGTAGAAGATGAATCTCAACTAGAGTTCTATCAGTACGTGTGTTGTTTCGATATTTGATAAAATTAGTTTTCTAAATCTTATTGAGTCTTGAAGTAGTTGGGTTCAGGTTTGTGAATCTAAGATTAAAATAAATCAGTTGAGGTGTATGCAGTTACTTTTTTTTTTCTCGAACTGACCACGCTATTGGCCTAGCAAGGTCTTAACAGCTTCACCGGACTACTGTTTGCAGTTACTATGTTGTATTTATACTAATATTATAATGAGTGGTAAAGTTTTGTTTTCGAGGAATGCTTGGTACCTACTACTGGTCCGATTTCAAAAATTATTTCACTGTTAGTAAGGTATATTATCCCAAGTTCAGTATCTCAGTAAAAAAGGTGGTTTGTATGTCAAAAGTAAAATAAATGTGACCAAATTAAAATTGAATGCAGATTTCACGTATACTTTACAAATTTTTATAAAACAAACAACTAAAACAAAATGGAAATTTAATGTAGATAAAGTTCAACTTTTACAGTATGTTACATGATGAAGTTACAAGGGCTACTGGGAAGACATTTATCGGCAATATATGTAAGTTAGTTTTGATCTTCACTTTGATGACACTACTTTAGGTAATGCTGCGAACAGAGTCTAGGCTTATTTTAAAAGATTTCTCACATACCAACTGGGTATATGTTTGAGTGAGTCCCTGGATAGTTTGGATTCACGATTGGAAGTGCTGGATAACGCTGCAATAGGGTTTTAGGTTTTTTAAGATTATTTGCGTTTAAAAATACAATTGAAACCGGTAATAACCGATTTGGTGCAGACGAAGTTGCACAGGTCAGCTAGTATTGAATATATCTAATGTAGAATAGTCTAAAAATTTGCACTTCATAAATGCAGTGTCATCGTGATTATTTATGTCAAACAACATTTAATTTAATTACTTGTTATTGTTTTTTTATAAACTACAGAAGAAAATACATACTGAAAACCATATTATAAATCATCCAAATGAGATTTATTGGTTTACAAAGTTAAAAACTCACTTATATAACGAGCACCCTTGAAAGGGACTTCTAGGTCCCCTATAGTTAGCCACCCGGGTACCCGTGCAGGCAGGTGTGCCGGCCGGTTTAAGAACCCAGAATAGTACCCAACAATCGAGGAAAGTTACGCGACCTGTTTCACTAATAAGACCCTGTTTCTCATAACAGCTGGTCAACAGACATGACCCGCACTCTACTGTAAGTAACCATACTGATTTGTCCTATCAAACTTTTTTTTTAATTTGTGACACAAGTATAGTCGTTACTATACTTGTGTAAGTAGTAGTAAGTAGTTACTCGGAATATTTTTTTTTTCATTTACTGGCAGCTGACACCTGCTTGCTTGTTTTTAGTTAAATATGTTAATTTCTTAAGTTTATCTTATCACTAACTGTAATAAGTGTAATCGTAAAATATAATCGTCGTCAATATTTTTTGGCCGCTTCGGGTATAGTCGTAAATTCGGGCTTGCCCATAATATAGTCAAGAGTTTCATGTAAAACAATCTTAAGATACTATTATAGGAATATAGCATTTATATACTATTGAGATATGTCGATACTATACATATAATATAATATATACATTTTTGTTCTACGCAACTATATGCAGAGCGGTTAAAACGTTTAGCGAGGACTATAAATGAGTTAATTCTTGTTATTAAACATCTTTAATGAGTAGTCTCAGTAATAATAATAAATATACTTATAATAAGAATAATAATAGATTATTAGATAAAGGGCAAAATAATATTTACATACCAATATAATATAAAATGTGCATGATGTAACTCTATCACAGCGATGGAGTGACCTACTCTACCTACTAATTTAAAAACACGGTGACATGGAATGCCTGTTTATCAAACTTCTTTGTTTAATATATCTGGCAATATAAAATATTAAAATCACTCAGTCGGTCTTAAAAGTGAACATCTGTCAATCAATAGTTAACGCTTTTGCTAGAGTGAAAAGCATGAAACAAATCAATCCGTCGGCAATAATTTCAGAATTGTATTTTAGTAACGGGCCGTGAGTACAACGTGTCAGTGGCAAGATTGTAAAAAGCTGATCGCTGACAGGTAATGTGTAAACGCATGCCACCGCCCGCGGCCGCACGTCGCATTTATAAACGTGCAATGTGTTGGGCACGCGACATCACCTAGAAAGGTCTAATGCCATCGACCTAGGACATCTGCCGACGTCTTATACGCTTACGCTATTATAGTGTAGAGTTATCTTCTTGTTAATAAAGAGGCAAGTAAACTCTGATAACGAGAACTAAAACTGTCGTATGTATTTCTTTACTGTTGGATATTTTGTCACGAGTATCTCTAATTGTAATTTTTTGTGACAATTATCAACGTACATCGTTATTGTTTATTATTACTCGACTGCGTAGAAAGAAAGTGATATTTTTCAAGTGTATAGCCTAAACTGTTTAATGGATTTTGAAATAGGGGTCGTTAGATATGTCTTAATTGTGTGAGTGACATAGGTTTGTAACAAAGCCTAAAATTATTACTTCGATAAGGTATCCACCTAAAAAGTTTTCGAATTGTACGTCACCATTTTTTAAAAAGATATAATGAGTGTAGTGAGCTATCCTTAAAAGATTGATGAATGCTGTCACATACTTCTTTGTAGATCTATAAAAGAAGAATATTCCACCATTCATTGTTGTGTTATATCGCAAAGGGATCAGGCAGCGTTTTCGATGATAACTCCCACACGGCTTGACTTTTCCAACAATTATTGTTATATTTCAACCAATTTACACGAAACCTTGACTTAATAGTTTAATAGTTTTTGAGTTTATCGCGAACAGTCACAGAGACAGACGCCGTTGGTTTCTTCACGCTCGCCCCCGCAAGGGGGCGTGCGGGGAGAGATAGGGTCCCTCTGGCGGAGCCCCGACCCCCGCTTCAACGGGGGTGTCTTTTTGAGGGAGTTGGCGTCCCGGATTGCGGCTTTTGTGCCTGTTGGGTTTGGTGACTTTTTCTATTTTTGAGAGCGTGTGGCTTCAGGCACTTCTTTGCTTCCGTGGTGTAGCTGTTGCTAATGTTTAGAAAGGATTGCGGACAATTGTGCTGGGGCCTCTGTCGGTGTAGGCTGTGGGAAGCCTCGGCCTCCTATGGGTTTTTGACTGGTTTGTCCTATTTTTTTGCGTCTGTTTTGTTTTAGGCTTTGGAATGGGATGTTGGCGGGGGCATAAGGCTGCGCCCGCCGACGTTTCGACCATTTGTGGATGTGGCTCTTCCCTCCTGTATTGTGTTTGCGCCCGGCGTCACCAGTCCGGCCGCGGTCCCCGCACGGCGGTTGCGCGTTTCCCGACGAAATACAGGGCAGGTACGGATGCTGTTGGCAGGATGCGGCCCCCCGAGTTTGCGCAGGACGCCGGCTCCTCCTTAGGTCGATCGCAATTTTTCGCGAAGTGCGGTCCGCCGCCCTCGCAGGCTTCGGTTATAGAATGGAAGGAGGGTGCCGGAACACTGGCATCTGTGATTGCGCCGGCCCCCTCCTGCCTCGCCGGCTTAATGTCCTATGAGAAGGATTGGTTGTGATGGCCGGTGTGAGGCCAGGCGTTTGTGAGACATGGAAGATGCACCCTCTTCCTTCTCTTCCTTTGATTTTGCAGGCGTTTCGGCACGAAGCCCTTCTTGAAGGGCTCGGTGTAGCTCTGGTTTGGTCTGTGCTGGGAGGCCGCGAATTGCGACCTTTAGGTTCTTTTTGAAGGGGGCGAGTGGCGCCTACGCCCTCTTTCCTTTGGTTATTGTGTTTGGTTTCTTCATGTGGGGGAGGAAAGTCTCCTTGGTCGCATGGTTGGTGGGGTGGCGCCGTGGAGTGCTCGGCAGTGCCAGGCCCTCCGCACGATGGCGGACAGCGCCTCGAGGCGTCTCGGTTGTGCGTCGGTGTCCCGGTGGCTGGGCTTTTGACGTCGACGGGGTGCTGTCGCGGCGTCGATGCCTGCGACTGCGCTGGTGCACGCGCATGTGGCGCCCCGGGGTTGCCGTCACGGGGTTGGGTTTGTGTTTTGATTGGCCGGTTGGGCGCGCGCTGTGGCGCCGCGCGGCTCCGGCGGGTATAGCCGTAGTTACGGGGTGGGTGAGGTTGTGGTGGCGGCGCGCCTGGGCGCCGCGCGGCTCCCGGCGGGAGAGACAGACGTGGCAGGGAACTGTGGTTTATAATATGTAGTGATTTTTTATTATGGATCAGTGATTACCGTGTCCGGAGAACGCGTCGCTCGACGTAGCTTCGAATCTTTACAAATGAGTTGGAGCTTTAGGTGAAGGAAATCATCGTGATGAAGCCACAGCATTGTGGTAGAGATTTTTTCTAAGTTCGCCCGTCTTGCTACTACCCTGGAGTTGAAATTCTATCACCAAGTACCTGTTCGTGTGTTCCGGCAGCTGCAGCTTGAGACTTGAGAGCCCGTCTCCCTTTAGTTTTAGCGTGCTTATCGTCTTGGATCACATCGTCGTTTAACATCAGATAAGATTGTGGTCAAAGGCTGTAAACCAACAAAATATTTTTCTTAAAATATTATGTTATAAAAGCTTAAAATGACTTCAATATTTGTTGGACGATAATAAATCAAAGAAATTTACCAACAATTTATTTACAATTATTCTATTAGATCTAAATGTTCTGGTTAAAATAATTATTTATATTTGTACCGCATACAAACTGCTTGTAATTCATCATTATCGAATTAACATTTAATGATATTTTAACAGGCACAGCTGTATCCGTGTGTCGTGTATATATATTCTCTGACAAATTTGTAATTTTACATTTCCTGTGATACAATAATAAATACGCGGGGAATCCTTATCGATGCGAGGAAGTTATTGAGCTGTGAAGCTGATTAATTATATCGTTTTGTCGCAAAGTATTTGCAAGGTAATTATAGTGATTGTTGAAGGGAAACCACCTTTAGCAGTGTTGAGCGATTTAAGAAATAAAATAAATTTATATATAGCTTATGGGTTCGCGTCACCGATGACCTCGACATGCTTGTACCGTATTGCGCTTGCTCTAGACTAGCGATAGTATAGCGGCCTGTGTACATGTAATATTGATATATTGTATTGAACTTGTACAGCCCACCATATTTTCGATTAATTAATAAACTGTATACAGATTTATATAATTTTTTCTCAGAATGCCAAAAGATGTGTAAAGCCGGAGTAAAGTTAATAATCTAAATGTACAACTTATGAAATTTTAATACTTCAGACTATAATTAATTAAAAAATTCATAATACACAGTTATTCCATTGTTTTGAGTTTTCATTTCTGTCTTCAGCCCTTATGACTGCCTCGACTTTTCTTTTATTTAATTCGTAAATCTATAATACTAGCTACCTGCCCTGGTTTCGCACGGGTGTATTAACTAATAAAATAAGCCGAAACTTTTCTCTACACTAACGACTATGTAATGAAATGAAATGACAATGATGTTGAATAAACATCAGTCTATCAATATTTTTGATGAGCTTCCGTCTCAGTCACTCCCTTTTTTATATGGAGATTTTTAATTTAAGTTTTTTCAAACATTTTCTTTTATATTACGAATGTATTGATTTTAATTGATGGTGATTAATTTTTATTTGTATTCAATAGATGTAAGTGAAGTATAGAAGTCACGAGTATTGTGTATTAATTTCTTTATATATTTTATATCTTGAAACGAAAGTAGTTCGGGGTCTTACAAAATTATTATTGAATTCCGGGATGGTTGATATTAAGTCATGTTTATTATACTTCTAAATAATGAATATAAATATATTATATTCATAAATCTATAATTATGAACATAAAACATGGTGTCACTTACAAATTAAGTATCAATCAACAGTATCAAGTTATTGTCAGTTAATTTACAAATTTACTAGTTACAAATGATGTCTTTCGACAAAAATAGGTCTTCTTTGTCATGAGAACACTTTGTTAATGTTTCAGTTTTTATTATCAGCGTTCAATTGATGAGAGGGCAGCTGTGTCGCCGTGGGGGAGATATATCACTACTCCCACTTATTTATACGAAACAGAAGAATTCCCTCCGATACGAACTCATTGTTGTTTGTCGGATAGTAATGTAGTAAGGGCTTCATACACACGTTCATATTATCGATCCAATCAAATAAATATGTGTTACACGCCGACTGTTCAACGGGTAATGTGACGATAAGATATGCTACATTTATTTATCACATAAATCAATTCTAGTCACTTTTTGATGTATATTTTTCTTTTGAGCAATAGTTAAGAAAATAATTTTGATAGTGTCACGTTTTTTATCCAGATATTAATAATAAAGGGGGAATGAAGAATACTCTTATAATTATGAAGTAATTATTAAATTGTGTATTTATTAAATAAATATATATAAATAAATTGTAATAATTAATCCAACCGACAGAATTGCTAAACGGTTTTCTGTGGCCGCATAAAAAATTGCGAATGTTATAATATTTTAAATTCAATGTTTTTATCTGCTATACCTACACCGAGCGGTGAGTCGAGGTCAATTATAATACAATGTGAGTTCAAATTAAACGCGACTGTGCTGTGGGAGCAGCAGCTTGCGTTGAAAAACAACCGATTATACGATTACAGCGTCGAGTCCCGTGCGCACGATTTATTCTTCGTCCGTAAACGATTGCATAACTGAGGCGCCTGCACATGAAACTGGTTCGATGATATATCATAGGAGTATTTCGATTTTATACGTATTTTTGCTGCGGGCGGCGACATTAATATGCATTCGAGACGCGTGCCCGGCTCCCAGCTGTTTCTTCTATGCTGGCGCGCGCAAGCTGCGATCGCCGTAAATGGAAACGAGACTCGCGGATGGATTACGTCGATTACATCGCAATTATCCACAGGCAGCGCGCGTAACTCGGCTCGCTATGTACCTACTTTCGCGATCTTCGTTCGGCGCGACATTGACCCCGCGGCGCGGCGCTCCGACTTACCTTATGCAATATTTTTCGGCGGCCGTTACGTTGCCATTGAACTTGTCTTATTCTGTATAAATGCGTAAACACGCGTCACTGATTACCGTCTCACGTTATCGTGCATTTAGAGCTCGACTGAGCGTTTCGTGGACGCTGTATAAACATCCTCGTGGCTTCGTTCATACGATAGCGTTGTAAATATATAGTTGGCGCGAAATAATGATTATATCGTGTGGCCGGTAACCGACAAAATTACTAGGCATAATAAAATGCACTTGTGGTGCGGTATTGTCGAATTCTGTCAGCTTTATTATATAGACACAAACCGATACGGTCCTTAAGTAAAAATTCGGGCGTTAAAAGAAATAACTACGTGTTTAATTAAACAATTTTAAAGATTGCATTTTGTTATATATTACCTCTAGTAGACTTTTAGACAAACTTTTTAAACATTTTTTTGTACGTGTTTGTAAAAACGTGATGTTTATATTGGTCTATAAGATGCTGGTCATCTATCGCCTGTGTAAAAAATGTCGAGGCAGTCATAAGGACTGCCGACAGAAGTGAAAACTAAAAACAATGATATAAATGGGTTATTTTTTAATTTTTATAGTAATTACAGTGTGAACGACAATATTTAAATTCCAGAATTTCTTTATTTTCTATAAATAAATTATTATTTACGTATTATTAGTCTGACGTAAGCCGCACAAGCGCAATATGGCCGGTAATGCTTACATAGCATGTCATGGCGCGTAATTATAAATTTACCTTCCTGTCAAAAACGCCGCTCAACGCGCCTAAAGAAGTTTTCACTTCAAAAAACAAAGGATCAACGAATACGCCGGGTACCTACTGAGTTCATCTCTAATGTCGTTGTGTGTTGCGCATGCGCGGTGAGGTCTTTTTTTATCGCTCGATGTCCTGAAAAGCTCTGCATATGGCATCCACGAGGCCGGCTTTTTTTTATTACCGTCAACGGCTAGATACGCGCGAGACAGTTATGTCGGTAATTTTGGGAATCTTTAATTTTCTTCTCACGTCCAGTTAAAAGTACTGCGAAGTCCGGTTGTACGAATTCTTTACGTTCGTATTTTTCGATGTTTACTGTAACACCGTTAAATGAGTGGGCTCGTGCAATAAACGACTCCCTGTTGTGAGCAAATGTGCGACGTGTCATTTCCTCTTCCGGTACCGTCTTAAGTCGCAGCTCCAATTTGTGATCCGTGAAATTATCTCGCTACAAACAGAGATTTCATAATGATACAAAACTCCCGCGATGTCAGTTTTATACCGTTAAAACTAATATTTTATTTGACTGCGAGTCTAGAGAAAATTCAGTAATAATACTTTTTCTGGATTCTACGAGACAAGTGTACAGTCTGCTGTAATATTTAATTAAAAATAAGCAAATATTTAAATGAAATAAATCGAATTTGATTTTTAACAGAATTGCGGGAAAATGAATGTTCACTAAGTAATCAATTAGTAAAACTTACTATAAAGTGACTTGTTACGACAGTGTATGATTATTTTTTATAAGTTACACAAAATGTTTTTGTAAAAAGTACATATTTATTTATACTTTATGTTTGCCAATGATTATGTTATTATTATCAGTAAACAATCATCTAACTGAAAAATATAGAATTTTTCGTAAAATATCTCTATTGACGAAATTGCTTGATAATTCGCTTGCATATTTGAATTTCACTGACGTGAAAATACCTACTTCTACCGGAGTATCATTTATTTTCTTTAAATGTACTTGTTTTTTTAATTATTTTGCACATTACATTTAGTTCCTTGTTTTTTTTTATATTTCTAAACTCCTAAAGAAAAGCGTAATAATCTGTGGTCTATATCCGTCTTCGAGTTTAATCCTGGAAACTACATTAAAAACATCGATTTTTTTTTAATTAAATGAATGACTTACGCTCCATCTATTGCACATTATTAGTACTATGTGAGGTACCTTGTTATAAGTGCCATAAAATGTGTATTTCAATTCGGTTCGGTCGGATGCGCAAACTCACTGGCATCAGTTTTTATCTATACATATAATAAGAATGTAAATCTAACTTGTCTGTATCTTTTACAGTTTTATAAAAAAAATGTTGCAGGGGTCTAGGAATAAGAAATAAAGTACATTTCATTCATTTTTAGAAATGTCTGTCTGTCTGTTTGTTTGGACACGCATCACACTATTAAAGTACTGCGTTCACGATAATACCTCACCAAGAAAATCATAAAGCATATTATCGAGTAACATTTAGTCTTTGTTCCATTAAAATCGGTTCCGATCTATCAAAAGTTCTTGTATTTTTAAGGACGACGTGACTTAAGTACGAGAGAAAAGTAGATAAGTAAATGGTTTTTTTTTTCGAACTGACTACGCTATTGACCTAGCAAGGTCTTAGCGCTTAAAGCACTCAGCCGATTTTATTTGGGCAAATAGCTCAAGGGTGCACGCCACATCTCGGCTCGGGCTGTTGCCTGATACATGCAATTCGCGACCTATCTGAGCTAACCTAAGCTAAGCTAATTATTCATACATATATGAGTTGTTGAAACATGTATGTGTACCTTGGTACATACATACCTCAACAACTCTTATATATATTTCGTATCGGATTATATTCTAAACTATTTCAGTTTTATAAGGGAAAAAAATAAAACCCTTCCACTTTCATGTGTAAGCGTGTATGCGTTGCACGTGTGTGGAGATGATATGTGTAACGTTGTCGCAGTGAGATAAGATTTTGTGTATCGCGCGAGCAGCGCACTCAAGAAGGGCTCCACGCCGAGGGAACGGACCTAGACTTGAGCCGCTGCCGAGGGGGGCCTAATCTGGTATAAATAAATGGACTTAATACATTCAGATCACTTTATTAGTCGCTGTTTTTTTTAAATAAGTTTTCACGCAGACAAGGTAGCGGGCACAACTATTATAAAATAAGATAGTAAGGGTGATATTATTCTACGTTGAGAACGCTATCAATCTAAAACGTGCAGTAGTAGATCGAGGTAGGAGGGGATTGGTGCACGATCGCGCGATAATCCCACACTTCGACGCAGGTAAACTGGTAACTAGCTCATTGTCCAAACGTCGCTTGAATTGAGATACAGAAGCGATAGCGGGTCGCACGTGACGACGGTCCTTATCCAACCACTAGCCCCAATCCCAGTAATATTATATTTCTCAAGTGGAAACGGTCTCGTTGTTTTGTATTAGCTCTAGGCACTATTAACTGAAATTGATAAATACCACTTTATTGTGAGTCATAAACAGCACTTGGTGTATATATTGTTCAAGTACAAATAGTACCTTAGTACTTACGATACGTTGGATTCATGACACAAATCGACTTGAGTGAATCGAATCCATTTTTTCTTAAATTTTCGTATAAACTACGAGATTATGTGCTACAAAAACTCTAAACTGCGTTTATTAAATATATCACTGATTTAACAGTTGAAGCTAATTCTAAAAATATTTAGCGAATTAGCAATTAAGTTTTATGATCACTAATATAATATTTTTGATTTGGTTGTTTTAAGACACCGGGAAAATGTATGGGAAACGAAATAAATAGATTAATCAATTGAAACTTTAAAACTATTAGTCGATCGAGAGACGAATGAATTCGTCTAGAACGTAAATAAAATAAAATCGAGGCAGTTATAAGGACTGCAGACAAGAGTGAAAAGTCAAAACAATGGAACAACTGTGTACAGTTTAAAATTTTTAAATCAATTACGGTTTCGATTATTTAATTTTTATAATTTATTAATTGAAATTATGTATATTAGTCTGGCTTTCATATCTATTGTCACTCGGAGCAATAATTATATACATTTTTATACAGTTTATTAATCAATCATAAATACATATAAGCAATACGTATAAGCTTCTTATCAAATGAATTTATTTCATTTTTTTTATCACTCAACGCGGCTGAAGAAGTTTTCACTTTGGCATGTTACTTTTTTCTTTTTTTTACGTGGGGAAATCCCTTATGGATACCCACCCTCTCGGGGGAGAGGATGGGTTATGTCCGACTCGCACGGACTAAAACCCCACGGTGTACGTCTGCCGCTATAGGTGGGGCGGCACGAGATCTCTACAGATTTCATCGTGCCACCCCAGCGGTTGGCCCAGCAGCGGAAGCGCCGCGGCCGGACCCCGTCTTGTTAGGAGATAACCGTGTACACACCGGTCGTCTCCTCCGTCCGCCGGACCTGTGCAATGGGAGGATGGGCCCCCCGACCCATCCTCCCTAGGTCCGGTTACGGTGGGAGGAGGCGGCGGTCAAACTGCCGCCTCCTCCTGCCTGTCCTCCGTTGGCGGAGAGGGTCACTTTGAGGGTTCTCCTCCCGGACCCTCTCCGCCGCCTCCTTCTGCGAGACGACTTCCTCGCAGAAGGAGGCCATTGCGTTCCACGCATCCTCGCTGCCGAGCATGGCCACAACCACGCTCGGCAGCGAAAGCTCCTGTCCTACCGCCGCAGTCAGAGTGCGACGTTGCTCCTCCCACGCAGCACACTCAGCAAGTGTGTGCTGCGCGGTGTCCGGTTCAACGCCGCACTCGTGACATACGGCGGTCGGCTCCCTGCGAGCTATCCGGTGCAGGTACCAACCGAAGCACCCGTGCCCGGTCAGCACCTGCACCAGACGAAACGTCAGGGAGCCCCACTTCCTTTGATTCCATTCCGGCAGGACCGGGCGGACGGCGTCGATCGTGTATCGACCGTAACGCGCGTCCGCCAGGTCCTGCCTCCACCTCTGTATCCTTTCCTCTCTCTCGTCCCTTCTCCTCTGTTCTATTTCCCCAGGAGCCAGAGGCTCCCCCAACAGTTTCTTAGCCGCCGTATAGTTATATACGGCGGCAAGCACCTCCGCCTCTAGCTCCCAGGGAAGGGAACCGTCCGGTAGCCTCGTATCACCCTCAACGCCACAGTGCGCTGCGCAGCAAGCAGCGCGCGAATATTGGTGGCGTTGAGGGCGTCCACCCATAACGGTGCTCCGTAGGCGGCCATGGACCGTACCACCCCCATGTAAAGGCGGCGGCAGGCGGCGCCCGGCCCCCCCGTATTGGGGAGGAGTCGTCCGAGCGCCGCCGCGGCCCCAACTATGCGCGGTCCGAGCCCCCTTTGGCATTGGCATGTTACTTGACGTAACTCGAAATGACTTAAGCTGAGACGACGTGCTTAGTTTAGTTTTAGCTTAGTTTCATACATCTAATGCCAAAACACTCCATTGTAGTAGGTAATGCGTACAAGACAAAATTAATGGCACAAAGAAAGAAATATTTGGTTGTCAAACAGAATTTTTTGGGCTTCATCACAAGTCGACCTTATGTATTTATGATCAAATCAAATCAAAAGCACTTTATTCAATTTAGGCCATAAGAAGGCAATTATGAACGTCAAAACTACCACCGGTTCGGAAAACAACCCAGTCATCGAGAATAACCGATAAGAAACTCGATCTGGTTTATCTTTTTAACAAATATATATAATACTAGCGGACGTTGTTGACGCCACCTACCGGGTCCAATTGTGAATCTAAACCATTCTCGGATCCACTGGAACACGCACACAAAATTTCATCAAAATCGGTCTAGCCGTTTAGGAGGAGTTCAGTGACATACACACGCACAGAAGAAATTTATATATAAAGATTTAGAATATTTTAGGTAAATGTCACAAACGTTTTTAATGGATGCTCGGAGATGAGATAATTCCAGGCATCACCATCGTTCACATATTGATCAACTCTATAATAGCCTTTTGACACCAAAACCCGCCTGACATGGCGCTTAAATGATAAACAGATATATCTAGTAGACTAGTTTTATAGTCATTTGTATTTGATACCTTAGGTACATTTTCAGGACTATACTAGTTATTAGTGATAATAGTAATTTAATTATTGTCTTGTGTACGGTTTAATAATTATAAACAATAGAAGATTAATTGCAAATGCACAGATAAATGTACCTCATACTTGATACAATTAATGGACTGGATATTATGATAGTATTTTTATGATTCTAGCTCTAATAATACATCTCCTTCTTGTTACTTTATTAAATGAAACTGATACCGCATTCCTGAAACTTGTTCTGACGCTATCACTCTACATCGGTATGCTTCGCTTCTCTCGCTTAGGACAACGCAGTCAATTCCACTCTGATGGATAGAATGTGATCGGTTGAGGGCATTTTTTTAATGTATTGATAATTCTCAAGTGTTGTGTCAATTTATCAATTTATATAACTAACCGAAAATAAACACAATGTAAAAACTTTATAACATCATTTGTTACACCAAAAAGATCCTTATAACGTAGAATTTGGTGCAATTTAGTAGGTTAAAATTAAAATCGATACATCGATACAATCTTAGTAGCGTAACACCTGTTCTCAATTAGGAAAAAATACGTTCGTAATTTATATATCAGTAAGGATTTACTGTACTATTGTTTTTTTTTTATTTATTCTGGCTCAACAACATAAAACAAATTACACAAAATGCACATTAATAATAATAGCTTACAGGACAACATTTGTTTTCCTATTAATGTTGTGCACAACATAAAAAAAATTGAAATAATTAAAAATAACAAAAAAAGATTATGATTCTTACTAAATACAAAATGTATTTTTGTAAAATATATCCAAATCCCTTGCGATATTATTCTCTACAAATTCTGTATAATGGATTATAGTAAAAGACATTATTTGAGCAATGTGGAACTAACGTTATCAGTTACAAAAGCCACTAGCAATAATCATTATTATCTTTAATTGCCAAGAACACGTGTGGACAACACTCTTGAATGCAGCAGTCTCTAGGATATTTTGACATCAGTAACTAAACACACCAGGCACTCGACAGTCGTAAACTAACTCTGATACTGTTAACATGACGATTAAAAGTTAGAAGTTTGTATTACACGTGCAATAGAAAATATTTTAACGATAAATTCGTATTCTTTAATATCATTAAAAAAATGTACTTTCCTCAAGTTTCGTTGTAAAGAGTTTATACACTGTGTTCACTATATTCTTCATAGGTAAGAAATTGAGCGAACTCCATGTAGATTTATGTGAATTGTTTGGAATCCTACGTTGAGCTTGAGCTTTTGGTGAATAAAAACTTCGTAAACACGCCATAGTAGTAGGTAGTAACCTAAAACGCGAACCTATATGGTTCATTGCGGACTTCAATTCTCAAGTGTAAATTCTGGTAACCAGTGCATATAGTTTTATTACGGTATTTTTTTACTCTTCGGTGAATCATAATCGGCTCAAAGTAAGCACGTGTATACTGAAACATTGTAACAATACAGCTTGTTTCGAAGAGTTTCACTCTGTAATCAAATAGTTTTTGCATTCAATTCCACGCAAATTTCTGGTTACAATTTACAATGTAAGAAGACATCGTACATCGCGAGGAACAACTTAGGGTTACGTTCCTATGTCCCCTCGAATAAACTAAACGTTAATCATGCATCGACATTGAAGTGGGGTACAGGTAGCGCGGACACTTGAGACGTCTCGCCGCAACTACATTCGCACGCGGAGTTGTTTGCCTCTGTAGGTGGCCAGCGGACCGATTCTGTTGCACGGTCGAGCGAACTCGATGCTGAAATTGATGATATAAATGTTCATATATATTTAATACTACATAGTATAGTAGCGTATAACCATTATACATATATATATATCATATATCATTACATAGTATAAAACAAAGTTCTGTGCCACGTCTTTCTATTCGTGATAAACTCAAAAAATACTGAATGGATTTCATGCGGTTTTCACCAGTAGATAAAATAATTCATGAGAACGATTTAGGTATATAATTTGTCAAGGTTTTTTTTATTGTCAGTTCAGGACAACGTCCGCAGGGCCCACTAGAGTATAAATAAAATGGAAATTCCTTCTATCTGGCCTAGCAATTCTGGAAAATGGAATTGTATTTAAGAGATATGGGACTTTTCAGATTATTAATCAAGCTACTATATATGAATACGCTGTGTAGTAACTGCTAAATAACAGTTATAAGATTTAAAATAAGTAACTCACAATTGGTAAAAATATTATAGGTGTTAAATAATGAGAAACAAAATGACAGCCCACACTTAATTGAGATAAAACACATAATCCTTTAAAATTAACAGATAATTATCACGAGAACGGAGACACGGGCATCAACTGGTACTTTAATAATTCAGTTACTACGTCAGCTGAAGATTTTACATTTAATAATGTATATCTAGTTTTATATTATTACTGTCAACTAGGGAGAAACAAGTAGGTACAAGATAATTAATTTCTCGGTTATTCAGTATGTTGATACTTATATTTTAAAATTTTGCAACGTATTCCAGACTTTTCATAGTCATCAAGAAGATATACGTCCTAAATATGCGTTTGCGTGGGAAGGCAGTGGATTGCCGTTTTTGTGTAATCAAATAAGACAATGCGAAACCCTAAACTCGGACCTCCATGAGTTTATAAGTTAGTCGCGTTTGTATTCAACTCGTCTTAGTATAAAAATCATATTACGTGCAATAAAGTGTTTTTACCTGTCTACAATTGACTCCAATGGTCTATTAAGAAGATGGACACGTTTGCAGTTAGGGTTACCATCTCTTATGCTGTGATTATGTACATATTGTAAATGAAATTCTAAATTATAAAAATGCTTAACACATCTTTTGCTCTCGGATCGATTCAATATATAGTAGTCATGAAAGGAAACGTGTTCGTGACGTCGCTTCAAAAGCTTGCACTTAACTCGACATGATTATAAAATGCCTGTCATGTCAGGCGAAATCCTGACGTATGGGTACCCTAATGTATGTTTATGCATTGGGGGAAAACAGAAAAAAAGTCTTTTGTTAAATATTTAAGAACAACGTGTCCAAACAAGAAGTAACAACATTTTATATGAATTAAAAAAAATCCTGTTATGGTCGGACTAGAAGGGACGTGTTTGGACCGTTGCCAAGATGTTCAGTTTCAATCTGTCAAGAGAAAATATTTATTATATTTGTTTTTTCTTATTGCTATTTGTTTGACACTACAGTTATTCTAAATTGTTTTATTTGAATGTAGCAGTAATAAAATACAACATAAAGATAAAAATATTTAGTTTTGAAGTTATTTTATGCGTAATGAAGACATAAACTTAAATTTTATAGAGGTTATAGGTATCATGTTTTACACAGCTAATGTATTTTTATGATATCTATAAAACGGTATTTTACAAAGCATCACGTGCACTCTGATTTATCAATTCGTTCAGGTGTCAATATATTAGAATAACCGTTTTACAGACTCGTAAATGTATAAAAATTAATAATTGACTTCTATAAAAATTTCTTTAAGAAAGAATCTTGTTTAAAGAATTATAAGAAGAATCGAATATTTGGTCAAACCTGTTTTATCATCTGAACCGGCGTTATGCCAAATAGGTTCTGGTGACCTTTAGTTCAATGGTTTTCAAAGTGTACATCGCGGCATGTGGTATTCTGAAGAATCGTGAAGAGTTAGCAGGGATCCTGCAAAACGGTTCTGTTTTCTCTTCGGAAACAATTTTTTTTTTACATTCTGAGAATAAATGTATTTTAATGTGACTGTATATTTTAATTATAGTGTTGTTTTCATTTTTGTAGCAGGTTACAGTCATTGTGCATAATATATTGTGATTAGAGCAGCCCGCCGGTAACTACAGAAGTTTGGAAACCTTGCCTTAAGTGAACCTGATGCTGTCTGTACCTATAAAAAAGGTTAAACACTATTCAATTATAAAGAAATACTTAATATATTATTATGTACACAGTAAATATCTGTTATACATCAACATAGGCTTCTTATATACTTCTCGTATTGATTGTTTATTTAAAATTATGTTCATCTATGAAATAATTGCAAAAATTAAAATGTAATTTCATTATTTGTCATTTCAATACATTTGTAATTGATTAAGTATATATAAACTGGAAAAGGAGGTTGTCTGTATCATAGCAGTGTCGCTTTTATTAATTACAAATTTTTCGAGATGCATCAAGAAAAAACAATTTTGTTGTCTTATTATAATTGTGTATAATATCTTTGCTACGATAGGAGTATATTGAACAACCAAGTATCATGGAAATTTAGTTTAAGTCACATTCAACCCAAAAATCCTATTTATATATAATATACTAATAGCACAGACTATATTTATCAAACACAACAAGTCACAGAGTTCTTTTACACATATTATCTGATAATTAAGAGAACAGGTCACTTGGTTCGGGAATCACATCATTTATCGATTTGTTTACCATCATGCGATCAATTGACATTTCGCGTTAATTAAATTCTATGAAACCCTTATTAGTTCACACTTAGAGATTAGATTTGCTGGTGATATGTAATAACCCTTGCATAGTATCACGTCAGTCACGCGATTGCAAAGTTTACTCGCGTAGCGTTCTATAACAAAAACTAATCCAGAACATATCGTGGGAAGATTATGGATATAATATCGTGTTCGCTGTCTCTAGATATTTGCAGTCTGTTCAACGGTTAGCGTGTTGGCAGCATATTAAAAATCAACAAAGTAGTGGATCACTTTTTATGTGATGAAAATTATATTTATAAAAAAATATGTAATTTAACTTGCTTCTCACAAGCATTGGACGGGAATTATTTTGTGTATTTTAAAACTTTCACAGTGATTTTATCGTTTGATTGTTTAGGCAGTTTCAAAATGAAAACTATTTTGATAAATAGTAAGTGTCACGATAATTATAAAGACCGTATATATGGTCTCTTAACGGAGCATAAAAGATAAACGAAGCTACAAATAAGTAGCTTTTACTTTATCTTGACATTATTTTAATTTGAAATCACTTTACGCCTATATTTTAGTTATTCTTAAACCTTTGTCTACACCTTCATATAAATAAAATAATCGTCATATAAATAATCTTCATATAAATTCGTTTAGAAAACAGAAACACTTTTTATTTAGATGAAAAGTGGGTCAGCGAAGGGCACATTGCTTGCTTTGTTTGGTTGGATGACGAAATTTCCACTTTTAAATAAACATTTTCGCGTGGGTTCACAACCGGATTCAAAATTTTCATAAAGGAATTAAATTAGTAAAAACCCATATTAGGTACTGTGAAGGTATTGTGAAATATTTAATCAAAATTATTTTGATTATGACAGTCATTTCAGTAGTATATGTACTTTAACTATTTCTCACATATTTGTCACATTTCTATTTAAAATGGCCAAATGCGCGAAAAAGCGAAATGCTTGCACGACAAGTTTTTAGGGACAACAACCTTACAGTTGAGAGATAGATATACTGTCTTATAATTTTACAACTGTAAATAATAAACTCTTATCACTAAATTTTAGTCTAATGACAACGTAAATTGGTTAAGTGCTTTTCAATCGATTCCAAAAATCAAAAAGGTTGAATGTTTTTTTTAATGGTTGTATATTCTTTTTAATGTTTGTTACTTCATAACTTCGTTATTTATAAACCAATTTGAATTATTTTTTCTTTTCAAGAGACTCCCATTTTAAATTCATTAGCATATTGGATCTTGGAGTTCAATGATACACGAGGTAACTCTTCAAAATCGAACAGGCAATGTAAAGTAATTGAGCTATTGGCAGATTCATGATAACCTAAGATTAGGTAACTAGATAGATGTCTACCTGAATATGGTCAAAATCGTTCTGTTGCATTAATTAGCGTAGATTTGGTGAAGTGCATTAAACGCTCGCCTTAGTAATCCGGTGAAGTTGTAAAGGCCCGTCAGGACAATAGTGTTATCAGAGCGAAAGAAAAAAAAATTGTGAAGTCGTTTTTATTTTTTGTTGACATGTTCTTCTTATAATTTCTTAAGTTCTGCCAAAATAGATTTTAAATAGCAATGGTTTTATTTTGTTATTACATTATGAATATATCTTTTTTGCATCAAATGTTATTCCATAATTACTGAGTCCTAAACAATCGCTTACTAAAAAAGTGTTCCAAAAGAAATATAGTATTTAGAAATTCGGACTTAAACCAAGCCACGCGTGGATAATGTGTAACATTTTTTTAAGCAAAAACCCGATGTTCCCACGCTTGTTCACGATAGGACGTAAATATTTTTTGCTCTCTATAAATGTATGTACCATACAAATCGGATTAAGGTACCTTGTCTAAACGATAACTAAGCAGTTTTAGTTTTGCGGCTGCCGGGTTGTTTGTGTGAAACACTCACTCATTATGTATAGTAGTTAGAATACGCGATACACGCGAGTACCTACTCCAAAAACATGTC
The DNA here is from genome assembly GCA_036509395.1 of Antheraea yamamai. Taxonomy (NCBI): domain Eukaryota; kingdom Metazoa; phylum Arthropoda; class Insecta; order Lepidoptera; family Saturniidae; genus Antheraea; species Antheraea yamamai. Next base: position 3,464,779 of record AP028436.1, read on the forward strand.
ATGCTATCGTTATTTTCTTTATTGTAAAATTATGTGACTTAATTAATTTTCATTAATAATATTTATAAGAATTCGAGCTTATTCTCCAAAACATTCGAAATATAATTACAATATTTCTTATATGGTATATACTGATTATGGCGGCAAGCATTTCATTTAGGATTGTATTATTATACATCAAATTAAATTCAGATATGAATAACTTACTTTAAATAATTTAGTATCCTAATATTGTAAATGAGAATATTTGTTTGTTACCCTTTGACTTCTTAACTATTAAATCGATCATCTTGAAATTCTGCGTATGGGTTGTCAAGGATACAGAAAAAGACACGGGGTACCTTTCATCTAAAAAAAAAACACTGTTTCCGAAGAACAGGTCAAATCTACTTTGACACGAGCGAAGCCGCGTGCAAAAGTTAGAATATTTTTGTTGACATTGATGGATGCTAAGAGGTTTAGGACAATACATTTTTTCTCATATTTTGTGCTACACTTTATATACTTTTATAGAATCTATACACAATATATACTTTTATAGAATCTATACATAAATGTCTTAGTGCGTGTTATGTCTCACTATAAGTTTTCGGAAGCTGAAGCTATAAAATTTATTGGATGTTGTTTAAATGAATTGAAACTAATTTTAAACAAGTTTTCTCTGTACGAAAACTTCGCAAGCCTTTAATATTATATTTAGACGCTCTAGAATCGTTATATCGACTCGGATATATCACGAATGCAGAGTATGGTTGTATCACGAGTGTGGTGAATTGACAGAAAATATATAATATATAAACCTACGAATTATTTGCATAAACAAAGAAGAAAATTTTCGATATAGTCATTATAAACTACTATAGGAAATATATGAGAATCAAAGTAACTTGATATTACATGACGTACTTTTATAGTTACTAGTGGGCGCCCGGTGGTCGACATTCGACCCTAGTTCATTGAATTTTTAAAGTTTGAACTTTATTAGGGTTCTTTTATCAAAGGGTATTATAACCTCTATAATCAAAGGCTTTCATCATGCATACTCAGTTATTTGCCACTTTTTTCAATTATGTATATAAACATGAAAAAATTGATGTCTAAATGAAAATTGAAATTAATTATAAATTTGAAAAAAAAAAACCGGCGGTTACATAAGGTGGTAAGACTCTTAAATACTAAGTAAACATAACTTTACGAAAATAAAAAAAAAATTATCGGACCACGTCATGACACAACTTTCAATTAATTTTACACGACACCATGGGCGCGTGGTATTTCTGAGTGATATTGAATTAAATATAGTCTATACATTATGAGGAATAGTGATATGCCCAGTATCATCATTTGGAAAAGTAATGGATACACAATAGAATCAAATTATGAACCCAAAACAAAGATGTTTATAATACTACTTTTGAAAATGAATTCATTTTTGTTCATAATTCATCATCAACTGTACTAAATATAATTGCTACATCAAGTTGAACAGCATCATTGTAACCGCGGAGATATAAGTCATGGATTACTTTCATGACCAAACAAATTTTCTTATTTTGATTTTACAAAGTATTTTTCGCTCATTTTTTATTGAATCATCATTTGAGTACACCATAAAGAAATACTAAACATTAAAATATTGACATTGACTTTAGAAATATTGCTTTACTCTTATGGCAACATGAAGCAAAGTGACATGAAGTGAAAGCAGTCTGTCCCATAAAAATTTTGACATTCAATAAAACCAAAAAGAATAATAATTATTTCAGTAGTTTCATAAATTTACTAAAGATAAATTATTTATCAATTAATATTATGAATTTACATATTATATTATTCTAAAATTAACCTACAACTTGACCAGTTGATTTGAAAGGGCATATTGTAAGGCATGCAACGTCAGTCATGTTAAAAATATTTAAAGGTAATTGGAACGTAAGAAGGTTGAAGGATGTTCGAAACGTCTTTTTCATTTACATATATTTCTGTAAAATTCAAGCAGTAGTGTGAGTAATGTATATTTTAATTAATTTAATGTACTTATAATGCATTTTATATAAAATAAATAGTTTTCTGCACTTCTCCTCCATATAAACTTTAACTATGCCAAATTTCACATTCATCCGTTCACGCAATTTTCTTAAAAAGGGATACAAAGTTTTGGCTTCACGTATTAATATATATATGATATGATATGGTTTGTTCGAAGAATACACGATCCCATCCTGATCTAACGTGAATCTTATGAAAGAGATTCCTTTAATAAGGGCATGTAATAAAAATTCTTAAACTTAATTACAGCTACAGGTGACGCGGGAGGCGGGAACGTTGGCTGCATTCCGTTTTGTTTATATTTTAACTCTAATATCGTAGCATCGCATTACTACGTACCGTATATTGGCATAACCCGAATAACAATGTATTACACGTACTTGAAAATTAGCTCGGCTGAAGCATATGTAAATTCAAACAATAGTAAAAAGTTAACAAATGAAATATTGGCAGCGTGTATCGTTCTCTGACATCTGATTCTGTTTGAACAGTTGTGTTAACACTTGCGGACCTGTTCGGTTCTCTAACTATTATTACATTATGCAGGGACCGAGCGCGGTCTGAGTAGTACCCGAGGGCCTGAAACTCCCCGCCGACGAATATTTAGACTGAATTAAGTGTACTTAATCGCCGGTGCAGCAGCCGTCCCGCTTCGGGGAGTACAATTTGAGATGCGTAGTACACCCGCGTATTTATTATGCGCATTTTACGACCAACCAAGGCTTGCTCCTTAAATTTCAGTTAACCTTAGTTACGCAAAAGTTCGCTTCACGGTTAAACGGAGTTTAAAACGGAGCTATTTGATGGGTTTTTTTAAATCACTATACGTCTTCTTGTTTATACAAAAACAACGGAAAAAGATTGAATAGTATTATGCATTAAATATGTAAAAGTAATTATATATTAGGTACGATGGTTTTCTTAATACCCAGCAAAAAGTAAAGATCAATATGACGCGACGGTTACAGTAGCTTTGAAATACTTTATATGTAATGAAGTGGACTGAGAGTGAACTAAATTTGAATTTGCTTATTTTTACAATGTTACACGATAAAGTGACGGCAATGTATTTTATGGTAAGTACAAAAAAACGAGAACCACATATATCTATATATCTACAATCCATCGGTACTTGTCATTGTCATGCCATATTAGAAGTGTCTTAGCACGCGGATTATATACTGTCCGATACAGAATTGACTGTGACAGGCTTATCGCCACGTACGTAACGAAGTCAATTCATACAGATCAATTACATAATTAACAAAGGAGTGTAAAAAAACGACCTCGAAACCTCAAAAAAGTTAGTATAAAATGAAAAGAAAACAACGTCGTGTCTTCATTTGGGACAGAAAAACTTTCGCTTTTTGTTAAATTTAAGCAGCACCCATAATAAAAATGACATCGCGAATTATACACAAGAAAACGGGAAGTAATTGTAGTAAAAAAAAAGATTCCGCGAAATAAAAAGCCCACGTATAAGTGAAAGAAAAACGAAATCCGGCCAATAAGCGGTGCTCCTGCATTGTGTGTTTACATGAAATTGTACAGCATTTGTATCAATAATAGCCGATCTCGACATCTGCCAGCTGCCGTGCCCACACCACACCACACCGCACCGCACCGCAACCGCCAAGAATGTAATTATTACAATGTAATAAACGTGTGTAACACGGCCAAAACGACTGCAAACAATTGTGTCGAATGTCAACATACTTTGAATATGTGTATTTTAGTTACCCGTTAATTATTTAATGTCATTAAAGATTAAGAGAAATGTTTATCAACCAAAATACTGATTGATTAGCGACACATTTCCGACCTGAAGATAGCAGGTGGTCAAGCGTTTTTAGAAAGTTGCCCAATATTATGCCCTATATGTCATATTACTGTTAAGGTGTTAAAAGCGGGCTTTTGCAGTGGTTTTATCTATATGAAAATAAGGTCGAATTAAGAATATCTGTTGCGGAGATAAATAAAAATAGAGAAAGCCGATTTATTTGGACTTATATAATGCGTCTATTTTAATTCTGCAAATTTGGGGAAGGAATTTAATATTTGTATTACTTATAGTTCGAAGAGGGAATATAATAAATATGTGACAGTATTATTTAGTCAAAGTTGACGGTAGATTATGGAGTCCTTGTAAGTTAAATTAGTAAATGACTAAAGAATTTCAGCGTAAATATCTTCTGTTTTCAATTACCATTCACAATAATTAATATAGGTGTCCCAAAATTAACGAAAGGTTTAAATTAAATGGAAAACATAGTTTTTAGTCTTTAGATTGTTATTCTTTCATTGAATCATAAAGTATATAGGGTTTTTATGGAATAACACATCGGGCAATTGGCCTCCACAGTTTTGTTGGTACACACGCACTCTTTTGTCTAAATTTTTCATGATATATTATTTCTTGCATAATTGTGGCTGAATTTGATGCGTTTAATTACCTCATGTAATGCACGAGTGGTTGTGGGCTTGTTGACGTAAGACCTTTGACTACTAATAATCTCATAAGAAGAAATCTAATGGTGTTGACAAGGTTTAAACACTATTTTGACCATATTTTGTATACAATTTTATAACTACGGCCGCCAAACTTTCATTATTTTTGAAATATTGTTTAATAATGTAACACGTTGTTGTATCATGCTCCATTTTTACTAACCCTATAGTATCAGCATTCAAATTGTTCTTTTTTCAGGGTTATCAACAATTTACTGCAAAAATGGTGAAAATTTCAAAACTTGCGTTACTTTTGAGACACCTTATATTTACTTGGTTTCGAGCTCTTATCAACTTAATAAGCTACTTATAACCACGGTACTTTTATTTATCAACATTAATTGGAACTATTAAATTTACCTATTTTTGTATACAACATTCTCTATATTCATTATAGTTTAGTTCTTATTATATTGGTATTTGCCTTCTCAAGCTGAATTTCCAATCTCTTTATTTAAAAAAAACTTATGTACGCTATGATTTCGTTACACAAATTACCTTGTCACCATGGCATGGAAACTATAGAACATTACCAAATTCGATGGCAACAGAGTGTGTCCGTTCGTCACATTGTTCGTATAGTCCATAGCATAATTTTTGGCAGCTCTGAATATAGCTTGTAAGTCGGTTGCGCATAGTACAATCAAGAGGTTAATACAAAACAAATTCAAAATCTTAATATATATATTTCTTGTGTGCGTGTGTATGTGACTGAACTCCTCCTAAACGACTGGACCGATTTTGATGAAATTTTTTGTGCGTGTTCCAGTGGATCCGAGAATGGTTTAGATTCACAATTGGACCCGGTAGGTGGCGCTGCGGTTGACTTTTGGGATTTATATTTTTTATTATCAAGGCGGGACAACGTCCGCCAGGTCCGCTAGTATTATTATAGGAATTTAACATTTACATTACAAAATGTAGTATGTCTATGCATGTGTAGTATGTGTATGTCTTTAAGATGTCTCGATATTATACGTACAATATTTTAATGAATTATGATTCTAGTAGATATCTGCCTATTATATTAGGTCTTTACCTATGAAATTGCCGTTTTGTATGAAAAAAATTAAACAAATTTTTTTCATGTATTTTTTATTTGTATTAATCGAAGTAATCACCCATGCAATCAATGCATCTTTGCCAACGCAGTGGCAGTTTATTGATGCCCTTCTTAAAGAAATCAGCTGGACGGGAGGCAACAAATTCTTCAAAGGCATTTTGTACCGCCTCTCGGGTATTGAATATTTTTCCCGCCAAGGAGTTATCCAAATTCTGGAAAAAGTAGTGGTCTGTAGGCGCAAGGTCTGGTGAGTAGGGCGGATGACGGAGAACTTCCAACCCCAGTTCTTGCAACTTGGAGACCGTCTGCTGTGCAGTATGAGGTCGCGCGTTGTCGTGCAGGAGCAGCAGAGACGAGCGATTGACCAATGCTGGTTGGAGATGTGCCAGCTTCTCCATCATTGTGTTCAGTTCTTCACAGTACGCATCTGCAGTAATGCTCACCCCATTTGGTAAGAAGCTGTGATGAATCACACCGGCGCTAGAGCACCAAACATTGACCATCACTTTTCTAGGGGTAAGTTTTCGTTTAGGGAATTGTTTAGGTGCAGAACCAGGATCCAACCAACTTGCTGAGGGCTTGCGGTTATCAAACAGAATCCATTTTTCATCGCAGGTAACAATGCGGTTCAAAATTCCTTAATTTGTGTGTCTGTTGAGCAGTGCAAGGCACGTCTCGACGCGTACTTCGCGCTGGCGATCATTGAGTTCGTGGGGCACCCATTTGTCAAGCTTTTTTACCTTGCCAATTTGACGCAAATGGACCAATATTGTTTTGACGCTAACGTCGAAAGCTGCTGCTGATTCAGCCGTTGATTGTGTATCATCAGCTTCCACAATCGCCTTTAATTCGTCATTGTCGACCAAAGTCTTCGGACGACCGCGAGGTTCATTTTTCAGGTCGAAATTCCCAGAACGGAAGCGAGCAAACCAATAACAGGTGGTGTGTTGGTTTGTAGTGTTAACTCTGTAAACGTTGTTGATGTTGCGTGCCGCTTGTGCCGCGTTGCTGCCACGACTGTACTCATATTCCATAATTACTCGAATTTTGAACGTATCCATGATGACAAAAATGATTGAAATGCGATGAAAATGTAACACTAATCAATAAACAAATGACTACTTTTGGAAAAAGAATTCCATGTTTATAAAGTAAATTAAATTAATTTGAAATTTGAATTCTTAGCCAAACAAAAATTATTTTGATTTGAAATGGCCAGTACTGCAGAACGGTAATTTCATAGGTAAAGACCTATTATTAAGCAATAAGTACGTAGCAGAATAACGACCATGTTCCTAATTTCAGAAGATTTTGTATGTGAAATGAAAGTTTGATTCCCATTGTATCGTCTTGTAAACGGTTTGACAGCTAGTTAACGAAAACCTGTTTATGTGAATTGAGCAGAGACACATACGTACGAGATATACAAACGTATAGAATATTTGCAAAGAATTAGAGATAAAATGAACAGATAATAAAAATTATATCATTACTGGGGTAATAAAATAACAGTAAAAACTAGAAATGGACTAGCTGTTATAGCTAGTTATAGACAAAGCTAGAATATTACCACTTCGCCACATCATGTATTTGTCAGTTATAATTAAATCCAAATAACATTTAATGAACTGGTTGGTGAGTTTTGGGTGACCGCGCACTTTAATTGAATGATCTAGGGTTATGTAGTATTTGTTTCTATATGTGGGATATATCTTGTAGCGTATATTGTGCAGGTATTATGCGTGTTACAATACCATTATTGTAAGTAAAATACATTCATAACAAATAAATAATTTGTAGTAAGCAACGCTTTCCATAGAAACATCATTTTTCGAAGTGGATGAGTCTTCTAATGTAACAAATATAAATTAAAAAAAAGAAAATAGCAATAACATGTAATTAACAACAACAAAACTATTCTGAATGCGACTGTACTACATCTAGTAATGACACCTTATCTACGTCCCTCTGATACCTAAATTTGTGTTCTGCGCATCTACTTCAGAGCAGTTAAAAAGTTTGACGCGGACTATACAACCAGAGTTGATTTTCTATTGTATTAATTATGTGAGAACGAAATCACGTCGAATAGCATGAGCTGGCGGTGTGAAACGCAAATGCATATGACGTGTGTATTGCAGGCGACTTCAAATTTTCCTGTTATGGATTAACTGCGTCTACTAGGTCGCTATAAATACAAAACTAGATAAAGCTTCCAATTGACTCATCTTTTCATGACAATGGGTGCTTCAGAAGCTAAGCGTCACAAGTCCGTGACCTTTGTAAGAAGTGCTATTGTTATTTATCAGTATTTATACCGTAGGCGAAATTATCCGTTGATGTTCGTTTGTGTTTCACTTGAGACTTGATGCATCATTAATCAGTATTTTTGCTAGTTGTCATAAAAAGCACAGTCTTTATCGTAATATACCTGTCCACGCAGATATACGAGACTTATTGGTTTGACAACATGAATGATAAACTCATAGTACATTCATTAATATTAGTTTTATTATAAGTTGTATTTGTCATCAGATCGATATTCGATAGAACTCTTATCCAAGAATATTACTTTTGCGAATACATAAAGTTGAATCAATAGACCATCATTTTTTACACCTGTGAAGAATAACGTTTCAAAATCGGTTTTCCCGAAAAAATTCTATCCGACACAGGAGTTTATTCGTTACAGCGCGAACGGTTGTTGTTTATTTTCAATAACGCTTAACGAACCGCGTATGTCATAACAGTTGCGTCGGCTTTCTCATTTCCGACATCGTCGACGCCCACCATTTATGCTCGAGGCGTCTGTTATTTTTTCTTATAGAATACACAGGCCCAGCGCCAAAGTGCGTGCTCTTTTGTGGATGTTCTCCTCACAATGGCCCGTTTCATTATGCAGCCCGAGTGAAAAAGGAACGAAACAGATGTACAGTGCGGTGCATTCGCTGACTGAACAATAGTCACGAACGGCGCGGCAGCCGATCGATCGCTGTCCTCTTTGTGAACAAGACTCAAGCGATACGACTCCCGAGCCCTCGACAGCTAGTGTGCCATTATTTGGTTCAATTTACCATGCCAGTAATCGTCTTGTCTAGATTTTATAGCCACTCACACATAATTATCAGTTCACATGTTTCAACTTATCGACAATGGTAAAGTCGGAAGCTGCGTGCGTAACGGTAACTACAATAAGCGAGTACGAATAATTCATCAGTTATTATGGTCTGAGAAATCTGTCTCGACTTTACCGAAGACCGTACCAGTGGGTGTTAAGAGTAATTTTAGGTTGTCGGCAGAAGCCGTCGATGATGAGTCGGCTCCCGGCTGACGCGCGAACGTCGCGTGCGTGCGCGCCTTGGGCAGAGCGGACGCGGACGCGGCCAAATTATCTGTACTTACGTACGGGTCCGCCATTATGTTATTATTTCGCGAACTCCCTCTTGGGTTTTGTTTGACTATCCAGGATAAATAATAAAGTAGATATTTTTATATGTATATATTGAGTGCGCTCGTGATCCCTTTATTATAATTGTGTAACATCAATTTATTTCTGTCATATTTATTAATTACTAGATTTGCTCATGATGTATATTATAGATTATTAATTTTACAATGGAAATGTATCTAAATCTGTCAGTATGAAATCACTCGCGTGTAAATAAAATTTAAGTTTTTGTGTATATATATTTGTAAAAGTCTTATTATTTCTATTTGTTATAGACGATCAATATTACGACTCTGATAACACATAGCTGAGGAATATATCTATATATATATATATGTACTTCCCGTGAATATATTTTGTTAAAATTCGGTTAAAACGTTTTTGACTTCAATTTAAACATACAGACGGAGCGAAGAAAATGTGTATGCCAAATGACTGATCAGTGTCTTTAATAGTAGCTGTCTCCCAAAAAATTGTGAAAAATTACACATACAAATAGTACTGCAGATTTTTGAATAAAAATATAAACTCTAACGAGAGTAGTATACGAATCAACTATTGTAATCTATTAGTCAGTTATGTAATAGGTTAATAATGCATAGAAAATTAGTAATTCATATGTTCCAGCTACGTTGCGTGCGTGTAAATAGAAAAATATTTTATTTGTACATTAGAATACTTGATTTATAAACATTTACTGGTTTATATTGATAAAAACCCAACATATTTGAAAGAAAAATTCATTAATATGGTGAATAGTATACATGATTTATCTATCTTCTTCTTCTATCTATACATATAATAAAAATGAAGTCTCTGTATTTAATATTAAAATTTAAAAAAAAATGCCGATTGGGTACGAAAGTATACACGCTACTGAAAACAAAAATGCAATTTTTAAAATTTTTGTCGGTCTGTCTGTCTGTCTGTTTGTTCTGGCTAATCTCCGAAACGGCTGGACCGATTTTGACGGGAATTTCACTGGCAGATAGAAAAAATTACAGCGGGTTACTTAGGGTACTTTAAATTAGACTAGCTGTTAACCGCGGCTTTGTCTACGATGCTATCTTCTAAACAGTTGGACCGATTTCCACGGAATTTTCACTAACAAATAGCCGATCTTATAAAAAGTAATTAAAGCAATTTTAATTTATACTAGCTGTTAACCGTGGCTTCGCCTGCCACGTTGTCTTCAAAACGGTTAAACTGATCTTCACAAAACTTGCACTGGCAGATAGCTGACCCTATAAAAAGTAATTCCAGCAATTTTAATTTATACTAGCTGTTAACCGTGGCTTTGCCCACAGTGCTATCTCCAAAACGGTTTGATCGATCTTCACAAGACTTTCACTGACAGATAGCTGATCTTATAAAAAGTAATTTAGGCAATTTTAATTTATTCTAGCTGTTAAACGTGGCTTCGCCCGCAGTGCTATCTCCAAAACGGTTCGACCGTTTTTTACAGGACTTTCACCGGCGGATAGCGGACATTACTCAAAGTTATTTAGTCTATTTTAATTTAGACTAGCTGTTAACCGTGGCTTCGCCCGCAGTGCTATGTCCAAAACGGTTTGACCAATTTTTTCACGGGACTTTCACTGGCAGATATCTGACCTTATAGGAAGTAACTTAAGTTATTCTATTTTAGACTATCTATTACCCGCGACTTCGTCCGCATGAAATTTAGCAAAAATATGTTGTTCACTGTAAACATGTGCATAAGATGTGCGTTTTACTGGACTCCAAGAATAAATATAATTGAAATTCATATATCTGTATCTATGTATGTAATTTGAATTATATTGTCTTTTTGGTCATTTTGGCGGCCATTTTGTTTTATTTACCGCGCTTTCGTCTACTTAACTCAGTAACCATAGTAACACATGAGAATATTGTATCGAGTTCAATGAGCAATATTTGAATTGTCGAATATTAAAAACTGCTTAGACAGATATAAAGTTTTATACCTTTATTTATATTTATGCGAGATTTCAAGACGTCAGCTCATTCATTGTATACAATTCAATATTATAATTATTAATAGGAAATTTGAAGATAGAAGGGGTCTTTCTAAAACGATAAGATAAAAGACCATAAACGTATTGTTTATTGACAATATGGGCATATTATATCATCATAATAATATCTTTAAGTCATTGTTTCATTAGTTCCTTAAACAGTGTAAGTGAGCACTGAGGTAGTTACATGGTGGGGTAAGGTTCCAAATATGTTGCCGATGATAAACCTCATTTGACACAGTTAGCATTTATATATCTAATGTATACGTTACATGTCCCTGTAGGTGGCGTGCGTGTCGTACTTACAGTTGTTTTTAAAGAGCATTTCTATAATTGTACATGGTCTCACAATTTTATATTTTTTTAATACAATTTAAAAAACGCGTGCGGAGCTGCGGGTACAGCTAGTTTTATAATAAATGTAATAAGAACACTAAAAATTGTGGATAAAACTTATAAAAACTTTGATTCGATTCTGTCGGCGCGGCGCGGCCCGAGCAGTTTTAAGAGGCAATTACCAAACCATTTATATTGAACGCACTTGTAACTTGAATACTTTGTTCAAAGCGCTTCTACGTTTCGCGAATAGATCGCCTCCAGACTTTGAGATTTTATAATTAAAATGTCGATGAAATCTCGTTCTACAGAGGAAAAGGCTAACGGTAACCGATTGAAAGAAACAACTCAGCCCCAACCTTTCATCCCTAATCTCGTAATTGTCGGTGGATTTTTTTTGTAATAGGAAAAAATATATACCCGCCCTTTGTGTATTTGTACCCTCGCACGTGTGCGAAGCGGCCGAATCTTTCCACCAATCGCAAACATTGAAAGATCAGGTTCGCTGTTGTATTTGACGAATATTGTTATCCGAACGCTTCATCGGTTCAGTTTAAAAATCATTCGAGCTTATCTCTGGCGATCTGCATGAATAATAAAAAACAAGCTAAACAATGAACGGGAAGCGGGGACGGCGAGGACAGTCAAATATTTATAAACGTTACCCCTGAATGTCAATTGGTCGATGGAAGGCGACGAGACGATTGCGTTAATAGGATTGTAATTAAAGCAGACGGAGTCGAAACGTTCCTGCGGGAAGGGGACCGCAGGTGCAAGGATAAAGGCGTAACCTTTACAACAGCTGTTCGGTGCTATGAAGGAAATGGCTACACGCCCTATCGAGCTGATGAAAAATAAGAAGAGTTGCACATTAATCTATTTCTAATTTATAAATTAAATGGAAGGAACAGATGTGGTTTTATAGCGTTTAGCGTAGTATAAATTTAATGTTGAACCGGCAGCTGTGAGTTATGTTTATATTTTGTACGATGTGGTAAATTTATTATTGTAACGCACAGGGCAACCTGTGTCCTGCGCTACCGTTCAATTCGCTACGTACACGAGCAAAGGCCGCCGACAACTCTGACGCCACCGCACCAATGTTAATGGGACTAATGCCGTTGAATCTCATGGACGGCTCGCCTAAAGGCCATTTGAATATTAATATGACTGCGTATTCGTTTAGCCGTATATCGTATCGTGCATACATTATAATGTTATGTGCTTATAAATAAGCTGACTTTGTAATGAGGTAGGCCGTTATAATGTGTGAATCCAATTTGAGGGTACACGGAACGGTATAAATCAGTAACTAGCTGCAGTCGTTTAAAATTGTTCTTTATGAAGTTACCGAGTTTTATTAAGAAAAGAGAATATACCCACTGAAGCGTTTAAAAAGCAATTTCAGCAAGATTTAGAATCATTTGGCGATATTCCGCTCGTTTCCGTGCCGAAGAGTATGTTTGAAGTTCTAGGTGTTGCCAATTTCGTTCGTAACCGCAATACACGATAAAGGGCATCCTTCACTTTCACTACTCGGGATACCTTTAAAATCCTTTGATAAATTACTATTTCATCTTGGGATTTCGATTTTCGCATCGAACTTTTCGGGATTTCGCCCCTCGCGTTTCGGTGGGGTCGATTCCTGCGCGTCGGTAATCCGGTCCCAGGGCCGGACAGTTTTGTCGGGGGTTTTTAATTTGGATGCCGCCCGCTGTGAACGGATTATCAGGCCGGCAGAGTCGCAATTAGTTGTCGCGCTGAGGTCGCATCGCCGTCACATGCTATAGAGACTTTGCGAGGATTAACTCGAAGCCGTTATGCGAACTTTGCCTTAGATCATTTACTTTTCAAGACGGTAAAGTATCTCTTTATAAACTTTGACTCCAGCCCACTTCGATGACGTTCAATTTAAGTTTTGTTTTAGTTATATATACATACAAAGGTTTATTTTGTTGCTATGAAATCATTCTTTGGTGGTCACCATTTGATCCTTTGTAACTTGGATCATACAAACAAACTTTCATGTCGCTAAATTTGAAACTGACCATCTGCTATAATATTTCATCCTCCTTTTAAGCTCCTCATGAAGTGATTTTCTAAAAAATCCTTATGTATTAACTCTACACCTTAAAAGGGGACCAATCCACATATGATATTTGTCGTTTTAGAAGTTTTGTATTTTTTATTTGTTTTGCTGCTGTGTTGTTTGTACGGATCATTCCAAGATGTACGTATATCTATACTCTATACTAATATTATAAAGAGGTAAAGTTTGTGAGTTTGTGACGTTGTGGCGTTGTAAGGGGTAATCTCAGGAACTACTGGTCCGATTTGAATAATTCTTTCAGTGTTATATAGTTCATTCATCGAGAATGGTTATAGGCTATACATCATCACGCTAAGGCCAATAGGAGCGGAGCACAGATGAAAAATGTTTCAAAATCGAGATGTTTTTTTCTTTTTGAGAGCTTCTGCTGTGTGTCAGCGTTAGCCCAGAGTAGTAACTATTATTACGCGGACGAAGTCGCGGGCAGGGGCTATAATCTATATACTAATATTATAAAGAAGTAAAGTTTGTGAGTTTGTGACGTTGTAGGGGGTAATCTCAGGAACTACTAAACCGATTTTGAATATTCTTTTACCAATAGAATGCCACGTTATTTATGAGTGTCATTGGCTACATATCATCACGCTTAGACCAATAGGAGCGGAGCAACAATGGAAAATGTTTTAAAATCGGGGTATTTTTTCCTTTTGAGAGCTTCCGCTGCGTCTTAGCCCAAAATAACTATTCCACGCGTGCGAAGTCGCGGGCAGAAGCTATTAACTAATTACATTATCTATAATCTATACTAATATTATAAAGAGGTAAAGTTTGTGAGGTTGTAGGGGGTAATATTTGGGGAGTCGGAGAAAAATGGTCGAACGAAAACGTTTCTTACGAACGCTGCCTCAACTATGAGATATATATGATTGATTTCTAGAGAAAAGTTGTAGCTTGATAATGCCTATTACCGCCCAACGAAGTGGGCACGGGTCGGCTAGTATTTTATAATTCGGAAGGCTTATTTTTTAAATACTTATTATAAATAAACGTAAGATTTTAAAGTGTACGTCGGAGAACGTATATGATAATACGTGTTATTGTATTTAAAAAATGTTTCATTTACAATCGGGCTGTAGAATCTGCACGAAGAGGGTTTTATAATCGAGTTCAGAACAATTTATATCCTTCAAACGCTTAAAAACAATATTGCTTTGAGTTTCACCTGCCTCCCGCTGTACACGGTGAACGGTTTCCGTGCCACCACTTTAAACCGTTCCTCAGGGAATACTCCAATTTCCTGACTTATGTTCCGAACAATTTTCCCTTGTTTTAATACCGTGGTTTTATTAAAATCCCCTTTAATTTTAGTACTTTATTCAAGAAACCTTAAAATTTTAACGCCATATCTGAAGTAGGCGTAATATTCATTTTATTCTCAAAAATCATCACTTTATTGAGTAATTCGTATAATAAATAAATTATTAAAAATCTATATTATTAAATCATCACTAGCACTAGGTGCTTTCGACGTAGTTATCGATAAATTGGGCACTACCATGTATTTTAACTGGACTAAATCTGTTTTAACAGCGTGTCATTTTTAACTTGTAATTCTGTTTTTTTTTTCGTATGAGAGTTATGGTTTATAATTTTAATTTACTTCTATCAAATTCTATAATTCCTGCTTAGCCCTTATAGAAAAGTGTAGTGTAGCTTAGTCACATAAAAGTTCGTTCAGCTATTTCGAAGACTAAACCCGATGAAACAACAAAAACTACAATATAGTTTTTGCCCGCCCCAGCTTCGAATACATGTACTAATAAAATAAAATAGTAACGTAAATCTAACGTGTCTGTAGTTTTTACATTTTTGGAAAAATCAAATTTTTGCTGGTGTCTAGGAATAAGTAATAATATACATTTCAATTATCTTTAGTAATGTCTGTCTGTCTATCTATTTGTTTGGACACGCATCACTGCGACAATACTGCGTTCATTATAAAACCTCTTCAAGAAAACCATAAAGCGAGTAATATTTGTTTCATTAAAATCGGTTCGGTTTATCGAAAGTTATTGTAAGTTTAATGACGCCGCGACTCAGTACGAAAGAAAAGTAGATAATTAATTATTAAATGGACTTAATACATTCAGACGATTATATTAATCACTGTTTTTTACATTAGGTTCCACGCGGACGGATTCGTGGGCACAGCTAGTATAGTGCATAATCAGAACTGTTAGGTTTTTTCAAATTCTATAATGTACAGTTAGACCAGTTTTTATTATGAATTCTAATGATACGGTTTATTTTTATTTTTTGTCGTCGATGACGTCACTCATTCAGTAAACGATAACATGTGTAGTGTAGTGCGCTGTGCACAATAGCTATGCTAATCGCCGAGATTGCGATTAAACAATAACAGGGTCGGTCGGCCGTGAGCTCTGAGCTCGCGAATCGCACCATCGATCGATACCATCCCGTCCGTGCCATCTGGTATATTCTCGCGACCAGTGCGCCCTGCACGATAACCACACTTTTTGATTATTATTCTTTAAAAAAATATATACTGTTATCGCAAATTAAACAGCTTAATAATGCAAATATTTTACAATGCCTGCAGACTATATATATTTTGTCAATGAAAATAATACGTCGGAATAAAAAAAAAGACCGAGACGTATATACTATGCAAGAGTTGTCAAGAAAAACAATGAGAAGAACTTACAAGAACTTTCATTAATTTATATTATTACTAGCGGGCCCGGCGGACGTTGTCCAGCCTTGATAATTAAAAAAAAAACAAAAGTCAACCGCAGCGCCACCTACCGGGTCCAATTGAATCTAAACCATTCTTAGATCCACTGGAACACGCACACAAAATTTCATCAAAATCGGTCCAGCCGTTTAGCAGGAGTGCAGTGACATACACACGTACAGAAGAAATTTATATATAAAGACTAGCGGTCCCGGCGGACGTTGTCCTACCTTGATAATAAAAAAAGTTCTAAAATTCAGCCGCAGCGCCACCTACCGGGTCTAATTGTGAATCTAAACCGTTCTCGGATCCACTCGAACACGCACACAAAACTTCATCAAAATCGGTTCGGTCGTTTAGGAGGAGTTCGGTGACATACACACGCACAGAAGAAATTTATACGTAAAGATTGAGATGCATGTTTATTTTGGAATGCAAATCTTCATAAACAGTAACGTACCACTTCATTTATTATAGTCTGAGTAATCACTTCATAGAATAAACTTAAGTTATTTTGAATTGAATTGAAAGAAGATAAAAACAAAAATATTGACAAGAAATAAAAATGGAATTTTCCACATTTGTGTGAATACGTCTTTATGTTTAGATACAGTTGAATTACGTGAGGGTCATTTGCGACTTTTTATTGTAAACATCGATCATCGGCTACTATAATAGACTCTAATTTTATAACAAGTTTTAACGTCTGCGTTAAAAGTTGTTTTATTTTTAACTGTTATCGTATTTGTCACAGTACTTACTTATCTTTTTATCTTATTACCATTTCATTTCATGTTGTTTCTTTATTTATAAAATTCCGGTGTTCGTAATTATTCTCGTAAACAGCTTTACCGATTTTGATGATTTTTTGAAGTGAAAACTTCTTCAGCCGCATTGAGCGATTTAAAAATTTACATGCTCGTGAGGTTGCTTGTGTCAGACTAGCGATGCGTGGTATAGCGGCCTGTGTACACGTAATATTCATATTTTGTATTCAGCTTGTGCAGTGCGTCATATTTTTGATTAATTAAAAACTGTGTAAAAATGTATATAATTATTGCTCCGAGTGCAAATAGATGCGAAAATCACACTTACGTTAATAATTTTAATTTACAAATTATGAAATTCAAATAACTCATCTAAAAATTAAAAAAAGAACACAACTATTACATTGTTTTAAGTTTTCCCTTTTGCCGGCAGTCCTTATGGCTGCCTCGACTTGTTCTTTGTACTTATAAGGTCTTTTTTTTCGGACTGACTACGCTATTGACCTAGCAAGGTTTTAACAGCTTCAACAAACTACACTTATGAGGTCACCTGGACATTTCTTGACTACTATTGAATTCAATAGGTAGCGCTGTTGTTAGGCACACCTAGTTACATATAAAATTAAAAAACACAAATTTGTTTAAAAGTGTGTTAAAAGTAAGACAGTTAGTAGAAACTTAAAAAAAAATATTTGCTTCGTCTTTGCAATGTTATTTATATATTGACAAAGCGACCTAACGATATTGAAGTTTATAAGCACTCACATTGATTGCAGTTCGCGAGCTCTGTATTGAATTAATGAGGGCTCCTAACAATGACATTTAATTTTGTCCCGAAAGAGTCTAGTTATATGGTTTCAACAAAATTATACACACTGTCGCTAACATCGTAAAGCATTGAAGCATAAAGTTCAATTTATAGCAATACATTGTTCACGTCAGTTCCAGATAAGGGCTGTTATAAGTCGGGGGGCGGCGGCAGCACGTGCGCACGCATTTTGCGTATTACCTAAATAAATAACTTTGATAGAAGAGTACATTCTGTTTATATTTAGTTGTTCTCACGAATTTGTACGCGCGTGTTTACTGTTGTGTTTGTAATTTTTCTTTCACGGGCATTTTCTATTACTTAGCGGTAGTCAAGTTAATTGTAATATAAGTGGTTAATGTAACATGCTCCGTATGAGACAAAAGGAGGGTCATTTTGTATTTTATAGAGTGTAAGAAACATTTGTCGCGTCACGTCTCGACTTCTAGCACAATATGTACGTACTACGTGAATTTGCAAACGTGAGACTAGTTTGTGAGGATTTAACATTAGCATATTAAGCAAAAAATATTAAAATATCTGAATAATAAAAGATATAGTACAGTAATCGAACAACAATTAGATCTGTAAAATATATTTTGTTATTAATAAAATACTTATTATTAAAGGTAGAAGCGAAATTTAAAATTTCGCATTCGCTAATGTAGATTTGCTCTATGCCTCGGGAACACTATTACATTTAAAAAAAATCTTATTTTTTAATAATTTGTTGCTCACGACTTCGGTCGCGTAAATGTAGATTTAATATTTCCTCCCGAACTACTTTTTTCTCGACGAAGGGTACACTGTGTTCTTCTCTGTACCCATGCCCATATGTATACGAAGTTTCATGATGATCGGTTCAGTAGTTAGGATTTAAAAGCGTGACAAACTAACAAACACACTTGCTTATTTATAATATTAGGTAGGTTTCCAATTGGCAACTCTCCGTATTTGTGGTTACAGTGAAACAAAATAAAATATGTATAGATAATAACTGCAGTAGTCGGCCCTTCCCCGCAAGATTGACAGTTTAGATTAGAACGAAGCAGTGGACCATCGACGACATTAGCATAATCCTCTATGCATGTGCGCACGTGCGACCGGCACGCGTCCTACCCATTCACTACAACCCTTTCATACTATCCATTGTGGATGCTGTAATGAATTTGATTTAATTCATTGAGAGCACGATGCTCACGAGGAGCTTGTCAAACATTGGCCGGTGGTGTTTGAAAAAAACTTTGCCAAGTTTCGTGTTATACATTTTGGAACATTTGAAATTGTAAGTTTTGTTGGATATGACAGAACTATGTAAGTCGTCGTATATTCGCTGGTAACAATTTAGAATGCCTTGGTAGGCTATAATAAGTAAGTTTTCTTTATGACTAGATGAGAATCCCAGAATTGTCCTGAGATGTAAAATACCTTCGTGAAATGTGTTAACGTTATAATTTTTGTTTATATCGTTCATTAACAACAGATAATGTTGAGCCTCGATGGATGAGTCATGATACTTTTTATTGCGAAAGTATCCTTTCCCATATCTTATATATTAATACGTGAAGCCAAAACTTTGTACCCCTTTTTAAGCGAATTGCGCGAACGAATGAACTTGAAATTTGGCAAAGTTGAAGTTTATATGGAGGAGAAGTGCAGAAAGCTATTTTTTTATATATAATGCATTGAAAGCATATTTAATTAATTAAAATATACATTACTCACACTACTGCTTGAATTTTACACGACATATACACATGTAAATAAAAAAGACATTTTGACATCCATCATTTTACTCTTAAGTTCCAATTACATTTTCAATATTTTTTACATGACTGACGTTGCGTGCCTTACATGCCCCTTTGAAGTCTGGTGAAATTGTAGGTTAATTATATAATAATACTAGCAGGCCCGGCAAACGTTGTCCCGCCCTGATTATAAAACAAATCCTTGACAAATTATATACCAAAACGTTCCTCATGAATCACTTCATCCACTGGTGAATACCGCTTGAAAATCCGGTCAGTAGTTTTTGAGTTTATCGCGAACAGACAGACAGACAGACGCGGTAGGGGACTTTGTTTTATACTATGTAATGATAATGTGTAAATGTAAATTCATAATATACTTTAATAATTAATTGATAAATAATTTATCTTTAGTAAATTTATGGAACCACTGAAATAATTATTATTCTCTTTGGTCTTATTGAATGTCAAAATTTTTAGGTGACAAGACTGCTTTCACTTCATGTCACTTTGCTTTATGTTGTCATAAGAGTAAAGCAATATTACCAAAGTCAATATTGTAATGTTTAGTATTTTTTTATGGTGAACTCACTTCAAATGATGATTCAATAAAAAATGAGCCAAAAAATACGTTGTAAAATCAAAATAAGAAAATTTGTTTGCTCATGAAAGTAATTCATGACTTAGATCATCTTTGTTTTGGATTCATCATTTGATTCTAATGTGTATCCATTACTTTTCCAAGCAATGAGACTACATTTTATTCAATATCACCCAGAAATATCACCCATGGTGTCGTGTAAAATTAATTGAAAGTTGTGTCATGAGTTGCGATAAATTACTTTATTTTCGTATAGTTATGTTTACTTACAATTTGAGAGGCTTGCCACCTTATATAACCGCCTGTTTTGTTTCAATTTATAATTAATTTAAATTTTCATTTAGACATAGATTTTTTTATGTATATAATTTGAAAAAAAAAGTGAAAAATAACTGAGTAGCCATGATGTGAAAACCTTTGACACATGAACCCTAATAAAGTTCATACTTTAAAAAATCAATGAACTATGGTCGAATGTCGACCACTGGGCGCCCACTAGTAAAATAAGATACACGAGTTTAGCAAAGTATATTACGTATACTAGGACCTTATTTTACTCAACAAACAACAATTATTATGTAGTTTAGTGCATGGGATTTTTATTATTTGTAGGAGCAGTCAGCTAAACTCGCAAGCAATCGCCCGTGGCGGTTATGATGTGACGCTGGGTCGATCGGACCCCACCCGGTTCATTCACACACCGCCCTGTAGACATTGTTCGATAGCCGCGGACTTAGTTCCACACTGGATGCGCTTTATATATACGCAGCAAAACGTCTTCTGTTGAATGATTACTTGTATCGCCTTTATGTCTATAAAAGACGATTTAGGCAGTGTTATGAAGACCTATATAGAGTACTTCTTCGTCTGTCGACTTTAATATTTAATGTAAGATATATAGTTCACTCTTTATTTTGCATACCTATGAATTATTTTTATGAGAACAAAATTAAATTAAATGTTTTGTAAAGACGTTAATTACATTTTGTCACTTCATCACGTCATGATATTGTTTAAATAATTTTGAGTCTTTCCCAGAATAGTAATTGAAATTACGGCGACATCTAATTTAAACTCGTCATGAAAAAACATATGGACGACACGTTGAGTATTCTGAATAAACATTTTAAAAAGTATATTTTAAATACCATAACCTATTTAGTAGAGGTGTATGTATATCTTTGTTACAAACCCTCAATAGTCGCATATTGGGTTACTAGGGCCGAGTGTCACAGGGGAGCCGTGTAGAGGCGGGGCTACTGATAATATCGACTTTTTCACAACTATTGATCATTTATTATATTATTTGATGATTGATAGTTTTTATAATTGGGAAACGTATTTTTTGTGTGAACGTACGTAACGTACGAACGTATTTTTATTGATTCGATATTCGTGTTATGTAGGAAAGAAAAAATATTAAAAAAAAATATTACGAACAATAGTTTTGTTCAGTCTACATTAGAGCCAAGAAAAACGGAGCACATTTTTGTTTTATATTTTAAGGTGCATTCAAATCATATTATCTGTATAAAAGAAGGTACATACATATCTTACTTTAATATATAAAATACAAGTTTTTGACCGCAGCTTCGCTCGCATC
Organism: Antheraea yamamai; assembly: GCA_036509395.1. Taxonomy (NCBI): domain Eukaryota; kingdom Metazoa; phylum Arthropoda; class Insecta; order Lepidoptera; family Saturniidae; genus Antheraea; species Antheraea yamamai. The sequence goes on from AP028436.1 coordinate 3,486,533, forward strand.
AATGTAGATTTGAACGATCCAGTACACATTTAAATATATGAAGACTCCACGGGAAAAACGATGAATGTCATAAAATGAAAAATAATAGAAAACCAATTTTTTGTAGTTTCAAAGTCTGTATTTCTTTTATTTTATGTTCTTTTATACAAATATTGAAACAAGTCATTGCTATATAATCGTATAAGCATATTCTTCAATGTCACTTAAAAATTATACTTTAGTTTTATATTTTAGTAATTATTGCAAAAAGTCAAGTATTTCAGAGACAATCTTATCACATCTGCTACATGTATCTAATGGTGGATATCCAGAAGATACATTATATTTTTTAAACTCCTTTCTATAACTTTCACAGCCCACTATTTCTTTCATGTCTGGATGTTTTTCTATAAATAGCCCATAAACTTTACTTATATTAAATTCTTCTGGGAAATAGATCTTGGGTAACCTCTTATTACTATAGTGACTGGAAAATCCCTTGAACGATTTTAAGTGTTCTTTTATTAAATTTAATGTGTTATCACTTATTTTTTTGAGTCCGTTTTGATGTTTTCCTCATTTGTCTTGAGGAGTCACACCAGTCGACTTTAAATGAGTTTGTATGTATTGAACATTTCTTTTAGATATACCAAATATGGAACAAAAAGCCTTAAAACAAACTTGAACCTAGTGACAAACATCGTTTCCGACGATTTTTGCAATATAAGAATAGGAACATTCGTGTTGTTTGTTTTCTTCGGTGTGTTGATACCGACAACGACGTTTTTGGACGTTCGGCACGCTATTACTGTTTCTTGCATTGGATAAACAGATAGAAATTGAACTATTACAGCAGGTTACGATGGTTTTACCCAATTCTGATTAATGTATAAAAATAAATACACCAATAAGTCGATAGATGGCATTAAAAGGTCAGTTTCACAAAAAAACTAACATTCATTGTTTTTCCCGTGGATTCTTCGTATATGCAATATTTAATCACGATCGGTTAATTAGTTAAGGTATGAAAGTGTAACAAATAAACAAACTCACTGTTCGCATTTACAATATTAGTAGGTTTTTTTTTAATTTACATACCACTCATAATTTCACATACATATGTATACAATCAAGGCACTATTTTAAATATGGAAGTAATATTTTTATTATGCAATGCAATTATGCAACATCACGAGTAACCCTATCAGCGCGGTGCGTGGTCCCTACGCGAATGCCTGCTGCTCACCCCTCTGGGAATCGCCGCGATATAATAATAGCTACAGCGTTACGCTTCTTACTTCAATTATTGTAATAACTGCCCAGCTCCAAGGTTGAGTAATTCGCGCTTCCAGTTTAACTAGTACTATTTAATGTTTAATTATGCCAGAATCTTGTTAATTTCCTGGAATCAGATCTAAAGGTAGTAAATCTAAAACATCCAAAGAACAACTCAAACACACAGAAGAGATTTCATCAAAATCGTTCCAGCCTTTTAAGAAGAGTTTAGTGACAAACAAACGTACAGAAGAGTTATATGTATATCCTAATTTTATAAAAGCGAAAGTGAGTTTGTATGTTCATTACGTGTTCACCATAACTACTCAACTGATGATCATGAAATATTGCATAGATGTTCTCAGATGTCCAGAAAAGAACTTAGAGTACCTTTCATCAAGAGAAAAATGTACTGTTTCCGTAGATAGCGAAGCGAAGCCACGAGTAAAAGCTAGTGGTATATAAAGTATTGCTTTTTTTTATTTTTTTTTAGTTTTAGGGGCTTTTATTTCACCGAACATATCCGCAACATTCTTCGCCAATATTTCTAACTCCCTCAGAAGAGTCGCTGATGAGTTATCATTACTAATGCATACAGTGTCTTAGCTTCACCCGAACAGGGTTTAGCCAAGAGACTGTGACAGATACCAATGTTTTGGCAATTATTTTCCATACTACTCATCAAGGACTCTCTTTCGATACTGTTGTATCTGGCACACTCCATCATCAATTGATGCACATCCTCAATTTTACTACATACATCGTAGTTGGAAGATTTCGCTTTTCTCATTAAGTATGCAAAACTTCTCGATGTATAGCGCCCCGAATGAAGGCTTAAAGTTATCTTAACATAATGTCGGTTTAGGTTACATTAATTAAACCAAGTATATAAAGTTGAAAGATCATATTCTTCAAGAAAGATTAACAATTCGTGATAATAGTGTCTACGAGAATTGGACGAGACAAACATTTTTGTGTTTTTCTTTTGTGTGTATATTTATCTTTTAATATAATACGTATACGGGCCGTAACCTCAGCTGATGTTAAGTGACAATGTAGTTAAGATAATAAATAACACAACCAACCTCGATATAAACTGGTTTTCAAGTGCAGCTGACGGAATACACCTTTAAGCGCTTGGCCACAGATTTTCTACTTGAGGTTGGTAGATAAAGCTGTAGATAAATTGTTAGAAAAAGCCCTACCAACACACCGTGGTTTTAACTACTGCGTTTCTTTCACAGAAAATGAATACAATGCTATATTCAAACCCATATAAAGTATATATGATTCAAACCTACGCAAGATTTAAGTTGAAATACTTAACTAATTACTTAAATACTTAACTTTTTTTTTAATTCTTTCATCTCTAGAAAGTTACATTTTATTTTCTACTGTATTTTATTTACCAAATGTACATTAACGCGAGCGAAACCACGAGCAGCGGCTAGTATTTAATAGATTAATATGCTAATTTATATGGGTAATAACAAGGCAAAACCAATGAGACAATTATCTTACTTTTCAAATTTTATCAACGTGATAGAGAGGTATTTCTAGTCACATTTTCAGGGAGTAACTTGTCTATTCATTTAGATAATGTAATTATTTATTATATTAGTACCAAAAATGACAAGATTCATAGGTAATAAAAAATCTGAACAACTCATATTCTGTAACGGCATTAATCATTTAGAACTCAGTTGAATAAAGGAAATCTTTCGGAGCGAGAGAGCCCTTTGCCATCCAAAGGCTAAAGCACAGTGACAAGACGAGGCTTAGCGGTCCTGTTTTTACTGTCTCTATGGCCATGCGATAAAGTCGAAATTCGAATGGTAAATCTTGTTTTCTGAAGGTAGGGCTGTCGGCTAGGATTTGGATTATCACGGAACACCTTACTCTGAAAATTATAATGTCAAAGGTGTTTGTTTTACCGGAATAATGGTGCCTTATAAAATGTTTATAACTGGTATTTTATATTTCTCCTTGTGGTGTTGGAATGAGTTTTTTTACGTTTCGATTTTCCTTCGTTTGTATTCATTTACTTAGTTTGTATGATCTACAAAAAAATGTATGTCATCATAACTAAGAGTGATACAAGCACAATTTATAACCTACTCAATGAAATTAAAAGGAATACTTTGATTAATTTTTTTGTTTGGCCGTTTCTGCAAGTAATTTTGTTCACATTTCTAAATTATAAATATATTATTTTCTAATTATACACTTGTTCACTACCTATTTATAAAACGAAGTCTTCTGCCGCGGTTGTCTGTTCTTGATAAACGCAAAATCTATTGAAAGCACTTTCATGCGGTTCATTAATATATAGAGTGATTCACGAGGAAGGTTTAGGTATAACTTGTCTAGATTTTTTGTAAATTGGTTGAAATATAACGATAATTATTGGAAGTGTCGGAAAAAATCAAGCCGCCTAGGCGCTTTCGTCGAAAACGTTGCCTAATCCCTTTGGGTATAACCATAGAGTAGCGAACCTGCGAGTTAAATGTAAGCGATTTCATAATTCTATGGGTATAACCAAACAATTGAGATAAAAAACGACGCAGACGAAGTCGCGGGTATCAGCAGGTTTTGTATAAATGAAAGACGTACTACACAACTGACGCTTGGTAATCTCCGTAAGGATAAAAGCAAATCGTCAGTCGATGCTTCTTTTTTATTAAAAAAGGAATAAAACGACAACCCTAATCCGAGTGAGGGTCTGATTGCTCATTAATCACGACCGCCTGTAATTACCGCGCCGGCGCACAACACTCGAGCGATTTCCTTTCCCAACTTTGAAATTATAACAACACGGTCCTTCTTCAGTGATATTAACGCGAAAACGTTCTTGCTATTTTTATATTCTTAAGAAATTATCAGTGAATTAAATATTTTGGAACTTACGAAAAGCGGACGAACGAATTCAACGCGTTGGTTTGTTCGTTTTAGATTACAAAAATATACTATGCAATTAGGTTCATGAGGAAATAATTGCGAATATGATAACTGAGGTAAATGTAGAAATAAAAAGAGGAGTATTGTCCCAAGCAATTTTTTTTTTAAACTAATAGCTGCTTGCAACACTACACACGTTTTTTATGCATTAATTATTATCGACTAGGTGATTTCTGATGATTTTAATAGGTTTTTAATCGTGTAATAACGTATACTCCAAGTGTACAAAATTTAATAAAAATTAGTTGAATTGAAATAAATTTGATTTATTTGATTTTTTCATATCATTAATATTTTCTATGACCGATGAATTTCAGACTAACATAAAATTCTCTTGTATAAAAAATCATTTAAATCGGTTGCCAGTTTAATTAAGAAACTCGGAATGCTTAAAGGATGACCTGATAAATGTTACTCCTGTACACACTGCTCCAGAAATTTCGAAATATTTTAGTTAAAAAAAGCAAATAAAAAATACGTAGTAGGTACTTTTTATGAAAGTAATTTTTGAAGTTGTACGTCAAAATAGAAACGTGACACACGTAACACTGCACATAAATGAATTCATAATTTTAAAGTCTGACAACATTGCACGAGCTTATTATGTACAGTTTTAATACTTAGTACCTTCACCGAGATACTAAGTAAGTACTCGTGTATGTAATCACCTGAACTCCATTAGCATATTTCAATTGTACTAGTTCTGATAACTCTTTGAAACAGTTTCCTGGTATCAGTCCAGTAGACAAGCCCGTTAGGACATACCTCAAGGCGCAACACCTAACATTACTCGTGTCCAGTGTCTCTGTTACCGGCGATTTATCGCCACACTATTCGTGTTAATGTGATTTCGAGCGGTTATATATTTACTTTGAGAACGTGATCATTGGTGTCCGAGCTAATTTTGAACCATTAAATGGTTTAAGGAAGTCGTTTGTTTGTTCTATATGTAACGTTTGAACCGAGAGATTCTTTTATTTTCGTTTAGAGAATTTATTGTTGCCTCAAAATGAAAACAAAATGGAACATAGAGAAAGTAATTTAATTTACTACTTGTTCACCTGGTTATTTTATATATATTTAATATTGGATGTATAAGGTCAATGTACGATTTACAATGTCTTGTAAACATTTAACGTGCATATAATTTAAATATATAAAAATCCAGTGGCATGACGTTTGTCCACGGCGAACTCCGAAACTGTTCAACCGATCTTCATGAAAGTTGCCATTTATGTATAATTTGGTCCAACTTGATATCTATTGTTCCTTATGGTACCATTATCACGGTCGTTCGATTTTTTAAAATACTTTATTGGTATGATTGACAACAATCTCATCTGATGCAAAATGACGATGTGATGTCTAAGATGGTTAACCTAGAGAGTGTTAGCTCTCAAGTGTAACTGCTGGAACCTACCAACGGGTGCTTGGTGAAAGATTTTCAACTTGATGGTCGTAGCTAGACAGGTGGACTTAGAAAGAGTCTTACCACCATGATATGGTTTCATCACGATGTTATCCTTCGCCGAAAGCTCAGTTGCTAGAATTAGTTTAGAAATTAGTTGCTAGAATTCGAACCATGCGTCCATAGACGCGGTATCAAATAGCCATCATCGCTTGAAATAATCCTTCTTCCATGTTTAGAGCAACATGTTTGCTTCTCTGTTACAGTGATAATATATGTATATATATATATATATGCATAAGCAATAAATAAACATTTAAGCATAATATTTAGTCTAGTTGTATGTAGTCGGGAAATAACAGTATATATATAAATGATTTATATAAATTGTGTAATATTTTACAATTTATTCATTGTACCTTCAACGCAGACGGATCCGGGTTATAAGGCGGATTTCGTATTAACTTATCAAACCAAACAAGTATAGATTGTATGGGATCGAAACCCTAAATGTAAAGGGTGAATACGAGTTTTGTTTTATAATTTATTGTATCCGGTTTTAAAGGCAGGTGTTGTCCGGATCCAGGAGCGTGCTATACGAATATGTGGACATGATATAAATCACCGCTCGATGGATCCAAGCTAATGAATTCAGTGTCGATTATAATACTGTATGGAATTATCGAGTTTATAGTTGATCGCGCATACTTTGATGGTGCAAGCAGCGTATCTAAGCATGCAAGCGGTTGAATACTAGATGTATATACTATATTGTGATACTGGTTTTTGTTCATGGTAATTTTCTAACCGGAACGCTATGTACAAGTAAGGAAATAATTAATATAAACTACATATGTATATAAACGTATATGGAGAATTTAATCATTGTAATAGTACATCAAGACCTTGTAGTACATTAAGAACTCTTGAAGGAATTTTTAATTACAGATTTTTTTGTTCGCCGCGTTATATGTATTGAATATTATTTATATGTATTTTTTGTTATATGCGTGAGTTTTCTAGTGTTGGATTTCATCATTTAAAACTAGGAACGTGTTCTATATTGCTAATGAATATATTTTGCTTTGTTGAAAAATTTTCTTGTCTCAGGCAGAACAATAATGAAATGGAGTAAGTAGCAATGTAAATTTCATTAGCATGTGAATATAGGTAACTAGTAGCTGCTAGTACTTTCGTCAGCATTTGTATATGTGATTATATTATAAATGATACTATATATTTTATATTCGTATAACTCTAATGCTCCATGAAGTGTTCGCGGAGATAACCTTCAAACGTTAGGGTTTTTCAAACTTACCTGATACTTATCGTTAGATTTTGATTAATTTATACAATATCTTTCAACTTTATATTATTGATACCTATAATAGTTGTAGTAAACAGAAATCCATTGAATAGTTGACTTATCAAAAAAGTAAAGGATGGGCAAACGACTAACTTAAAAAATGAAGGGTCAACTTCCCGGAGCTTTTGGACATAATATCTAACTTAATAAACTATTTGTATGTCTTCTTTATTTATCTTGTGGTCGTGATGTTTTCCAACAATAAAAACTTTTTCGTTCTTTTATTTAATAAAGTCACTATCTCGTTACTCGTAAACGTTAAGGTGAATAGATTAAGCAACCGATTTAAGTATTTCATAAAATTAGCTATTAAAATATATTAAACGGCATTTCTTCGGTACTTTATAGTGAGATTACGAAGTATTGCCGTAGAGTTTTATGGGGAAATCGATATGGAAGATAAATAACTTGTTAACGAGTTTAGATTTAATTTAGTTTGCATAATGAGAGAACACGGCGACCAAACTTTTCATTGGAACTGTACTTTGATCCCTTCTTAATTATGAGATGCGCTGTTATTTTATTTCCAAACTAGCTGATTCCCGGTTTTACACTATCACGCGAACTAAAGTGGATTAATTGTGGGTGGTCTTTTATTGCTTGAATTGTATTTTTTTGTATAGTAAGTACTTGACAACTTTATAATATTGATTATAAGTTACCTCTATTTTATTTTAGCGTTTCACATCCGCCAGTAAACATCTAATCAAAACTAAAGGTGAAATCCGAACAAACAAAAGAGTCACTAATTTTAATTTTCTATAAGATAATGTTAGATACAGTTTATCTTTTCTGTGTTCTCAGTATTCCAAGTAAAAATATATCAAAATATTGTAATTAGTATTGTCCTGATTAACTAGATAACACAAGATTTATCATATAGGTCCCGATATAATCCTGTAATGAATTTTCAATGCCTCTGTGTCAATAATCTTCAGAACGTTTTTATTAACAACGTGTACCATCTCCAAGGCTTATACGCGAACTCGTGATAGGCAAGAAGGTTTTGAAGTTTTTCATCCGTCGCTCAATGGAAGCGTTTTTTACGACGAGACATATTGTATGAGATCAGGATCGCGACAACTTTATGATTCAAAGAAATCACTGTGTAATTTGTTTTGCGGCACAGTCGGCAGTACGCATAGCCAGTTTTTATAGCGAGCTGATCATCAAAATACTTGAAGCGTGTAAACGACTATCGTGAATTTATATCGAGTTTAACAACAGAAAAACCCGTGTCTGGTGAGATTAAGCACGCCGTTCGGGAGTTTGACATGCAATTATTCCGTTCATATTTGGTGTTTGATGTTTTTGGACGCTACTCCTTAAATAACACCCCGGTGAGATTTACCATTTACGTCAACAGTTTTTGGGTGACTTTACCCTTATCTAATTATTTTATTTTTAAAGCTGGAAATTTGTTGAGGATGTGTGTATTGTAAGAGTAGTTAGGTCGGGTTGTGTTTTGATTACATATTAAATTATCGACACCGCATCGATGGACGTACGTTCGAATTATATCGCAGCTGGGTCAGAGCCTTCGGTGAAGGAAAACATCGTGACGAAACTACAGCATGGTTATAGACTTTTCTAATGTCCGGCCGGCTAGCTACCACCCTCAAGTTGAATATCTGTCGCCAAGCACCTGTTGGTGTGTTCCGCAGCTGCACTTGAGAGCTAATGCTCCTCTCTAGGTTTAGCGTGTTTCCCATTATAGACCACGTCGTCATTTAGATAAGATTGTGGTCAAACGTTAATACCTACAAAGCATTAAAAAAAATCAACCAATTTTATTTGTTATTCTATTTGTTAAGAAAAATATTTTACTTTCCACTTTATTCAACTAGTTGAATTGAAATACAATATAACTATTCAATATAAATTATTCAATATTTTCTCGGTATGTACGGGTTTTAAGTTAAGCATATTAATTTATTATAAACTATGCAAAAGATATATCCGTATTTATGTGAAGATGCATTTTTATTAAGGCAATCTCATGATAGTTTGTTTTTTTTTATGTTACATCTCTTTATTATAGTCATGATATAATTATTCAAGGTACACTTAAGTTAAATTTATTACCGCAATAGCTGTTATAATCTCTATTATTGGCTAAAATTCCAACTGCTTTACCGATAGACGATGAACACTATCAATTTCAACATTGATTTTTTCAGATTTACCTGTAACTCATTGTTCACAATCAACATGTACCAACCGTTGATCGTTTTGTTAGCGCATTTATTCGTATGTATTTATTTATAGTCAGTATATGTACATTAATTTCCCGGACTGATTGCCTCCAATCTGTAACGACGCGACTCGCATATCATTCAACAGTTTGCGTGCCCGGGATTGACCGAGCAATTTGTGTACATATGTGTGTACACAGTATCCATTGTGTCGTTAACACTAGCAATATCTATTCAAAGTTAATGGATTTCCAATTAATTATATACGCGTGAACTCATCGATATTAATTAGACCACGCTATCGTCTCGTTTATAATGATGAAAATTATTTAATTGTGTACCGATCGTTTGTATTAATTGTATAATTTATAACGAGTTACTAAAATAGTTATAGCCATTAAGAATTATGTTACTCGAACCTTTTAATGTCATTTCACAGAAAATCCAATTTTAATCTCTCATAGGAGATGTTTAATTTTTTTAAGATAGTCAGTCAGTTTTTATTCACCGTGAACGAAGTTTAAATTTTACCGTTCATGGGTTTTAAGTTTTATTCTATGACTAGCTGATACTCACAACTTCGTCTGCGTCGTTTTTTATCTTAATTGTTTTCTTATATCTCAAGGTTCTCAAGATTAAGGTAGTGTTTTCGACGAAAGCTCCCAGGCGGCTTGACTTCTTTCGATACTTGCAACAATCATCATTATATTTCAACCAATTTACACAAACTCTTGACAAATTATACACCTAAATTACTCGGGAACTACTCTATCTATTAATCAAAACGGCATGAAAATCCGTTTTGTACTTTTTGAGTTTATCGCGAACAGATAGACAGACGCGGTGGAGGACTTTGTTTTATAACATGTAGTGATATTCTACTGTTACATGTTTAAAATGTGGAGATATATAAAAAAACTATAAATCTTATAAATAAATGGCTATAATGGAATTTAGCTCATTTTGAAAATTAACGAATTGTATGTAATACTTATACACGATTATGACAACCATATGATACACGAGTATTTGTATTCACTGCTGATGATGATAGGATTTTATACGTAGATAGAAATAATGATAAAGAATTGTATAATGTATTCAAAGAGGCTATGGAAATAGGTACAAGGTAGTGTAGTAAAGTGAGTGGAGGAACGGGAAGTTATGCCGCAGCGAGCGGGGACCGGGGGTATCGAACGGTAACGGAATACTAAACACTAAACACTTGAATAACAGCCCCTACAAGTTCTGGAAGCTTAGTACGAGAGAGGCTTCTTTCTACGCGGCCAGTCGACCGTCTCGCTTTAACTCATGGTTTGTGAGCAAGAGCCCCGATAGCTTCACGCAAACTGATCTAAAGTAACACAAACTAGGTATTCATCGGCCCCGATACTCCTAATGGTGTGAATTGTTTCAGTAACTTAATTAAATTACCATCGTATCTTACGTAAGCTTATTTAGAAAATAGATATATTTCTTGTTGTAAGCCGTGTTAAATCAAATTGATAAATAATAGATTTATATCGTCTTATTCAAGAAAACATAATGTAAACATAAATTTCATTCAATAAAACATGGCTTACATAAAAAGAAGGAAATTTGTTGCAGGCTTATTAATAATAGTAAGTGTAATAATGATAATTGTAAGAACATATATGCATAGGCAATATGAACGATTAAAATAATTATTTATATAAATACTGTATTATGACAAATAGTTATTAGTAAGTAAGGTAACATGTATACCTATAAGGCCATTCTTTATTTTATAGAACTCTTGATAATTTATTTTTATTAACCGTTTAAAAACATGTCGAACAATTTCTGCTTCTTATATTTATATCATTTTTTTTGTTTCAGGTAAACAGAAGAACGGAATTGAATGTTGGGTGATATTACAGATTTGCTTTAATGAATAGACAATAATGATTTTCGTAATGAGTAACTTTTCGTTACTAATTTTTCTATGTTTATACAGTAGTTTAATTAATTTTAGTAGTTGTATTTCTTAATATCACACAATATATTAAAAGTTTTTTTTTAATGTAATGTAAAATTTGTTTTACAAAAAGATTGTCAAGATTGACGTGTCTCCAGTCCATTATTCTAATTCACGAATAATTTTGCACTATTTGATGTTATCAATTCAGTTTATAAGCTTCGTTACGAGTTGACTGAGAGAATTAATTTATCTGTATCTACAAGTACCTCGTGTTACAAGATAAGATCTCGCATTGATCAGTCACTAGCGAATATATTACTAATTCATTCCGATAGCTATGTTAAATACTCTATTATAAATCCTTTATCTCGGACAATTGAATCAATTCTAAATAACTGTTGAGTAGTGTACGATTAATTGAAACGAGACCTGTTATAATTGGTACTATTACATCCGATTTCTATTGTTTTTTTTTTAGACTTTTTCGTCACTTATTTCGTCCGCAGAATTTGTTACATGTATGTATGTGTACCCTTTTTTTCTATGGGCTTTGACTATAATATGTTTTAGGCCAAAATGGTAAAGTATAATCAAAGAACAAATGCAGTTGCACAGAGAGTATGACGATTGCAATCAATACATCGACCTACATATCCATAGCGAAGACCTCTAATTTCAATGCACAGTAAATAAGGTCATAAATATACTAACTAAATTTAGACTCGCTTTGGAATTTATAAGCGAGACGCGGAATAGTCTCGGGCTTAGGCTTATTGCACTGATTCCATAAGATATTGTACCACCGGGCCTAATCGGTGTAGGGTCAACGGCACTAACGTCGCAGGTACCACACTGCACCGTCCCAGAGTTTTTTGTGAGTCGAGCACCCCCTCCTCCCGACTCACCGCGTCCGCACCCCGCGTGACATTCCTCGCCCCGAACCTTCCCTTACAACAGGGGTTCTCAAACTTTTTCAGTCCGCGGCGCACTTTCAAGATTCGTATTTTATAACGGCCGGCCTCCTAACCTATCTAATTAGTAGTCGAAATAGATACAGATGATAGAGAAATACGTACAATATTTAAAGAGATAGGCACATATATTAAAACATCCACAACATGGATTTGTGCGTGCTGGGAGTTTAATGGCTTACTTTGTACCCACGAATAACTAAGTTCAGCTATCAGCGAAAGGTTAAGACGAGTGGCTCACGGCGCGGCGCCCCTCTTTACTTTGCACCAGGACGCCGCGACGCATATTTTGGGAACTTCTGCCTTACACTGTATGCTACTGAATTTAAAAACACATTTCTTATAGGAGTTTAATTGATTCAATCCGATTCCGTTAGGAACGTTGCATATATTTTTATCTTCCCTTTGTAAAATCACTGAAAAATGATCCTACAAACGATGATTGATCGAGGGCTTTAATTGTTTTATCTGTCGCTCTGAGATTGGAATGCGCTTACTAGAGTTTTATAACGTTATTATGTTTCATCGAATGCATCGCTGTAATTTATTTGTTTGTGATAACTGATCTAACGTGTTCATCGCTTCTTAGCAATGCTTTTATTACTAAATATTTATTATTATTTTCATCTTTATGTATTTTATTTAGTAATAATCGCTTGTTATTCTTTACTGTCTTCTTCGTGTTTTTAATAATATATTTTATTATAAATGAATTGTTCAAGAATGTATTTGGAAAAATGTAAAGCACGGATAAATTTTAATATATGTACACGCTAAATAAAAAAATATGTAAATTTGTTTGTATATTCAAATATTTCGGATTAATACATTATATGATAAAGTATGTGCATAAATATTTAACAGAACGTTGAGTAATAAGACCTCAGTCAGACATCTAAATGCATTTTATATGTACATATTTTAAACACACAATATACACACTCGTTACATTTTATAACTCGCTAATTGATTTATTACAAGTTTACACGAAATTTATGTTTCCTTCGAGTCTGGAGAGATTTTAATACGGTATATATCTTGTAATGTAGATTCGTAGGCGTTATTTAAATATCAATGCGTTCTCACAAATCGTAATCGTTAAATATACCTTGCGTCTTATAAACTGATGCAAGAAATAGTTTAACGTAATTACCCTGCTTATTATAAATCATAACGTTTAATGAGATTCTCGAAGTTTTATCGCTATCTCATATTTATATTATTATAGTTTGTTTCACAATATATTTTGTGGAATAAAAATGTTTGAAGTACGTACCAAAACCGTTTCATATTGGAGAAGCACTCGCTTTTGCACGCAACTTCGCTCGGGTTTAATGTACTAAACGATAACTCGGGAATGAAAAATGATGGACCCGATTCCCTTTTCTATACCCCTAACCAGTCTAAGACGTCATAGAGAAGATATTTATTCAGTCCACTTAACTATTACTTGTCACTAGCTTTAACCATAGCTTTAATTATAGCATACTGTATGCATAGTTTTAGATTAATCAGAGACATTTAAAAACCAAAAATATTATGCATTTTCAACTATTTGGTACAACTAATAATAATAAATAGGTGCGGAGCCGCGCTCAAAACTAGTTATAGCATAGAGAAAAAAATACAGGATATTTCTTAACACAACGGAACGAACTTTGCATATCTCTGTGTTACTTTCTCAACTTCGTAACTAAACTGTTTTTTTTCCTTATATAAATTTATTTATCAAACACTACTTCCTGTGACATAATTAAATCGTTTAAATTCTAAAGCAGTGATTCCCAAAGCGGTCTCTCTATACGCATCTCAAAGAGCGTTTTTAATGTATACTTACTTTGTTTTTAAATATCACGTGAAGAAGTAATACGACAATGTTGTATTGTGTTGAATATACATATTAACTGTAGTTAGTGTTGACGGCCAAACTTGGCCGCTCTGAATATAGCTGCACAGAACACAAATGTAGATATAAATACGTAGTATATTATCTTTATATATAAATTTCTTCTGTACGTGTGTATGTCACTGAACTCCTCCTAAACGGTTGGACTGATTTGATGAAATTTTGTGTGCGTGTTCCCGTGGATTCGAGAATGGTTTAGATTCACAGTTGGACCCGGTAGGTGGCGCTGCGGATGACTTAGGATTTTTTTTATTATCAAGGTAGGACAACGTCCGCCGGGCCCGCTAGTGTATATATATAATATCGAGACAATTTAAGGATAGATAAATGTCAATTGTAGATTCCTATAATAATATGTTAATTTTGTTTTGTAAACTCTTCTCTATATTACGCGTAAAGATTGACAAGGACTGTACTCATATATTATTTAGCGCTGCGAATATCTTGTTCGACCATTTTTTTTATTACAGTACGACAAATTGACTGCACTATGTTTGGTGGTAGTAACAGTGCAATTCAAAATGAACCGCGGTCGTTTTTTTTATACTTCGTAGATCTTAGCGTTTGACCACAACCTGATCTGGTGTTAGATGACGATGTGGTCTATGGTGGTAAACACACTAAACCTAGAGGGGAACTGACTCCCAAGTTCAGCTGCCGGATCACACCAACAGATGCTTGGGCTGGCTCTCAAGTGCAGAACACACCACCGGTGCTAGGCGAGAGATCTTCAACTTGAGAATGGTAGTTAGTCAGTCGTACTTAGAAAAAACCCTGTCCCCTCATGCTATGGTTTCTTCATGATATTTTCGTTAACCGAAAACTCCGACCTAGTTGCTAGGATTCGAACCTACGTCCGTCGACGCAGTGTGCGTTCACGCTACCAACTAAGCCTTCATCGCTTTAAATATTATTATTATATTGGACATACATAATTCATCACTGGTCGTCGCGGTCATGCCGCCCTGCAAGCCTTTAGGTCGCTGGATATACCTTGTTTGTTCCCGAAACGTGATAAAGAGTCGCTGTGATGTGTTTGTTCCCATGTGTATTATTGTCGCGAAAAGTATTTCAATATTTTTTCCCAATCGGATTAGGAACGAAGTATAGTGGAGTGTAGTTTAGAAATACTGTACTTCACGTGAGATACAGTAATGAAATAAATTAACGGTTAATAATTTCCTGCGACGTTATTTTGTTATGCGGATATTTTGTTACGTAACAAATCGCAACAGAAAGCGGGTCAGTTTGCCGGCGGGTTGCGCTCACACCTCGGACGCCGCGCCGTCGTGAGCTGTTCCCACGGCGCGGAGTCAACCGGACGGATATAGCCGATGTCGATTCTCCTGTACTCTGGCTCTCTACCGCATTACTAATAGAATTCTATTACGTTTGAAATGATAAGTTTAGTGCTTAGTTATTTATAAAACTATAAATTCAAACGATTACATTTCGGTTTGTTAGTTATTATATTGATACGAAAATTATATTGATAGTGTTGTTATAAAAAAGGTCCAAAAGTGTTTAGGTTTGTGACACATAACTCTAAGTTATTAATAAGGAATGTACAGATATTATATCGTACTTATAGCTACATCCCAGGTACACAAAATACATATATGCAGGAATGGATTTCAGGCCGGCATGACAGCGGCGACCGGCGATGGATAGTATGTCTTTCGGTGGTCGCCATTGTTTTTGGATTGTACTGTGCTTACCATCAGGCACAGTACAGTCACTTTGCCGAGCTACAATAAAAAAAAAAAAAAAAAAAAAAAAGAACGTCTAAAGAAAGTTGATAAAATATGATCATTCTATAACTCCAATTGTTTTGACATGAATGACATTGTAGTCCGGTGAAGCTGTTAGGACCTTGGCTAGGTCAACAGCGTAATCAGTTCGAAAAAAAAAAACAATTGTTATAATAAATCTCTAATAAAGATTATTTGGCTGACTTTACCAAGATGGAACATTTACTTCGTCAGGAAGTCAAATACTAGAATTAATCGGTTTTAACTGTACATCTATACTAATGTTATAAACCTGGAGGATTTGTTTAGACGAATGAGCTAATCTCAAGAACTACTGATTCCGATTTGAAAAATTATTTCAGTGTTGGATAGCTGATTTATCGACGAATGCTATAGGTTATGTATCATCAAGCTAAGACCAATAAGAGCGGACCACCAATGAAAAATGTTTCAAAATCAGGTTTTTTTTTTCCTTTTAATAGCTTTCGCTGCGTGTTAGGGTTAGCCCGAAGTAACTGCTCCACGCGGACGAAGTCGCGGGAGCAGTTAGTCGCACAATATATTTAAAAAACAAGTCAATGAAAAAAATCTGTAGTACTTAGAAAGGAAAATCATCTGAGTCCTTAATAACCATCTTTTGGAGGTGGTAGAGCTACGCTGAAGCTATTACTGGTTTCAGCATGAATGGGTCGGCTCGCCCGAGGTAGTACCACCCTCTCACAGAAAACCGACGTGAAGTAACAGTGCTTGCATTGTTGCGTTTCGTTCGGTCAGTGAGAGCGCCGGAGGCCCATCTCCTCTTCCCCCACACCCCCGTCCCCCCAAACACAGGCTGGCAACGCACTTGCAACTCTCCTGGTGTTGCTAGTGTGTATGGAAGGCGGTGATCATTTACCTTCAGGTGACCCGTCTGTTTGTTTGCCTCCTATAATATAAAAAAAAAAATCTTCGTGAAAACATATAAAACTCGTGCTGTTTGTTATATCCCCCGACTGTATAAGCTATGGTCTGCCTGGTCAGCACTTTTAGATCTAAACCGATCTTACGGGTTTAACTTAAAGATTTTCATAGTTAATTCGGGCCGGACCGCGAAGTCGTAAACACTTGCTAAGTCTCTATTTTACAATTATTTTCAGTGTGTATTAAAGTTCCTTTTTTAAAAAGATCAGCGATTTTCTCATTATAACAGTGCGCAAAGTTGCATTCAAGACTACAACCCAAGCGAAAGTTCGGCCACTCTGGCACCCTGGAGCTTGTTGCCGTTCGGTTCGCCTTAGTAGTCCGATGAATCTGTAAAGGCCAACAGGCCAACAGTCAGTTCGAAATAAAAGAAAAACTATATATATAAAACTCAAACAAAATGACTGTATATGTCTATTGTAATTACATATCATTAATATTTAATGGCTGTTAGTCTTTCTAGAATAAAATTGGTATTCCGGTAAATCAGCTATACCTTTAAACGAGCAATTCTTGTATATTTTTATATTGTTATATTTTCAGGATCTCGGAAACGGCGGCAGCGATTTCCGTGAAACTTAGTATGTAGGTGGTTTCGGGGACGATAAATCGATCTAGCTAGATTTCGTTCATAGAAAACTTTTTTATCTGAGTTTTCAGGAAATGAAAAAATATAGCTAGAATATAAAGGTAAATTTCACCCTGTCAATACAAAAATAGCTCAAATGGAAATCGGCTGCTTCGAAAAACCGTCTAACCCCAGTTCGAATCCGAGTGAGACCAAAAGAGAGATATCTTTTTTATTTTTTTTTGTTTTTTTATATAACATGCTTACTTTGTGATGCAAACCTAACAGTTTATTTTAATTTAAAAATGTTTTTTAAAGAACCGAGCTAGGCTCGGTCGTCCAGGTACTATAAAAATAAATGACCAGGATCGTTGTTACAAATTTATGGTAGTTTTAATTCTTCAATTTCAGGTTTCTGATATTAGTTTTATAACTTTACAGCTACACTTTCTTTATAAAGCGTCAAGTTTAATATCACCTTATCGAAAGCGACAGTACCAGTGCCGAAAAATCTAGAGAAAGTTCGTTCAAACCCGAAAATGATGAAAACCAATAATTCTGTCGATAATTGAGATCGTGTCATTTGAACAGGAATTCTTCTCCTAGACCTTATTATTTTCTACTAGATGTACCTATGACTCCGTGTATATGCTTGGGGGTCTTTAAATAAATAAAAAATATATAGCTAGGATTTGTGTTTTGAAACAGGACTCAATATAACGTTAGTGCTATATCGAGTGTACAATATCACTGATCGTTCATACAATAATCTGTTCCAGAAGCCGAGTTGTAGGTAATTATTACTACTTCGAATAAGAGCGTATGTATCGTTTCGTATCGTCGGTGAATCGACGGAAATAGCATTTGTACTCTCGTGACCTTACGTAACGTTACGTGTAAATTTATGTTCAGTATCCGATGTCGAATTCATTCATAAATTCGCTTTTCGTAGAATTATTTTAATCTCTCCGCCGTGGAAATGTTATTTTTTCTTATGATTATTTATTTTTCTTTTGATATTCGGGTACGCCCTTGATAGCGAACCATTTATTTTAAGTAGTGATTCCAGTGGTCAAAATACAACGGTAATAGGAATGACTAAGGTTTATCTTCATGAGTTTAAATATAAATCGGTGTCATTTTATTATTGTAGTGATGAAAGCTTGTAATATTTTGGAAATAAATTATCATTATAACTTCTTTTTATATGAAAGGCAAAAATTGCATCATTGTACAAATACTGTAGATTAGCAGCAGCTAGCGACTTTGTCAGCGTTTGTGTTATAATAAAGAATTATGTTTTTATTTCTGAAATAAAAGTTGCCCAAGCTACTTCTTACGACATTATCTATTACCACAGAATATCCCGTCAAAATCAGTCAACTGTTTCGAAGATTAGCCAGAACAAAAAGGCAAACAGACAAAACGTTTAAAAGTAGAATATTTGTTATAAATATCTACTATTTATACTTTAATGTTTAAATAATAAAGAAGCTGTTATTTTGTCATAGCGAACAGGCATTTCCATGTAATTTATTCATATAGATTATTTGAATATAGAGGAAAATAGATTCAATATAATTAATGAATTTCCGCGTTTGTGGTAACTGCATTATGGTTGCGGGGATTTTTCGGACCGCTATGCCTAAACAATTCATAGTACTTAGAAATGATAAAATTGTATTCACATGTAACTATATGTACGATTAACACTAGAAAATGGGGCCTGTATGAAATAACGATACACGTAAAATATAGCTGCATGCACTACACACAACAGTCCATCTACGCTGTGAACCTTTAACTGATGTTGCTTGAGCAGTTACTAAAATGTTTTTTAATTACGATCTAATGAGAATGAAGTGAGCTGTAATGAGTTTGGCTGTCGTAATATCTGTATGAAGAGTCGTCAACGCTATTTACTTTACAGTCATCTAAATATATACCGCTCTAATAGTTACTAACTAATAGTTACTAATAGTTACATTGATTAAATGAATTTGTCAAAACCTACATATAAATAGGCGTAGATAAAATAGTTCAGTACCTTTTTCTTCTCTGTTTAATAGCTATTGAAGAGCTTTGGTGTTATCAATTAAAAATTCTCTATTCTAAACCATTTATACCATATAATATTCCGTCTTAGCTACGAATCAACTATACATTCTAAACAGTTGGATGATCTCTTATATAAATGTGTCTGAATTAACAACACAGCGCTATCGTGTGATCATTATAGCAAATCTCTTAGCTCGTATAGTAATAAAGAAATTTATACGGAAAAAATTAAGCATTTCAAATGCCTGTCGATTATAAGTAACACTTTATCACAATATAAATATGACTGCTAATTATGTGATTGCTATATTAATAGAAAAGAATGATATCGTTTCATCAAACATCGGCATTAATAAGTTGTCCTAAGCGAAAGGGCAAGCAGATAATATTTTACTAAAAAATTAAACATATACTATGAAAACCAATCACCATGCATGTTGAATATTTTTGTACGTAAAATGACCGGCCGCAACGTTTTCACAGATACGAGTATACAAGTTGCTCAATCGGTCACTACTACGCTGGATGTAATAGTAATAAATCGTAACAGTGTGAGGGTCAGATTGTCGCGATGTCGGAGTGTTCGCGATGTTCCATTACTGCCTTCAAACGCACCCCCCCTATCTCCTCCCTCCCTCCACAGCCTCCGCCGCATCGACGCGGTCGCGGCCACTCGGAAATAGCGATCGTAGACGATTCGATTTGATGGGAATTACTCACCGCCTCGTCTATTATCAATGTGTCAATGTCGGATCCATTCATAAATTTACGTTTCATTGTTGTGTAAAACGTTTACAAGTTAAATATAGGAAACAGTTTTGAATTAACAATGATTTTTATCGTATATTTTCATGTATGGATATTGTCGTTGTGGAATGGAGTGTTTACATTTTTTTTTGTATTTCTTTCTTCTTAAAAGTTTTCTGTTCGGTGAAATATTACCAAAACCTCTATTTCCAATAAAATCGCAATTAAATTAGGTATATAACATGAGAAAAATACGATGGTGAATTCATCTTTATGTTATTACTTTTATCCCGCTTTAGAGACTTTAAAAATAAGTAGCTACTGTTGTGGTCCCACTTGTCCTCATTTCAGCTCACCCGGGGTAGTAACATCCAATCACAAAAAACCGATGTGAAGTAACAGTGCTTGCATTGTTGCGTTTCGTTCGGTTACTGAGAGGGCCGGAGGAACACCTTCCCTCCCCCTTCTCCACCTCCCCCCTCGTCCCGGAGGCAGGCTGGCAATGCACTCGCGACTCCCTTGGTATTGCTAGTGTCTATGAACGGCGTTGATAACTAACCATCAAGTGACCCACCTGTTAGTTTGTCTCCTATGATATAAAAAGAAAAAATATTGCTAATTTAAGAGGTCAGGGTTGCATCCCAGAAAAGAGCGGTCTTTACGATTTATATATTCTACATTTAAATACTGCCACGTGTTACCTATATTTATTTTGTCATATCAAAGTTAGGTAATTACAAATATCGGACAACTAAACGTGAGGTCAATGATTTCGTATTGGGAAATCCGAGGAGAATTCAGAATCGTCTTGTACGTTGTAAAATAAAATGTGCGCCGTCATGATTCCAATTACCTTAGTTATACTGTTTAGTGATAAATCGAATTCCTGGTAATATATTTGAGTCATATTTTTTCAGTCTCGATTTGACCTCCCAATAATAATAATAAGTCTGTATCATTGGAAGTGATCAAATGACTGCTCAATTTGGGTTTTGAGAATTCTTTAATGGTCGCCTCTAGGCTATAGAGACGTGGGACGCATTAAAAATTTCCGGAATGAATAGGAAAAAAATACAAAGGCTGGTCAAAAATCAGTTTATTGTTTCTTAAAATTGTATTTCTTTCTTTTAATACACTCTTTAATACGAATAAGTTGATTTTGAAAACGTTTATATCAATCTACCGTGGCGTCCTCGGTAACATGTTTTTTTACTCTTCAACAGCCTCTTTCGGTGTTGAAAATCGTTGACCGTATAAATAATTGTTGATTTTTGAAAACGATAATAAGTTGCACGGTACCAGGTCGGGACCTGTATCAATGCAGGGTATTCGACAATATTTTTCCCTTTTAAAAAATCCGTTTATCTGTCTGGCCGTGTGAGGCTAGCATCTTCATAGTGCAAAGAAGGTATACGGCATTTTTGGTTATTTTTACAGAGTTCCTCAATAACTTTCGGTAAATAAATGATCGTATGAACGTATTACCAGCCTCTTGAAAGGAAATTCCGATATTGAAAATTTGAAACAGAATAATTCAAGGTGTAATGTGTAAAGTTTAGCGGTATTTCTAAAGTATGTCAGATCGTCTTAAATCGTGTTCGACATTTCATCAAAACACGATAAACAACATGGATTTTATGAGACACGTCATGAATTGTGAAAATAGTCTTGCTTAATCATATATGTAATATAATTTTTCCTCTTATAATTTAACCCACTTTCTTTAGCAAATTTTTAGGCCCTCCTTGTTCTTTAACCAATATGTGAAGGTTTCTACTGGAAAAGTAAAGAATTCTCAATATGGAATCTATGAAATAATGTATATATGGGTAATTGCTCGGATCAATTTTAGGCCCCAAATATAAGAGCAGTTTTTAAGCATGTTTTGAAAAATAATACTCTCATCCTTTTAAACAGACCATTTCATTTCGAACTCAAAATACTACTCGTAGCTTTGAAGCGATAATGACATATTGGTCAGCGTGCTCAGACAACGCGTCGATCGACGAAGTTCGAACCTTGCGAACGTGTACGGAGTTTTCGGTGAAGTACACTCAAAATGAAACCAGATCATAGTTTACGCCTTTTTCTAAACCCGCCTGGTTAGCTACCGGCAAACACCTGTAAGTGTGTTATGGCAACTGCGCTTATAAGCCAACCCTGATAGGCTTAGCGTGTTCACTATCTTGGACCACATCGTCATTTAACATTAGGTAAGATTGTGTGTGTGAGAAGTATAAAAAAAGCTTGTATTATGGGTACCTAAACAACTCATATACCATACATATAAACATTTAATACCTAGACACAACAGATAATTATGCTCATCACACTATAGTCGATATGTGCAAAGCTTTCTTTCGACAAACTTTTTCATTGCGTCTCCGTTAGAAAAAACACACGTTATGCCGCCTTTACTATTAAAATTATTTTTCAACGTATTTTTGAAAAATACTCAACGGAAATATCCCTAATAGTATACTTTAGCGCGTCACAAATCCAGATTAGCCTGTCGCTTCTATCGCAGTAATTCCAAGTTAGTGTATGACAGTAAACGACGGCGATTGTCGATGTACATTCGTGTCCAGACGGTAATATTGTGATGTACTTACTATTAGGTGAAATAGATAAACAGAAAGTTATAAGCGATGTTTTCCAACTATATTTTTTAAGTTATACTTCTCTTGGCGCGTCTGGGAAAATATATGAGAGTGGATTCTGTGTGGAGACACCGACACCATTAAGTTGGTTGGCAATTGTCTGTCAAGTTTTCGTCAGAACTGATAGCTATATTGAAGATAGTTATTCAAATATATATGAATACAACATATGTTGTGGAGATAAAAAATATATTCATAGGGTTTTTTTACGTCTATGTCGAATATTGATTATTTTGTATTTATGGCCGGCTACGCACTTGCGACTCCCCTGATGTTGCTAGTGTCTATGGACGGCGGTGATCACTTTCTATCAGGTGACCCTCGTGTTTGTTTGCCCCCTATGATATAAAAAAATACAGTGTTATTGCATATTTTTATTTTTGTAACATTTTCATAAAATTCTGTGAGTTACTGTTGAAATATCCATTGGTTCAGTTGCGTTGAACTGCGTATTATTTACAATCCAGTTGTCGTACGCCCACCTGATCTATATATAAATCTCTTTGTATGTGTGTGTTTGTGTACGTAATCTGAGCATTGTGATATCGGAACAGAAGCCGCAACAGTTGATATTGTTATTAATAAACTGATTCATTAATTATATGTAGATAAGTTTTATCTAATAGGTGTGGAATTTATTTTCAAACGATTTGCTTATTATCTATATTTATCATTATCTCTACTAATTATTACATAATATTGATTTCGCCTAACACTTGACTTTAATCATAGTCTTTTGAATATTTATATATCTAAACTTAATGTTAATACAACAACTACATTTAAATAAGTAAATTTTATTTTCATTACATCTGTACATTAACGCTTTAAAAATAGAAAGAAATCTTATAAATAATTTCAAATGTGTAAGTAAGTGAAATGCAGTTTTCAAATTTGCGATACTTCGAAAATCTCTGATACGTTTTCCAATGTATTTTAATAATGTATGTAAAAGGATGAGAAATATAACAGAGTCGCTAACTACTCGATATGACAGGCGATACAGCAACTTATTGTACGTTGAAGCACGCAAAGGCATGACTGTGGTGGTACGCTGCGGCCCTTCACAACAATCTGTCCACGAGTCACGCACTCGAATGTATACGATTCGTGCGAACAAACAAGCGGCCACTTGTCAGTTGTGAGTTCTCATTGCGTTGGAGTACTGTTGGAGTGAGGAATTTCGGTGGGCGTTGTTGTCCGAGCGTTTACCGCGGACTGTACCTGGTAGTAAACCTACTCACTAGCCGGCCAGTTGACATCAGGTTTCGTAAGTGGCTTGTATTCTCCGTCTCAAAACGAAACTTTGCTTCACCTATTGTGATGTCATCTAACACCTACATTTTAAAGAGTGTTGTGGTGTTTCTTACAGGTTGTTGGTGGATGATCTTGTAGGAGGTGATTGCATGTCATTATTGGCTTCATTTGAACATAATGTAATTTCTGTTCACGATACACACAAAACAATAACCACACCTACGTTGCCAATGAAAATCAAGAACAAAATGGGACGATGATGCAATCGACTAAACTCCGTTCAAGAATTACCTTTAGTCTCATATTTAGTTTATATTTTACAAGTAGGTATATTAAACTCGATTTTTAACTCTTGAAAAACTATAGCAGCGTTATTACAAGAAAGTTAAATACATATTGAATACTTGCTTTAAAAAAGTTTCGTATTACATGCACCGCGCCCGCCCGAGGCAAGTTCACGTTATCCTTTTTCGCAAGTTTACCTAACGTAACCAAAGCGAGACAAAAGAGCAAGATGGCGAACATTCGGCGACTGCGGTCCATTTAATTCGAAACCTTTTTAAAGCAAGTATTCAATACGTATTTAACTTTTTTGTAATAACACCGTAGAGGTTTAAACTCCATACAAACGAATGGAGACCTGCGAGGCACAGCTCAACAGATTATTGGCAGCATAAAGTAAAAAAAATACACGATTTATAATTGTAAAATAATTTTTTTTATGTAAAGTGTATTTTTAAATTGTTTTTCATTTGTACGAACTTTTTTACTAAACTATGAAATTTATAGAAAATATAATTAAAAAATCATCCGTGGGTTAAGGAGTAATTTCACAAAAAAATATTTTATTTCATTACTTATATTGATCTCTAATTTATGGTGTCTATAACATTTATGTGCAGCATTTGAAACTACATCTAATTTTATAATAAATTCGTGATACTAAATCACCGTACGTATTATAATAAAGTTTAGTTATAACTACAGCCGGGAGGGTAATTGTCTTAAATGGTTACAAATTTAATAAGCAGCCGGTTCTGATTATAATGTTAGTTGAAAAAATTAACATTACATTCATCGAGAAATGAGTCGTTCGACGAAACCCACTCAATTAATAAATTTCACATTTTAAATGCATTAAGAATGTTAACAGCGCGCCGATAACATGAATCATAATCAAATAACATAAATAACTTGTTAGAATTATTGTAATTATTAATATGTCCAAATGTCGTGGGTGTCTTCGTTATCATTCTTATATTGAGAACAATTATTATGAAAAGGATTTTTGCTCTTAACTTCAAATATGTGGGTATTTGTCGTGGCACCACAAACAAACTGTACTAAACCCGATTATAAACACAGTGGAATCAAAAAACAACGGCGACTACTGAGTTATCTTCATTCCGTCAACAGTCGTTGCTTCATGCCGGCCTGCGCCCCTCCCGGCAGCAAGATATATATATTTTTTATGCCAAAAGGCAGCAAACAGGTAGGCTGGCCACCTGGTGATAAGTGGTTACCGTCGCCTATGGACAATTATAACACCAAAAGCACCACTGTTGTGTTGCTGACTTTGAAGAGCACGTTTCAATCTCTTCTTGAAGAGCCGTACGTCATGAACCTGAGGATAAATCATGCTGGATAACCCATTCCACAACGCTAGCGTACGCATAATGAGGGTTTGGGAGAACTGCCTGGTTGTCGCCATTTTGCAAGGTTTTAAGGTGTGCGAGTGAGCACTCGCATATGGCGGAACATGTCAAAACAAAAGAAAACCCATGGTGGGTCTACTCCACTACTCCATATGTATAGTCGTAGCGAGTGGGTCGGGTAAATATAACCTGCTATTCCAACTCCAGAACACAATATCTACGCCTAAGCGTGCCATTATGATGGGTGCTACATCTAACATATTGTAGGTAGTCACAATCTACTATGACAGGCTGTTATATTTTACCACGTTTTTGATAGGCAACCTATAAGAACCACGACATATTGAAGTTTCTACGAACTTGTAAAAGAATACGCCCCTGTATTTAAAGATGTGTAATCCACAGTGCGACCAAAAAGAGTAGGCAGTAACCTTTTGTGAACTACAGTAATTTCTACATATTGAATCTTGTGTAGGACAATTTAAAAGACTATTTCTGCGTGTAATAAAGAAAGGAATAAAACCGCAACGCTTTGTACAGAAATATTAAATGTTTAAGAGCGAGACAATGTCCAAAGACAAAGACTAGGCGCAGGCGGTGAGCGGCCGTAAACAGTGTTTTATGGTGCATGCACAACGTAACCTTGGCGATATGAGATTGCTGTTGCTGCTAACGGCTCTGCACTTTGTGATCCATAGTCATTTGTTTTACATGCCCCGTGCTATACTATACTAAACAATAAGGTCTTGAAATGCAAAAATATAATTTTTTTCCGTTAACGTCCAAAACCTGTTAGAAAATTCCAAGCCAATACATGTTAGAGAAAATAATGTCTAATTAACTAATTTTACTTTACACGTATTCGTACGATAATTGTATCCGTTTATAGATCCAAATGTAATAGATATAATAAGATACTCTATTACTCAGAATGTTTTACAAAATTATTGCTAATCTCTGTCATTGCTAGCTAGCTAGCAGCTAGCCTTAATCTGTTCATTAGGTGTCAATGTCTTCTCCGATAACGGAGTTAAATATTACTTGAAATATGATATTGACTTAAATATTGTCGTCATGGTTTGGTGGTTTGACCGGTGGAATATCAACACGATGTCCGCACGTTTGAACCACGGCGTGTACCAACGAATTTTTGAAATTCGCGTACGTTTACTAATTTAAATTGGTAACACTATCGACTGATGGTGAAAGAAAACATCTTGAAGAAACCTGAATTTGAGAAACGTTCTCGTAATACTATTGTATGTGGGAAAACATAGAACTATGGGTTTCTCAGAATTTTAAATAGCCAATACGTCGTGGGCTGGCGTGGTGATTATGCCTATACCTTCCTTCTGGAAGCGGCCTATGACCCTGCAGTGGGCCTCTTACAAGCTGATGATGATGAGTATCTGAAACTTAAATTACACAGTTCCTTTAAGGTTCATCACGGATTTTTTTCGTAGATAGTTCTAGACTACTTAATTTTTGTATTCGATTAACTCTCCACCATTTTTGTTAATGTCGAACCAAGCGAGCGGGAATCAACTGGTATTTTCATGTAGAAAAGAAAATTCCTATATTTTTTAAATAAATACCTCGTGGGACAAGAAGACTCTGCTAACGCAATGGCACGAACCGATGCAGTCACGATCTCCGTTAACGTAGAACATGATAGGATATTGTTTCAATTGCAGGTTATTAATTGATTCGTGTGACATCATGCCGCCTCGAACGGAAGATTTCATTGTTCACACACTTTGATGATAATAATAATAACTGAGAAATATCCGATAAATATTTAATAAACCCACGTACATAGATGAGTGTCAAATTAGTGATATATTATCTTTAACGGATTTGTTCCGGATTTTGGAACTATTTTTGTCCTATCTTTTTCAACTTAGTTATTTATAGTTGTTGTTGTTGAAGGTAAACATCGTCGTGGAACCACAGCGTGGTCGGAGGATTTTTTCTAATATCAGCTTGGTTAGCCTACCGGCCATTTCTAATGCGGCAGCTTATGTTGAACGTCTGTCTTTTGAATCGCACTTGTGAAATCAATCTTAATCTACGTTTAACATGTGTTACCATTTCAAGACATATCGTCATTTAATAGTAGATGAGAGTGTGCTCAAATACCAAAATAGTATAGACTGTATAGAATATGAAAAAACCTATTTGTCGATTTGTAATAGAACGTGACTGAAATCGTATTACATAAATCGCGTGCAATGTGAAATATTTGCATTTTCCATTTCTGTTTTATCTGTTTTCTTTCTACCACATTATTTATTAAACATGCAAATACTGTGATTTGCATCTAATTTAAAAATACTAAGAAGTATATAAACGCTTATAAAGAACAGTTATTATCGTGCGGGTTACTTGGCATGATCAAGATAACGACGACTCAATGGAATACTAAAGTTGCATGTGTTATGAACTGAGTTTACACTATAAAGGTTCGAGTAAGTAGTTGGTAGTTAAAATAATAAAATAAATTAATATCCTACGATTTCACGTCGTATTGTAATAATTACTCTAATAATGAGTAAAAGATGTGGGTTTTTACTATCAATTCTGTTCGTAGATAGATTCTATTAGTAGCAAATTTATATGGTACTTAGTATTTTTTGGAATTATTTGAATTCAAACATTAGACAGACATTAGAAATGCTCTAGATCAATTAGATATACATAAGTACGTAATCATTACACTTCATTAACTAAAAAAATAGAAGATTTTGTCATTAAAATACAATAACCCTAATCCTTTATAATAAACAATATCTGTTTCAAATGAAACTACTTTTTAATTTAATTTAATTCATATGGTATACATTTATATTATATTTACAATTTTAAGTGGAAATAATTTAAAATTACACATAACTCGTTAATTACATTCGCACCTTTGTCGTACTTACTGTAGATATGAGAACGCAAGCCTTGAACAGCGCAAAAAGAATATAACAAATATAAAACAAAGATTAAAAAAACAACGAAACTTCATAATAAAGTTTTGTAAAACGTGGTCGAGTCTTCTTACACCAATAAAAATAAGGGGTAAAATAATTCTAGGCTTCCGTTGGTATTATTCCCTTTTTAAATTGTTCGAAACACCGTAACTATATATTTTTAACAGTTTTCATAGCAATTAAACGATAGAGCAAAAAAATACTGAAAATCATATATTACTAACATTGATATATGTATTAATACACTACTAGAAACGTCTATATTATTAATGTTGAATATAAATATAGACGAAGGCATTTATTGTTTGTCTTTTCTATTTCTCTGGTCAGTAGTGGCAGTACTGATTTCCATACGCTTTAAAGACACATTTACGACAAGTTTCGTGCAACAAGTGTGCGTACACATGTATTATTAAGTCCAAGTAAGTATACTGTTACCGAGAATATGTATTAACAATGAATAACGGTAAAACGATCTGTAATTAATTAGTTGACCATGTAAGTCGGCACGTCTGTTTTCTCGTTGCGAAGGTTACTACTCTCCATTTTGCTACAACTCGTAAGTAGATGGCCCGGCAGTGCATCAATTTCTATATAATTCAATCGGTCGCAATTTAAGTTTGTATATGTATGGATTTAGCGATGTAGCGATTAAAACTAAGAATATTTACACAATATTTTTTTTTATACCATCTCACGTTCATTGATAACAAATGCCACTCTCTACACTCATATCAATCACGTTTAGCTTATTACAATTTACAAACGTTGCAATCCCGTAGAACCATATTGGATTTGTCTTTTCTATTTAAGATTTTAAGTAATCGCATTGACAGTTCATTTCTGTTGGGACAAATATGTATCTCAGTACCAAGAAACAACAGTCGTTTGCAGAATCGCAAAACATTCTCCCAACCGAAGTATTCGACAAACGTTGGCCAACACTCACCCCTCTACCGAATGTGCCACAAATACAATAATATACAATCTCAATTTGATATTTTTCATTGTTCTTTAGCCTCAATAAAATCTCAATTGGAAAAAAATTGTACTTAAATTTTTTAGCTTCATTTTTATATAGTTTATTTGAATATTTAAACTTAATTTAAATCTTTGAGCTCTCGTATATTGTGCACGTTAGTTTCACATCTAGTAGGTTACATTAGTAACAACTTCTTCGTATGAGTGTTAACAGAATCAAACTCTTTTGTAACCAGTTTTGTGAAATAAATAAAAAAAAAAATATGAATTTTGCTGTAATGTCATTATTTATTATATAATATAAAAAAATAATATCATGAAATAATAACAAACACGTGCAGAGCCGCGGGCACAGCATAGTAGTATAGAATTATTCCTTTATGTATTGTAGAATTCTAAATTCTACATTTTTAATCTACAATAAGTTGGGAACAATGATTACATTTAAATTTTACTAGCAGGCCCGGCAGACGTTGTCCCGCCCTGATTATGAAAAAATCATTGACAAATTATATACTAAAACGTTCCTCATCAATCACTCTATCCACCAGTGAAAACCGCATGAAAATCCGTTCGGTAGTTTTTGAGTTTATCGCGAACAGACAGACGCGGTAGGGGACTTTGTTTTATACTATGTAATGATGTATTTTTTTAATATTACAATGTTGGAAATGTGACCCGTACATATAATAAAATGTCGTTCACATAATACGAACTACTAGAATTTATGTCATAAACTTAATTATCTATTTAAGTATTTATTATATATCTAACTTAGTCATCTATGTAAATAGCTGATTACGTCCCGGACACTAGAAACATTAAAATCTTCATTTTAAATATCATAACAATTACTGTCTCCATAAAGCTATGTTAATTATTAGCGAATATTGCGTTATAAATAATTATTGTTTTACTACTAATATAACTCTACGTCGATTCATTACTACGCAATTATTTATAATATAGTTTTGCGTACAGTGATATAGTTTTTATTACTATGCAGATCGAGGGCCCATAAACCAGGTTACGCTTTGAAGGTTTTCTCAGTATTCAAATGTAGCGATATAACATATATTACTATAGAAACGGGTGAAAATGCTAAAAACAATGTGATAAGCTAGGGATTAAAAATGCATTTCCGGATTATGTATATCTTTATAAATATCTTTGTTTTCAAAAATATCTATTTCTTATTGTTGGTACGCTCACCATTGTTTTTTAAACCTCGCTAATAACTACACCATTGTCATTTCCAGTCGGCTGGTAATCCTGTAGTATTTGATTTTTTTTTCTAAAAGGCACTGTACAAAGATATTTTTTTCTACAGCATACTATCATTGTCTTATTTCTATAGTTGGGCTTTCAAATAAACTATTTGACTTTAGTGTCTTTGGGTTTATTGTTGCCACCCTATTAATATTGCTGTTTCTTAGTATTTCAAGATAATTCTGAATGTTCATTGTTGAATTATATAACGTCTAATATTTTGAGGTAGTCCATTGGGTGTTCTTAAAAAAATTGTAATAACATTATATGATATTTCTTGAATAAGTATTGGAACTAAGTTTTCGTTTATTACTTTTAGGTGGTTTAAACAGTTTAAATAATTGACTTTACTGTTATACGAACTGGGTAGAAAGAAGCGTTATGGCCTAAGAATATTATCAAAGGCATCCTTTTGTGTATTTTTCTGAAAGTGTTGTCCCTACATTAGTCACGTGTAAACTATGTCTGAGCAATCATTTATTTTGTGGAGTTCAATTAAAATAAGGATTTTTTCATTTTATTTATCAATATCTAGGATTATTGAATTTTACATCTGTTGTAAAGCATAACAGAAAGGCAACGGTTTTACTGGAAAAGTAATTGGTTGGTTAAAAGTGGAATGTTATGACCTAGGGGTTTTATCTAAATTAAATCGCCAAGCACGACCTAACATAGATAATAAATACTCTAGAGACCACTATTAAAGCTATTTCTATTTTTTAATCAAAGTTAGTATTTTGATATTGCGACATAGGAAGGGAAATGTTATGGGAAAACGATTATTAAGTGAGTTGGTGTTAATATATATTTCCAATAAAGACTTTTTTTTTACATATTTTTACTAAACTTCTTAGACTGCTTGCTGGTAAGTTAGCTTGGTATAGTTTTTTTTAGATTTCATAAGAAGTATTGTTGCTAAATTTGTAACATTTGTAAGACCTTATGCAGTACTAGCTTGTGCTCAGTTTTAATGCTATGTAACGCTTTTTCTTAATTTGTACATTGTGTTCACATTTATCAGGGTTCATGTCAATTTTTGATCATGGAACTCCAGTTTTGTGGAACTGAAATAAATAAATAAATAATTGTTTTTATATTTACACGTACATATATTAACTGTTCAAAAGCTGATTACTATAAGCGTAGACGACAACGCTTAAGCGTAAATCGAGTATCGTCATTATTTGTTACAAGAAATTACGCACACTGCGCGACTCCGCAATTTGTGCGTAAATGAGCAATAAATGAGAAACTAAACGTCGCCAGCATTATAAATACTACTTCAAACTATAAACATCGATGATTATTTTCAAATACCCTGCGACGTTTCACTCGTTGAATTATATCTTGGATAACTATCTGTACTGATCTTTATCTTGACTAATACCATAGATGCAAAAGTGAGTTACATTGTTTTTTTTTGTTATCCTTTGTCGCATTAACTTCTCATCCCATCATTATAAGATTTAGAGTACACGTTGTGAGGTTTCCAGAAAAGGACGTAGGGCACTTTTCATCTATTAATAAAAAACAATGCTCCTGAGAGAAAGGTCACGCCTAGAATACCACAAGCGAAGCCGAGAACAAAACCTAGTACGCAATAAATATAAGTAAAAATCACCTGTTTGTTGTTTATACGGGGGGTGGACATTGTTAAGATCTGTACCTATGCGAATTACATGTTACACATTAAGGGGCGACCTGTTGAATATTTATTGTACTATAGAAGGGTGCCCTTTGAGTTCTAAAAATAGAGAAGTCTCTTTTTATATTAAAAGTCATATGATATTCATTCTACAGGTGTGGGGATTGAACTTCTTTGTTTAATTTTATAATGCTTGTAGTATTAACCATGTTTTAGTAACCTTTATTGGTAATTATTGAATTATTAATGTAGTTTCAGAATTTTGTTAATAACCAACAACATTCTTGACAATTTTATATATATTCGTTATTTGTAAATTTTATAAGATCGATATAATAAACAAAAATTAGTCGTCCCACCCTTGACTCAATAGGATATCAGAGTTTCATCGTAATAATGTCAGGTTTACCGAACAATAGATTATATGGATATGGATATTTACATGAATGATAGTATTAATGTCGTTTCAAGACTCTGGAGATGACGAAAAAATGAAACGCCACCTTTTTAGCTTCAGGACTGTATTATTAAAGATTTACATATTACAAATGGTTTCTTACGAGCCAGGGCTTCGTTTGTTTTTTTTTTCGAACTGGCTATGCTATTGATCTGGGAAGGTCTTTACAACTTCACCGGACTACCGACTTCGGAAATTCTTCTCGCTCACGTCATCCCCTATGTAGGGGTGCGCTTGCGGGGAAACCGCGTCAGGGTGACCCCTCTGGCAGTGGCATCGCTCTCCCCCCGCGTTTAGCGGGGGTGTCTAGTTTTCGGGGATGGAGACGTCACTTTCGTGACGTTTCCCCTGTAGATGTCCTCTGCGTAGCTAGTGTTGTTGAGTTTTCGGGGTGTCTTGCCGTATGATCTCCGCGATAGTCCTCTCGATCTCTTTGTTAAAGATCTCGAGAGTTCTCTCGGCTTTTTCAGGGAAGGCTCTGATGCGGTCGTCTCTCATTTGGGTCATTCTTTGAATAATTTCGGGAATCGACAACTCTTCTGGCGGCTTCTCGGTGGTTAGGTGTCTCTTGCCTTTCCTTCGGATTCGCTTTGGACCCTTAGGGGGAGGGTTGTTGGCGGGGGCCATGAGGCACGCCGTCGCCGACTCCTCAACCACCTTTGGGGCCGGTTCGGCTTCCGTGGTTCGCCCGAGGCCGGTCCGGGCTACGGTGCCGGCCCGGCGATTCCTGAGTTCCCGTTTAAATACGGGGCAGCGAGCTTTATTGTTGGCAGCGTGGGCGCCCCCGCAGTTGGCACAGGTCGCCGGAACTTCTTTAGGACGGTCGCATTGTCGGGCGGGGTGCGGTCCCCCGCACCGCACACAGGCTTCCTTTCGATGGCATTGAGCAGAGGAGTGCCGGAATTGCTGGCAGCGAAAGCACTGCGCAAGCCGGCGCTCCCCTCTCCAGGCTTCTATCTTTACTGGCAGGCTTGCGATCTTGTCTACATTGTAGATAGCGGGTATTAATCCGGGCGTGCGCTTCAGGATGGCGAAGAAGATGCACCCTGGTCTGCCTCGTCGTCCATTCACTTGGCGGGAGTATTCTGGGGTGAAGCCCTTCACGCGAAGGGCCTCGAGGATTATTTGCGGGTCTGTGCCGCTTGGGAGGCCGCGGATCGCGACCTTGAGGCCTAGCAGAGAGGGGGGGGTATAAGTGAACCACTGTAACCCCTCCTGCTTCTCCAGGAAGTCTATGGTAATTCGGTATTCTTCGGCATCTTGAGGTAGGAACCGAACACCCTCCCCGTACACGTGAACGTTGGGCCCGCGCCCCAACTTGACCTCCAACTGTGGGAGCTGCACTGCCCAGTCGGGGAGGCGCTCTACCACAATCGGAGGGTAACGCGAGCCCTTCGCGACGGGCGAGGTGGGCGTTGATTGGACGACCGTGGACGCGGCGGCAGCACTGTCGCACGGTGGCTGCGCATTAGGGTTCCGTAAACCCGAACCCGGCTTAGTTTGCGGATCGCGCGCTAGGGGCGCTGCGATCGACGCATACGATGGCTGCTCGCGGGCAGCCAATCGCGACGGCGCGGACGGAGCGGGCGCGGGGGTGGGTGCGACCACCCGCGCCGCTTGGGTTTCTTGTGAAGCGCGCGGCGGAGTTGGTGGCGGCTGCGCGGGCTTCTTGATGCAGGCCTTCTTGGGTGTGGGTTGGGCGTCTGGCGATGATGGTG
Source organism: Antheraea yamamai (assembly GCA_036509395.1). NCBI lineage: Eukaryota > Metazoa > Arthropoda > Insecta > Lepidoptera > Saturniidae > Antheraea > Antheraea yamamai. The sequence goes on from AP028436.1 coordinate 3,521,237, forward strand.
GTGATGTTGCGCGATTCGCGGCGGGCCCTGCTTCGGGTTCGCTGCGCTTGCGGCGCAGCGCTCGACCGAGCGGGCTATCCGGGACGCCCGGAATCGCGGGTAACGCGAGTTTACCGCGGGCGGCGCGTTCGAGCGCCGCCGCGTCGTTCGCGGAAATCTGCTGTCCCTCTGTTGCGGCCTCTCGGACGCGCAAATACAGTGCCATCCAGCGGGCCATCCCCTCCGACAGAGCCCCAGCTGTAATCAGCTGGGCGAGAGTGAGAATATCACTCTCGTACGCTGCTGTCAGAGTTGACGGCCCCCCAGACGGCCTCTGTCGCGCGACGGGGGTCGGCGGGCGAGGAGCAGGCATTGAAGTGCGGAGTCCGGTGGGCGTAGCAGTGGTCTTCTTATTTTTCGAGGTGGCAGGATCCGTAGGCGTGGCTGAGGTTGTCGGTTGGCATTCTGTTTGGCCCTGAAAAGGGCCTTTTTTTAAACGTTCGCTCGACGTTGCCGGAGCAGACGTGGAAGCGCGTGAAGAACGCATCGTCGCGTAGGTCGGAGCGCGCGGAGCTCTCGGACGACCTCGTACGCGTAGACGACGGAGCCGTCTGGACTACCGACTCCAGGGCTTTGTACAATTTGCCACGGCTTTTGTACTTAGAACTAGTATGTGGCGCGCTTCTAATTGTGCAAACTTTGAAACCAGTAGGTTGCGTAATAATAATAATTACGAACATGTTCAATAATAATATTTACTTTTACACTATTCAAAGGATAGAAAAAGCTAAATATGGAATATAAAAATTACTTGACCTTATATAGGTGCGGGGCTGATATTCGTACTCAACAGACAGATATGCCTGGATATATACATTCATTAAAAATAATGTACTTAATAACCGTGAGCATTACTAGCATTATAAAAATATTAATAAACATAACTGTATGTTGTCCTAGCACTTCTCGATGACTGGGATGATTTCCCAGCCAATGGCGGTGTTTTAACACTCATAAGGACCTACCTTTTAAGAGCTTAAATAATATAAAGTATTTATGATTTGATTTGGGAGTTCCGATTTGGTCACGGTAGCGTACGCACGTACACACTGTCTCCACGATCGAAACTTATTTCGACGTACGGAGTAAGAATTTCATTTTTGCTTACGCATTTCTGCAATTTCTTTCTTTGTGTTTCTCGTGTACTGTTACAGGTCCGAAGGCAGAGCAAGCCGGAGTAAGTTTTTCTAAAATTATTCTTGCTTCTTTGCTGTTGTATTGTATTGTATTTCTGTGTATCCAGAACAGGTGTCAATCGCAGAGTGTCAATCGGTCAATCGTTTAGGCGACCTCTCACATAAGGTCGGTCTTTGTCATTTTTGACAAAGAGCGCACTTTTCAGTGCGTCGTGTAAACCGCACTTTTCAGTGCTTGAACCGTACTTTTCGGTACGCGCCGAGTCTCCGTGAGGTGCTCAAGAAAGAAGTGTTAGGGTCTCCCCCTAGGCTTCGTAGGTTCTTCTGTGAGGCATTGCACTTCGCCCACAGCTCTCTTGGTCCGGACTCGGGATAGTCCCGTAAATTCCGTTAAGGCGTGCCCCCCTGCCCCTCAGGCAGGGAGGTTGTTCCGCGGCCCCCCTCCCCCCCTCAAGCCACCGGAATGGCTCAGTTAGATGCGGCTAGGTTCCGGGACTTTCTGTCACAACAGGGACTCAATTTTGACGTCGTGGCCGCATACGTCAACTTTGAGGTACAAATGAACGAACAATGTATCTCGCGCGTCTCAACCGCGAACTCTTTCGCGGCCCTCTCGCCGCAATCGCCGCTTAACGACGTAGATAGGGGGATTTCGGAAATCCCCATACCGAGCTCCAGCTCGGAGGACGGCTCCGATATGGAGCTCGACGTGGCGGCGTCCGCCGAGCCGCCCGCGACCTCCGCGCCCTCAGCGCTCTCCGCGCCCTCAGCGCTCTCCGCGCCTTCCGCGCACTCGGACGACGACGGTTTTAGAACCGTCTCGTATCAAAAACGTCGCGGTTCGCGTTCGTCCGACTCGGATCAGGGTTCCGCACGCCCGGTCGAGAAATGCGCCAACATAGATGGCGTTCGGGTGCCGGCTATACCGTCGAACGTAAGACCACGAGTGAGCAAGCCCAACTCCTCTCCCGTCTCGCTCACACAAGACAGTGTGGGTTCTGTAGCGGCTAAAAAGCCACGCCCACCGCCTCCTGTTACTATACAGGATAAATCCAAATGGATTTCTATTTCAACATCCCTGAATAGATTAGGTATACATTATACATCCGCCCTCAACACTCCGGCGGGTATCCAGGTCAAGGTGACTAGCACCTCCGACCACAGAGCGCTAACGAAATTCCTTCGGGAACAGAAGTTAGCTTTTTTCACTTTTGCTCTCGAGGAGGAACGTCTCCTCCGCGTAGTCCTCCGTCGCGTCCCGACGGAGATCTCTACGCAAGATATCATGGCCTCCCTTAAGGAGGACAAGCTCCCCGTCCACGAGGTACATCGGATGTACCATCCGCGCACTAGGAAACCATACAACATGGTTTTAGTTACCCTAGATCGCTCTCAAGAGGGCAAAGCCGTCTTCAACATCACCTCCGTGTGTAAGCTCACCGGCATCACCGTGGAGCCTCCACGCAAGAACCACACCCCATCACAGTGCCATAACTGTCAAAGTTACGGTCACTCGGCGCGCAATTGTCATCTCCGCCCTAGGTGCGTCAAGTGCCTGGGCGATCATGCCACGAAGGAGTGCGGGCGCACGCCCGACACTCCGGAACCTCCCAGCTGCGTATTGTGCGGAAGCGCGGGTCACCCCGCGAACTATCGCGGCTGTCCCCGCGCGCCGCGCACACAGCGTCCCCGCCAGGCGAGACAGGTGTCTAGGGCACCTGTGGCCGCCGCCCGCCCTCCGCCTCCGCCTCTCATGTCCGTGGAGGCCTTCCCTGGCCTACCGGGCGCCTCTCGCGCCCCGGTAGCGCCCGCGCCCACCACACGCGTGGCACCTTCTGTGCCGCGCGCGCCGCAACCCGGGCGGGCCCCTCTGGCCCCCTGGGCCCCCCGACCCCGGCCGGAGGCCCCCAGGCCTCAGGCTCTCCCACCACAGGCGCCGCCGGCGCGCGCCTCTCCCGTTCACTCTGCGGACCTCTCCGAGATCGACTGGGTCTACCAGTTGCTCCGGGAGCACGACCTCGAAGAGGTCTTAGCATTCCGCGTGGCCATCAAGGCCGCGACAGGGTTGGGCCGGCTCGACGTGCTAGCTCAGTACAGAGGCATCGCTAAAACGTTGCAGCGCCTCTCTCGATCCGCGATTGATTTAACTTTCAAATAAAATTCGCGGCATTAAATAGAATAAAACCGCGCGGTCTATCACTTTCGTTTTTTAACGCGAGAAATCTTAGGACACAGCGCGATTTAGTAGCTGCCTTTTTGCGCGATAGACAGATAGACGTTCTCCTCGTCCAGGAGACGCTTTTAAAACCTAAAATGCGTAACCCTAGAATCGCGAACTACAATATAGTTAGAAACGACCGTGTCGCCCGCGGGGGCGGCACCTTAATTTACTATAGGCGTTCGTTATATTGCATGCCGATAGATCCGCCCGCTCTGACCAATATGGAAGTGTCAGTGTGTTCGATAGGTATGACCGGTCATCCGTCCATTGTACTAGTGTCCGCGTACCTCCCACCGAACAAAGAGTTGTTACAAACCGATTTGCGCGCGTTGCTTAGTCTAGGAGACTCTGTTATTATAGCGGGGGACCTCAATTGCGGGAACGTTATCTGGAATAGTCCGAGCACCTCCCCTAACGGGAAGAGGCTCGACGAACTAGGTAGGGTCCTCGCATTTGACGTCATAGCCCCCCCAGAGCCCACCCATTATCAGGATAACTGCCGTCCGTCAGTTTTAGACGTAGCTCTGTTAAAGAATATCACGCTTCGGGTGCGACTCATACAAGTCGTACACGAACTTGATTCGGACCACCGCCCGGTCATATTACAGTTAGGTTTCAATTCAGACTTCACCCCTCCGTCGGTCAGGGTGACTGATTATGTCAGGTTAGCTCGATATTTTAAAGAAAATCCATCGTCTAGCAGTTTAGACGGGATTCCAGACGTGTTGGTGTCTAGAGCCGACGCGGATTCGGCTATCGATTCCCTGGTCGATTATCTCCAGACCGCCGTCAGAGAGACCTCGAAAGAGGTGCAAGCGGCGAACGATCGCCGTTTTATACTCCCTGACGACGTGAGAGCGTTGATCACGGAAAAGAACGCCGCGACTCGAGCTCACGACGCCTACCCGTCTGTAGAGAATCGCGATCGATTACGTTCGTTACGTAAAACAGTTAAAACTCGTATCTCTGAGATTCGGGGCGACAGGTGGGACAGGCTTCTGGAGGATCTCCGGCCGTCTCATCTGTCGTACTGGAGACTCACGCGCACTCTAAAGTCAGATCTCACCACTCCGATGCCTGCTCTCGATAGAGGCCCCGGGTTGCCTCCCGCGTTCGACAGTATAGACAAAGCGGAATGTCTAGCCGCGAGTTTAGAGAAACAGTGTTCGCCAAACACTGATAACACTGACCCTGTCCATATCGGATCGATCGAGTCGGCGGTAGAGCATGCACTCGCGTCTCCACCCGCGGATACCCTAACCTCGATAACTTTCGATGAAGTTTCAGCCGCCATCAAGCGTCTCAAGCTTAGGAAGTCCCCAGGTCCCGATGGGATCAGGAACGAGGTGTTGAGACTCCTTCCTGACCGCATCATAGCTCTATTGGTCTGCATCTTCAATGTAGCCATGTCCCAGGGCTATTTTCCAGCCGTCTGGAAAAAAGCCGTAGTGATAGGTATTCACAAGCCCGGCAAGAAAGCTACGCTTCCTGCTAGCTATCGCCCTATCAGTTTATTAGATACGTTAGGTAAACTTTACGAGCGGCTCCTTCTGAACCGTCTCCAGGCTTCGTTTACAGATTTAAAATTAATACCGCCCGAACAGTTCGGTTTTCGCGCCGAACATTCATGTACAAATCAAGTACACCGCCTCACGGAGTACATTCTTTCTAATTTTAATGCCGATCCGAATCGCGATCCGAACCCGAAAAAGAAAAACCCGAAACGCACAATAGCAGTCTTCTTTGACGTCGCCAAGGCCTTCGATAAGGTCTGGCACGAAGGGCTCGTACACAAATTATGTCAGTCTCGTATACCCGATAGGTTAGTTCATATCATTCGCGATTTTCTCACTGATAGGACTTTCCGTTATAGAGTAGACGACGAACTGTCGTCATCACATCCGATACGCTCAGGCGTGCCACAAGGCTCCATACTCGCGCCCTCCCTTTTCAATCTGTTCATCAGTGACCTACCTCGGCTCCCGGGAGTAGAGGTAGGTTGTTATGCTGATGACACAGTCATCTACGCTTCTGGCTGGCGGCTGGATAAACTTAGGAATCTCATCGAAGAAACCGTTAGCACACTCGGTGATTGGTTTCTTCGATGGAGAATAGAAGTAAATCCCGATAAGAGTGCCGCGATACTCTTCGATCCGAAACAACGCGTTAACAAATTGCAGCCCGTCAGGCTATATGACACCGACATACCTTGGACCGACGAGGTCAAGTATCTCGGTGTTACATTAGATAAACACTTAAATTTCGCGTCACACATAGATAGAGTGCGAAACAAAGCCGCTATGGTCTTGGGTCGCCTCCACCCGTTGCTCTGTCATAAGAGTAAGATGTCCCTCAGACACAAGCTCACCTTGTATAAAACATGTATCCGACCGGTCATGACATATAGTTGTCCCGTTTTTGCACATGCACCGAAACCTACTCTATATAAATTACAAATTCTACAAAACCGCGTTTTACGTAAAGTGACCGGTGCCCCATGGTACGTCCGGAGAGTCGATCTCCATAGGGACCTAGAGATGCCTTCTATCTGGGCGTACATAAAATCACTCACTAGTAGTTATTTCGAAAAAGCCGTGAATCATCCCAGTCCGTTAGTGGTATCCGCCGCGACATACGAAACCGTACCCAACGCCGCGCGTTATAAAAGACGTCCGCGACATATTTTTACCGATCCTCCCGATGAAATAACGGCAGCGAACGATCAGTACCAGCCTGTCTCTCCAAATAGAGCGTGTTCACGCCCACGCCCGCGTAACCTCAGATCACGCCGCCGTGGTCTGAGTGTAAACTTCGCTCCCGCACACCAGACTAGGCCCCCCTCGGCAGCGGCTCAAGCCTAGGTCCGTTCCCTCGGCGTGGAGCCCTTGAGTGCGCTGCTCGCGCGATACAGTGACACAAATTTACATCACTGCAACAACACTACACATATCACCTCCACACACGTGCACGCATACACGCTTACACAAAAAAGTGGAAGGGTTTACTTTTTTTTTCCCTTTTCGAACTGAAATAGTTCAGAAATTTTCCGATACAGAATACACGTAAGAGTTGTTGAGATATGTATGCTTGGTACACATATATGCTTCAACAACTCATATATGTATTAATAGTGTAGCTTAACTTAGGTTAGCTCAGTTAGGTCGCGTATTGCATCAAACAGGCAACAGCCAAGCCGAGGTGTGCCGTGCACCCTTGAGCTGGTTGCCCAAACAAAAATCGGCTGAGTGCCTTAAGCGCTCGCCTTAGTAGTCCGGTGAAGCTGTTAAGACCTTGCTAGGTCAATAGCGTAGTCAGTTCGAAAAAAAAAAAAAAAAAAAAAAAAATGATTTGATTTGTTATTATTTTTCACTATATTAAATATACCATAATTTTATTGATATTATGCAACCACTGAATCGACAACTTACCGTTTATAAATAATTTATTGGCCAATAAACTGGATGTTAATTAATATCTCGACGTGAACGGACAGCAATGGCGTGGGCGTGTAGTAGATGCACAGGCGACCCATCGCATGTGCTCTCTATCGCGTGACGTACGTACGTACGTACACTCACGGACCGTTATTGATGTTTATGTATGTTGTAAGTGATTCGGTAATTATGAGAACACATTACAGCCGGAGTATCTTGATAACAACTCGCTCTATTATGCATGTTTATATAATTGTGGGACTCTTTAAATAATAACGTCGAGTTTTATTGTGAAATGGAGATTAACCATATAATGTTTAATTTAAATTGATATTTAAAAAAATGATTCATTTTTATATGTAACATAGACATTGTGTTGTCAAAAAGCGCTCGTATTATAAATGCGAGAGTGAGTTCGTTTGTTTGTTACGCTGTAACGCCTTAACTGGTTAACCGATTATATTGAAATTTTGCGTACACGTTGTCAAGTGTACAGCAAACTTTATAGGGGACTTGTCCTCCAGCTCAATATACTGTTCCCGAAGTATAGGTCATTCTTAAATTAAATAGTGTTAGGTTTTATAACAAAGTCCCAAAGCACATTACCGATTGGGTTGTTTTCTAAACCTGTGGCAGCTTTAACGTCCATAAGCGCATTCTCGATCCCTAAATTGAATAAAGTATTTTTAAATTTGATTTTGAATTCGTGGGCAACAAGTAGATACTATATTTATAGCATATAGATTAACACTAATATAGAAATATAACTGTAACCGCTCTGACTGGTATTAGATGACAATTGCGGACAAACAGCTGGTATAATTTGCAACTGTTGAGATATAAGCATAGTACAGGCGAGAGGCAATCGATACGGGCGGCCGGAGGGAATCGAATGCAAACAGTTTGCGGTTACAGTAACATTATCCAGTGGTCTGCTTGTTAACTGTTTGCAACAACACAGCGACATCTAATAAACAAGATTAATTTAATTGTTTCCCTTCCATAAACCAATGATATCGTATCGAATTATCTAAACGTGTAAATAGAATCGAAGCGAGTGCTAAATCGATTTTAACGAGACTTTCACTGGTCGATAGAGAACTTCTCGAATTATCATCCGAGTTATTTATTATTACGCTTTTCAACGGGGTCTAAGTAAGGATGATGACATTTACAGATGTACTTTAAAATGGATACAATGAAATGCTTTACTAAATCTACAAAACTAATTTAAAGGACAACGAAGTCGCGGATTTAGTTTTATAATATAGTGTTTAAGAATAATTGTAATATCCTGGTTTTGTAAAATTCTGATTTAAATGTTCATTTGTTTTAGTTAAGTTTGTCGGTGGCGTTGCATAGGAATAATTTTGTTAAATAACTTAAATATTATTAATGACATTCATTTCAGGTCAAGCTCTTCTTATTTAGTTTAAGTTTTCTTTAAATTTAAGTTACTAAGTAGACATTTGTTTCTTCCAGTTTTTTTTAAATTTTGTAAAAGTTTCGAAATAATTTATTCAGGGTTTCTGCTTGGAAGAGCATACTGTCAGGTAGGATTTCTTTTGTTTCGTTGTCCCTTTTGAGATGTTTGTTGACTTTAAAAATCTGACCGACATCTGGTGGTTCAAGTTTTGTTTTTTTTTTTTTTTTTTCACTTGTTTCAATAACGTCCATTCTTATCTCGATAAAACTATCTCGTAAAGTCGACAACGCTTTTACGTTCCGCACCAAGAGGAGCTAATTCCGTACCATTTTACACCACATCTGTTTGTCATGAATTCTAAGTGGTACTCTTAGTGATTTTTGTGTCCTTTTCGATTAATCTCCGTACATTTTATGCTAACATTTATTAATTCTAATGATATGTAAATGGTGTATATTTATGACTAGCTGTGGCCGCGATTCCGTACGTGTGTAACCTAATATAAAAAAATCAAAATCAGTGATTGATAAAATCATCTGAATATATTAAGTCCATTTACTTATATACTTATCTCTCGTACTTAATACGCGCCGTTATAACATATTCTATGACACATGCAACAATTTTTTTCACACAAATCTAAAAAGTACAAACACGTTAGATTTACATTCTTATTTTATGTATAGAAGAAGACGATGAACAATACAGAGCAAGAAATTGGATTAACAAAGTGCGTCGGTTGTCGACACAGCATAATAAATCGAATAGAATTCAATCACACCTGATAGAATAATAAAACGGTATCCAGTGTTTATGTTGTGCACTGCGGCTTTGTTTTCTAATTGAAAGTAAGCCCCGTGCTATTCGCAAAGGAAACTCGTTTCTCGATAGTACCGAGCGAGTCCCAGTTAGTGTAAGCTAGTTTCGTTTGCGTCATCATATTACTTGTAAACAGGTTCGGACTGTGTTCTCTCATCGCTTGCAATCACTAATAGGTACAATCGTTCATCGTTGCATTGTTTTAGAACAGAACGTAGGTGTAGATTTTTACCGAATTGTCTATTTATTAAAGTTTTCTATACTTAAATTCTAGCGCTTGACTACAATCTATTCTAATATCAAATGGTAATGCGCTTTAAGGTGGTAGTAATACGTTAAAGTTAGAGCAGGACTGAGTGCTAAAATACGCCTATTAAGTGCTTGGTTACAGGCAGGTAGGTAAACGTGCGGGTATAAAGAAAAACCCTACCTCCGAGCTATAGTTTTATTACAACATTTGACTTCAGCAAAAACGCTGGCTTACTGCAGGATTATGTTACGTCGTTCGACGCAATATATGAACAAAACTAACACTTAGTTTATCAAATCGAGTTTAGTTAGTAAATTGTCCTTTTGTTACATTTACGCATTAGTGCTATTACATTTAAATAAAGAAACATTAAAAGTAAAATGTTAAATAATTGTATGTATTAATAATTCGATTATTATAATAAGTTTTTGTTATAGCTTTATTTATTGCGGGGTGGTAGGGTGTCTGTACCCGACTGGATCGCGACCACCGTACACCAGGTGGAACACCCGCCATAGTGACACGTTTGGGCGTGTCGCGTTCCGGGATCAGCCGGTGTATATCCAGCAACCAGGGGGGGGGGGCTGTCCCTGACTGGGTCGCTTTCAGGCCGGCATGACAGCGGCGACCGGCGATAGATAGTAAGTCTTTCGGTGGTCGCCATTGTTTTTGGATTGTACTGTGCTTACCATCAGGCACAGTACAGTCACTTTGCCGAGTTACAATAAAAAAAAAAAAAAAAAAAAAATTTAAAAAAAACTGAATTTAAATGTTGATATTTCTGTAATTTTAAGTTTTATGAACACAACAATGTCATTCGAAGCTCGATAATCGCTTCACCATATTAACTAGAGTCTGTCTTAACAAGAGAGCTAATGTCTCCTTTCTATTTCCTACCACATCGTTTCGTAACTACAAGTCTACACAATGTATGATTTTGATTGAAGTCTAGACTATAATCATAACCCATAAAATGTTTATGAATAAGTAACAAATATTTTATCATGGGTTAATGATAAGATACATAAATATTAGTGTAAGTATACCTAGAGTCAGTTGTCGGTGGTAGTGGGTCTCTGCGTGAAAGCGGGTATTTCTGTCCATGGCCGGCGTCGTGTCGGTCGCTCGCGTAGCTCGGGGAACGCAAGGCCTTTGCATACCCACTGTTGCAACAACTGCAGTTGCACTCTAATGCAAATAATTTAGAGTAGGGTTGACACCTCTTTGTTTTGTATTCACTATTTACTGTTTAGAATATAGAATGCGAGGATTTTGACCAGTAAGTAATATTTCATGGAAGAAAACATTAGGACATGAAGGACATTCATCATTAAATATAATAGTGGACGTTACTTTGCACTTCGGACTGGAATTGATTGGCTGATACCACGTCTCACTGCAATAAAAAAAAAAAATTTATTAGCGCGAGGTATATCTGTAAAAGTTAAATCTGAAAGTACAAATAGAAAGAGCGAAATATTAATAACTAAAACAACAAAAAAAGAATATATATAACTGCGTCCTTGGTTGAACTGACATCGGTTGACAATGTTGGTAAGTAACTGTAAAATATAAAAAAATATAATTAATTAAAATATGTTTCAGATTAACACGTAATAAACGGCCAATCAATTCCAGGCGGAAGTGCAAAGTAACGTCCACTATTATATTCAGTAGGTTATATTTCTAATTGACACCGTTATTGTCGTGTGAATAATTTTTCATTTCATTATTTTATACATACTTAGTAATTTACTAAATAAAAAAAATAATAAAAATAATAAATAATAAAAAATATAAAAAATTATATATTTATATTTAATAATAAAATAAAATAATAAAATAAAATAAAATAATTTACTAATAGTAAATGAAAATATCTACTCATAATACTAATTTTGCAATACGAGTTATAGTATTAGAAAATTAAAAATAAAATTATTAAATAGAAGATATATAAAAAACTGGCTTATTCGAATTCGCTGTCGAAACCATTGCTAGCTCTTAGACAGATAGTTACAGCAAGTGACAGTTGACGCGTCGTGCTCATATTTTTTTAATATTTATATTTTTCTTCAGTACAATGCAGTGTGAAAAAGTTTTAATACAAGTTGAAAATAGTTATGATATCATTCAGTGTTTAATTTATCATTATTTATTTTATGAATATATTTTATCGTTTAATTTACAATTTAACTCTATGAACTTGATATTTTATAATGTAAACTGTATAGTAAATGTCTACAAAAAAGAGAAAGGAACTTCGTTCCAACTGTGGATCCGTAGACCTCTCAAGCTTTTTTTACATTACTGCCAATATATGTAGGTTAGTTTTTATTTTAATTGAACCCGGTGGATGATGCTACGACCGGTTGTACGCTTATTTTAAAAGAATTCTCACATACCATCTGAGTATATCTTTGAGTGAGTCCCTTGATAGATTGGATTTACAATTGGAAACGGTAGGTGTGGCTGCAGTCCGGTTTTAGGTTTATTAAAATTTTTCGCATTTAAAAATACAATGGAAACCAGTGGTAACCGATTTGATGCAGACGAAGTTGCGCGGGTCAGCTAGTATATAATAAGAATGTAAATCTAACGTGACAGTACTTATTGGATTTTTGTGAAAAAAATTGTTGCAGGTGTCTAGGAATAAGTAATAGAATACATTTCACTCATTTTTAGAAATGTCGGTCTATCTGTTTGTCTGTTTGTATGAACAAGCATCACTGCTAAAGTACTGGATTCACAATAAAACCTCAACAAGAAAATCATAATGCATATCCTCGAGTAACATTTAGTATTTGTTTCATTAAAGTCGGTCAACTCTATCAAGAGTTATTGTAATTTTAATGACGACGCGACTTAAGTAGGAGGGAAATGTAGATAAGTAAATGGATTTAATAAATTCAGAAGATTTTATAAGTACTGTTTTATTACATTAGGTCCACACGGACTGAGGCGCGGGCACAGCTCTAGTTCTTTAATATAAATTTAGTAAATTACAATTTTTATAAGCATTACGTAGTCAGCGATGTGTATTTTTTTGCTATGGAGAAGTGCAGCTAGTGGTTTTTTTTTTTTTTTTTTCGAACTGACTACGCTATTGACCAAGCAAGGTCTTAACAGCTTCACCGGACTACTAAGGCGAGCGCTTAAGGCACTCAGCCGATTTTATTTTGACAACTAGCTCAAGGATGCGCGGCACACCTCGGCTCTGGCTGTTGCCTGATACATGCAATTCGCGACCTATCTGAGCTAACCTAAGCTAAGCTAACTATTCATACATATATGAGTTGTTGAAACATATATGTGTACCAAGCATACATACCTCAACAACTCTTATATATATTTCGTATCGGATAATATTCTAAACTATTTCAGTTTTATAAGGGAAAAAAATAAAACCCTTCCACTTGCATGTGTAAGCGTGTATGCGTGCACGTGCGTGGAGGTGATATGTGTAATGTTGTCGCAGTGATGTAAGATTTTGTGTCACTGTATCGCGCGAGCAGCGTACTCAAGGGCTCCACGCCGAGGGATCGGACCTAGGCTTGAGCCGCTGCCGAGGGGGGCCTAGTCTGGTGTGCGGGAGCGAAATTTACCCCCAGACCACGGCGGCGTGATCTGTGGTTACGCGGGCGTGGGCGTGAGCACGCTCTGTTTGGAGAGACAGGCTGGTACTGATCGTTCACTGCCGTTATTTCATCGGGAGGGTCGGTAAAAATATGTCGCGGACGTCTTTTACAGCGCGCAGCGTTTGGTACGGGTTCGTATTTTGTGGCGGATACCACTAACGGACTGGGATGATTCGCGGCTTTTTCAAAATAACTAATCGTAAGTGATTTTACGTATGCCCAGATAGAAGGCATCTCTAGGTCCCTATGTAGATCAACTCTCCGGACGTACCACGAAGCACCGGTTACTTTACGTAAAACGCGGTTTTGAAGAACCTGCAACTTATGAAAATTATCTTTCGACATATGCGCAAAAACGGGACTGCTATATGTCATCACGGGACGGATACACGTCTTATACAAAGTGAGCTTGTGTCTGAGGGACATCTTACTCCTATGACAAAGCAACGGATGGAGGCGACCCAAGACCATAGCGGCTTTGTTTCGCACTCTATCTATATGTGACTCGAAATTTAAATGTTTATCTAATGTAACACCGAGATATTTGACCTCGTCGGCCCAAGGTATATCGGTTCCGTATAGCCTGATGGGCTCGAGGTTATTACTACGTCGTAAAGCATCGAAGAGTATCGCGGCGCTCTTATCAGGATTAACTTCTATGCGCCATCGACGAAACCATTCACCGAGTGTGCAAACGGCCTTTTCGATGCGCATCCTAAGAAAATCCGACCGCAAGCTGGAAGTGTAAATAACTGTATCGTCAGCATAGCAACCTACCTCGACCCGTTTAGACCGAGGTAGGTCACTGATGCAGCTAGTGGTGTGGTAGGCATACGCAATGCTGGCGAAGTCGTGGGTATCAGCTAGTCAATAATAATTGTGGGAATTTAAAAAAAAAATCTCAACCGATTCCTGTGTCATTTTATATAGTGGCAGTATTTTATTCCAAAATTGATAGCCTAAACAAGACGCGGGCAGACGATTAGTTAAATAATCAAAATTGTGCCAAATTAAAAACACAATGAACTTTTTAAATTAATATTGGTTAAACGAAACAAAGCTAGGAGATATTTATATTTGTGACTTACATACCTGTGTAACAGACGTTTTTCGTATGAATTTTTCGAAAGAATTATTGATATAAGACCAATTAAACACATATTAACTTTTCAAATTCTATGTATAGAAATTAGAGTTTTTTTTTTCATTAAACGATCGTGTATTTTCCAAATAAAGAGATCGTTATTTTTATTAGTGTTTACTAGTAACGGAAAGAATAAAATACTGTCACCCAAAAAAAAAAAAAAAACATCTGTCGTTTTTTACAATACTGACTTTTATATAGGTATATTTTAAATCAGGAAAAATATCCATGTAATAGTATTTTTGTTTAACTTCATCTTCTGTTGTTGAATACACTTACAGAAATACGGGCTAAACCTTCCCTGAAACCCAAACGCGAGACCTTTTAGTAGCCCGGTGAAGCTGTTAAGACCTTGCTAGGTCAATAGCGTAGTCAGTTCGAAATAAAAAAAAGCGAGACCTTTTAGACTTTTAGATGCGTCTGTTTTTCATATTAGCTTATACTGTATATTATTTAATCAAGTAAACTGATCTACAATTTATTCGTCATATTTGATTATACATTGTATTATTTCATTACCTTAGATGTATAGGATTGGAAATAAAAATAAAACACTAAGAAACTTAGCCATGTTACTTTTCATCTAACTAACTCTATGCAGTTTAATGTGTGGAAACTACATTTTTTTTAATAAGATTTTATAAAGTACTAGTTTCTGTCCGCAACTTCGTCCGTGTAGAATAGTTACTTTGGGCTAACGCTAACACGCAGCCGGAGATCTCAAAAGGAAAAACAAAACCCGATTTTGAAACATTTTTCATTAGTGCTCCGCTCCTATTGGTCTTAGCGTGAAGATATATAGTCTGTGTCGATAAATAAGCTATCTAACACTGAAATAATTTTTCAAATCGGACCAGCAGTTCCTGAGATTAGCGCGTTCAACCAAACAAATAAGCTTTATAATACATTTGTATACTCGTAGATTACTACTTTTCTCTCATACTTACCTCGAGCCGTCGTTGAAATTATGACTTATGATAGAAAGGAGCGATTTTAATGAAACAAAGTAAACGTAAGTTACTCCCGAAAATATGCTTTATGATCTTCTTGTTAAGGTTTTATTGTGAACCCACTATTTTAGCAGTAATGCGTGTTCATACAAACAGACAGACAGACATTTCTAAAAACGATTGAAATGTGTTTTATTACTTATTCCTAGACACCTGTGACAATTTTTTTCAGGAAAATCGAAAAAGTATAGACACGTTAGATTTACATTCTTATTATATGTATATAGATAGACTAGTTCAGATACTTGAAATGAAAACTCTGGTATTATATTCCGGTATTTATAGTGTAGTAAAAACCCGTACGGGGGCTTACGTGTAGTTTACTTAATGAGATATTAAGTATCCATGACAAGGAATTGTGAAAGACTTTAAATTATAGATGGGCAAAGATAAAACCGTTAAGTTAACCCTTTTCTTCTCTGACTGTCAAGATATTTTCTTTATTTATTTTTTGTTAATTTGATATTGACGATCTTTAGTGTTATCGATAAAAAAACAACACTTTTATTTTCCCTACCACACGAGTCGAAGCTATAAATTATATATCTGTATTTATCAAACTTTACAAGCCTCACGTCTTCTAATAAATGAATCGTTACATTTCAAAATGAGCTAAATCCAATTTTATTCATGTTTTTTTTTTAATATCTCCACATTATATACACCGAGAACGAAGGTCAAATTTTGCCGTTCATAAGATTTTTTTTCTTTTTTTACGATCTTCATATTTTACATGTACAAAATTTAAAAGATCTTGAAAAATAACGAAAAATATCAGGAACGGCCAAAATTTGTTTTCAGCTTATTTTGAAATGTAACGTCACAAATGGGAATGTGAGTTTGTTTGTTTGTTACGCTTTCACGTTATAACTATTCAATCGATCATCATATTTTGCATAAACGTTGTCAGTAATGGGCAACAGGACATTGGAATGTATCGTCCAGAAAAAAAAACACTTATTAGGTAGCTCAAAACGCGATCAAACCTGCGGGCAAAAGAAAATCTACGATATTACAATCTTTGACAAAAAAAAACCTCATTAATGATGAAACTTAAAAAAATTAATGAGCTAATTACGACCACTAGTAACTCTGAACATCTAATATAATGTTTTGCGTTAGGAAACGTCCGGCCAACCCTGTGCGAACAAGTTGTGCAGTAGCGCTGATAGCATTGCTATATAGCGGTTCATTTGCATGTGTATCTCTCTGGACCCGCTTTAGTACGTACCTCAAGATCCATCGGGTGTTATCAACCGGGCATCATAAAAACTGTTTACTGAATATCGGGCGCCGTCATGTTTCGTTCACCTCGCATTTATTATCTCTCTAATGTCAAGAGATTCGCATCTCAATAAATGTGGAAAAAAAATCGCTTATTTTGGTATTAATTCATCGGATGTATTATATATTTTAAATGACGAATATAGAGATTTAATGTTCCACTTTAAAGTTTTATATTTTAATTAAATTCGACGTCTAAGATTTCTATCTGGATTAATTGTCGGTTGCTTTTTTATTTTTGCTGACCACTATTTTAAAAATAGTTCTCAAATCGTTTACACGTTTCTTTAATAGTTTAGATTAAAGAATTATTACGCGAATACCGAGAAATCTGTTGGGACATGCCGGAGTCGGAAATTGCGATTTTAAGGACATCTAAGGACTCGTATTAGATTTTATCGTCACTACCTTAGCCCTTATTGAAAAGGCGTAATGATAGAATGCCTAAATGTTGTGAAAAAAACAACTATAACCGAATAAAAACCTCATCAAAATCACTTATTTCAGAGATTAGCTTTGACCAACTACAGGCAATTGTGTATTTTATTTATATGTATGTACACAGATAATATGTAGTAAATTGTTTTGAAGTTCGAAGAGATTTAAGAGAAAATACAGTATGTTGCTATAATGAGCTACATATATGGGTATACTAGCGGGCCCGGCGGATGTTACCCTGCCTTGATAATAGAAAAGTCGACCGCAGCGCCACCTACCGGGACCAATTGTGAATTTAGTACATTCTTGAATTCATCTGAACATACCACAAAAAAAAAATCAAAATCTGTCCAGCCGATTAGTAGGAATTCAGTCACATACACATGAACAGAAGAATTATATATATACAGATTATATATATACAGATTGAAGATAAAACTAAGACGTTACTCTTGTTACATAGTTGGTCGTTGTATGTTATAACACACGAGAGAAACTGCGGGCGGTCCTCGCTTTGTTACCGGTTATATTTAAACTCGATTTCCCAAACAATCTCACCTCTGAACAACCTCAATCCTGCGTCTACACACCGAGTATTATCCATACTAAATAATAATCGCCACTTTTTTTTTCTTTATATGTATTTGGGGGTTTGGTCACAAGTTGACCATGTCACTCTAGTGATTACAACCAAAATAAAAGTATGTACTATAATCAATCATAACAAATTTTAGCGAGTTTTTAACGGCAGACATAATCAACCTGTTCGGGAAAACAAGGATGGTATTACATGAACCGGCGGATCTTAATGAGTTATTAATTTCATTTTCGATTCTGTTATCTATACTAATATTATAAAGCTGGTTTGTTTATTTGAAAGCGCTAATCTCAGGTACCTACTACTGGTCCGATTTGAAAAATTCTTTCAGTGTTATATAAGTCAATTAGCGAAGAAGAATATATCATCACGCTAAAACCAATAGGAGCAGAGCACCAATGAAGAATGTTTCAAGATCGGGGTGTTTCTTCCTTTTGAGAGACTCTGTTGTGTGTTAACGTTAGCCCAAAGTAACTATACCACCGGGACAAATTCGCGGGCAGAGAAGCCAGTTGTATGACAAATATATTCTATACTACTGCATATGTCAAAAACTCAAATGGAGCATGTTTTACCTAACATTCTTTTCGCGAACAATACAACGTTTTACGAATAAATATATCAGTTTAAAACCGTAGCTCACTCAGTAAGTGGTGCCCTAAATTGCTATTTACAATTCCAGCAATGACCTACGCCGCCTCTCGGGTTACTACAATACGGCTCGGTGCGGCGCAAGTCATAATGTTTCCCATGCCCTTTGTTTATGCTGCTGTTGCGTTGACAAGTTGAATCGTAAAACTCTGTAATTGTTAACTGTACGATGTATAATTCACCCGCGTAAATGTACTTCAATATGAAAAACCTGAACGTAATATAAAGGGCATAAAGTGAAGGTTTAGGCAGTTGATTAATTAATGTTTGATGTATAAGTTAAAAATAGAAATATAGATTCAGATTCTTTTTCGGTCGAGTTATACCCGTTTTACAATTTATTACGTTAATTAAATTTGTTATAGATATTGTTCCTGGCAAGCTTCCGCAGAATTTATAACTATAATTTGTTTGGATCAGTGTTCTTCAACCTTTTTTATGACACGAACTCCTTATTGCGTAAAATTATTTCGCGGCCCCCATCCCATAGTATTTCTAATCTGTATATTTTATATTACAAATATCAGACTTGTACAATTTTTTGTTATTTATTTACATTGCTATCGACTAAATAAGTAATGAAGTTAGTGAAATGTGTATGTCACTCATAGGCATCACTTTTATTTTTGTTGTTTTGAATTAAAGTATAAATGAGCTTTAAATACATTTTCTTATTAAAGATATTTTTGAACTTTTTAATTTTTTTTTCTTTGTTACTAAGTCTTCCCGACCTTCTTCAGCGACTCACGCACTGGTTTAATCAATGGATTGTTTTCTTGCCTTGTATGCATCGTATAATATACTTTAACGCGGTGGATATATGTATTTTCATTCTCGGATTTACTTCGATAATGTCTCTTTCAGCACTAGAATGTTTATTTTAAACACTAACCTAATTTTCTTAGTAAATATTTAATAAACAGCTATCAATAGCCTTACGAAATATATTAAGCGTTATAATATTATGATTTTAAAACGAGGTAAAATTAAAAAAATATTTCAAGGAAACTTTCGACACAAAACCTTCGTAACACAAAGAGAAACAGTCGACACCGTGGGCGAATCTTATATTTATCTTGCTTGTATTACGTATAATTTGTTGTACTGACGTCAAAATTGGTCTCATATTTTTGATGTTTTTAAATTCTTTATTTTATTATAATACCAGCGGGCCTGGCAGACGTTGTCTCGCCCTGATTATATAAAAAGCCTTGACAAATTATATACTAAAACCTTCCTCAAGAATCACTTTATCCACTGGTGAAAACCGCATACAAATCCGTTCAGTAGTTTTTGAGTTTATCGCGAACAGACAGACAGACGGACGCGGTAGGGGACTTTGTTTTATACTATGTAATGATGATGATATGAGAAATTGTCGAGATTTTATAAGTTGGTTTATATCAAAATTATTATTTTAGTTGATTATTATATAGTTTATATTTTTTATATTACAGTACGTGACGATGGTCGAATATTTATTTAACACTTTTGTTTATACTATTTTATTAATAAAAAAATGTAGAATTCTCCGCTTCTGTCACTTGTTTCAGTGGTAGTAAACCATTGAACTTAGAGGTCTCAGATCTGAAGTCCTCGCATGTGATATAATTTTGTGTGGTGAATATAACTGCTACTTCTGGGTGCTAAATATATGTATGTATATACGTAATTAAGCTGAGATAATATTACATAAGCTATGCTTAGTTCGGAATTTAAAATCCTTCCGTGAGCTTGTGTAAAAAAATTAATGTCTTCCAGTTGCTTTTTAATCCAAATTATGTAGAGCGATCGTATTTTAAGTAACCAGATGTAAACTGATGGTAAGTTAGGTAGAATCGATTAACGATGGTGACTATCAGCAAATAACTATCTGTAAATGGGTACCGTCATCAGACCATTTCACATATGCCGCAGTGAAAATTACTATGTTAAGTGCTTATTCCCATAATAAGCAAAAGGGAATAAATAAAGTAAGTTACGTCTTTATACTTCTAAGGCTACAAGTTTACTGGCTTTATAAATCGTGATAGATAAAAAATATGTCTAAACATCTTGTAAAGCACGTCAAATATCTAAAGACAAGGTTTATCGTTTTACCCACATTTTATCAACTAAATAAAAGCGAAGGATATTGAAACGTTTCGATTCTTGTGTGGTTTGCAAAACAACACTGTGCAAGTATTCGCGACCAGCCACAGAGACCTGCACATCCGTTTCATGTGATGCGATGTTTTCTTATATAAGCGAAGTTCATTTTAAACTGGTTTGGGTCGAGTAACCCGTATCTTGAAACTGACTAGCCAAGGTGTCTAAACTGCCACTGAAATGTAATATCCGTCGACCGGCTGCGGAATAAACGTCTTACAATATGAAATGTTTTCAATGTTTATCAATTACATTGTATATTGTATTAAACGCCTAAATGTTATCACTGATTATACGTGTAATAAAATGTATGTATTTGTAAGATTTAATTAAAAAGAATACTAAGTAAGTACAAAATCTCTGCAATATATTATATATTTTTGAAGTAAAACTTCAATAGGCGCGACTAGGATGTAACTGGACGACAATGCAACTGAAGTGCGTTACGGCAATATAGCGTCTTGTGTCTGTACCATCCGGTTAGATAATAGTTAAAAATACCCAAAACTTCTATTAAATTATAACTAATTTAATTTGTTACTTATCATAGTTATCTGTTCCTACTTTTCTATATTTTATCTACTTTATAACAAAGAGTTGCTAATAATATCTCCTGTGTTATTTGAGTTCCGAATTAGCTGATAGATGGTACTACAGATAATGAAGCTTTGATTTAATTTGTCACTTACTTATATTGAAACCAGATGGCAGCACGGTCGCCCGCCCACATGTACATAGTTAATTCTATTGTATGATTTTTATTCAATTTAATATTTTTTATACTATTTTTTTCAGAAATTTTTGATTGATTTCTTTATAAGCTATTGAGAAATCAAAAATATTTAAAAAGTTTTACTTCAATCGTGTGTGACGGTTACACGCACTCATTTTTAATGTATATCTGCGTTACCAAATATCATCAAAATCTGTTCTATAGTTTAGCGTTCAAGATAATGTGTGATTGATCTATATTTTAATGTTACTTATGTCTATCGATCTGTTATCATGTTTTTTTTATATTATAGGAGGCAAACGAACAGACGGGTCACCTCATGGTAAGTGATCGCCGCCGACCATAGACACTAGCAACACCAGGGGAGTTGCAAGTGCGTTGCCAGCCTGTATTTGAGGGGTAGTGGAGATGGGCCTCCGGCGCTCTCACTGACCGAACGAAACGCAACAATGCAAGCACTGTTACTTCACGTCGGTTTTCTGTGAGGTGGTACTACCCCGGTCGAGCCGACCCATTCATGCTGAAACCAGTAGTAGCTTCAGCGTGGCTCTACCACCTTCAGAATATTGTTCTCACGTTATATTGACCAAAACTCAAGAAGTATCATCTATATGTAATTCTCGAGATAGAATTAGTCAACTTATCAAACCGTAGTAATTGGTATAAAACAGCGCTGATTCTTGCTCACCTCCTCTGATTTTCTCTGTTTTATTTAGAATCTAAACAAAAAGTTACTTTTTCAAATGTTTAAGGCCGAAGTGTATACTCAGACTTTCGGAACATGATATGTTTTTTTTTTATGATGGTAATGTTAATTAATGAAATATTGAAATGAGTTTTCGTAAACGGCTGCACCGGAGGGAGCCCCTCACGTAAATGTATGCAATATTTTTTAAACAGGATTCACGTGGAACGAGTGCCGAGTGCACCACGCCGGGACCCTGCGGTCATCGTACCCGACACTCGGCGCGGCGTCCTATTCCATAGCGTAGGACGTCGATGCTTATCGGCTAACAATTAAAACGTTGTTTCGCGACCTGTTGCTTCCCCTCGTCCCTCTAGTTTGGACAGATACGGTACGACGGATCTACTAACCCCTTTCTATGGGACGGGTTTTTATTACCGGTCAATTGGATCAATCAACTCACTGCTGATTGTTAGTATTCTCGCGCGACGATCGAAATCACCGTGCGAGTTTCACCCTTTACGAGTTAATTGTGCGATAGGTTAATGATTAAACACAAAAACACTGTATGTTGTTTTCCTATTTCTACCTACAAACATTTCTGTGATCATTTTACTAAGAGTGAAATGTAATTATTTTACAATATAAGCCTACTAACTTTCTAGTATTTTCTACATGTTCTGCCGTCCGGATAATATATTCTGTGACTAATGTATGTTATTATTAATTATGGATTTGATATAAATGTTATGTCTTCTTAAAAGAAAAGTATTATTAACACTATGTGCAGTGAATATCATGTGGCATATTTAATTAAGTCATTAGTAGACAAAATAAAAATTCATTTATGTATTGACGACGAATGTGTATTCAAAGACCCCACTACACTAGCACCTTAATATAAAATCATAATACTAGCGGAGATGTTATATAACATTCGCTTATGTTATCAAGGACACATAGTTTCCCGGCGGAGCTAAGATGTTACTACTCTTTCGAAGTTCGCTGATGAATTACGAACTGCATAACCTTCTCTCACCGCTGAGTAATATTGCATAGAAAAACCACATTTGTTCCTTTTATAGCGAAACTTTACGACGTCACCATTATATATATTTGTAACAAAAGAGGTTACAGTGTTGGCGATGTGGCTTCGTTACAGTGTAAAAACAACGACGTAAAAAATATCGATATTGTTCAGAGGAGCGCGAACACACGTGCTTTCCAATAAAAAACTTTGGAGGTCAAGTGTAGTAGGCGGTATTTATATAGAAACTGCGCCGCGTCTGCGGGTCGGTCATTAACTGGGTCGCGGGGGACAAAGACCTCAACGACCCGCAGTCGAGGGGGAAAACGGGGTGGTTTCGCTTTTCACGGCCTCGGCGCGGCGCAGTATAGTACCGTGGTACCGCGGTGGTCGACTCCACCCGAACAATCGCGACGAGCCTACCGCGCGAACAGAAACCGACTTTTCGCGAATATTCACACCGAGATGCGGGTAACCGACACTCGAGGGGATTCATTTTGATGTCCTCGGGTATTTATTGCCGTCACCTATACAATTTTACGCGCACTACTTAAACACACACTTTTATTAGAGATCGAATTTCCTTTTTCTTTCCTAGGCAATGTAATAAATAGGAAAGCAATAATAGTTTACAGCGTCGAAATATGTTAATTCCCGAATTTTACAATTTCGGTTAAGGGATAAGTTACACAAGTTGGATTCTAAAATGTAAGTCCATCGTCCAATCAATGCTCAATAAAATATAGATTCGGCATGAAGTCATTTTTATGTTTGCTAAAATGAATTATTAGTACCTTAATTGAATGTTAAATGTATAGATAAACGGAAATCCGTAGTTAATAAGATTTTTGTCATTGTCCATTTTAAACCGTTCTTTCTTTGTCGTTTGTAGGGGTGACCTGAATGAATGCATAATGTTATTTAATTATGTAAATTAAGTACACGAGCGACTTTGAATCGAATCCTTATTCTCGATTCCGTGCGACAATAACTTAACATAATGTCGAAGGTGATTCAAAATTATTAAAAATACACAATAATCTACTGTCTCCAGGAATAACACAAATACTCATCAAAGTTTGAAAACATATATTTGAGAGTATCGCTAAAAAATGTATGATTAATTCACTTTATGAACAATTTTTAAAATATTGGTTAACAGGTTCTCAGTATTGTACCTATATTTTATAACAAGTATATCTACGCTATCATACTATGCCTAGCACATATAGCGTATACATATATAATTTGTAATGTATATAATAATGGAATTTGGCACACCCAGTGTTTCACCATGGTGGCTTTTATTCTATCCATTTTACTATAACTAGTAACTAGATGACGCTGCAGCGAATCAACTTTAATAACATTTCACCATTGAAATTGGTATACGAAGAATACACGGAGAATACAATAAATAATAACACATCCGTGCGTAGTCGCGAGTATCGCTAATTTCATATAATTATAGAAATTGATACTGTTAGTGGAAAGGCTGATTGGTTAACGTGTAAAAACTGTTAATGGTTAAAGTCTATTTAACCAATTAGCCTTTAATGCCTACGATTGAAGTATAATCGATATTAATATATGATTTCATACTAGCATACTATATAAACAACATGTTAAAAATATTATCTTACTAGCTGTGCCCGCGACTTCGTCTGCGGAGAACTTTATGTAAAAAAAAACCGTGATTTATAAATTCATCTGAATGAATTAAGCCCATTTATTTATCTACTTTTCTCTTGTACTTACGCCGCGTCGTCATTAAGCTACAATAACTTTTGATATAGTAGACCGATTTTAGTGAAACAAAGACTAAGTTACTCTCGAGTATATGTTTTATTGTGAACCCAGTGATGTGTGTTCATACAAACAGACAGACAGACATTTCTAAAAATGATTGAAATGTATTCTATTGCTCATTCCTAGACACCTGGAACAATTTTTTCCACGAAAATCCACAAAGTACAGACACGTTAGATTTATATTCTTATTATATGTATAGTAGATATAGATTTTTTTTTAGAAGAAAAATATTATCGATATATGTATATCGAAGAAGTGCAAGTTTGACCTCTGTGATGCACAGGAAATCGGTGTCGTATTGCGAACACGCCGAGGGCATCGACTGTCTTCGAAGAAAACAACGTTTGTTATGTACGAACAATGGAATTTTTGTTTTTATTTGAGGCTTGTTGCAT
The DNA here is from genome assembly GCA_036509395.1 of Antheraea yamamai. Taxonomy (NCBI): domain Eukaryota; kingdom Metazoa; phylum Arthropoda; class Insecta; order Lepidoptera; family Saturniidae; genus Antheraea; species Antheraea yamamai. Next base: position 3,546,125 of record AP028436.1, read on the forward strand.
ATTGTTATGTACTTGACGGTCTCGTAATTTTAAATTATGTCTTATTTTTGTTTATGATCTATCAGATTCAGACGTCGTAAGTAACTCCTATATTAATAACTAGCTATGCCCGCGGCACCGTCCGCGTGGAACCTACTGTAAATCGATTTACTAATATAATAATCTGAATGTATTAAGTCCATTTATTTATCTACTATTCTGTCGTACTTAAGTCGTCATTAAAATTACAATAACTTTTGATAGCTTGAACCGATTTTAATGAAACAAAGACTAACTACTAAACTAAACACAGTAATTTAGCATTGATGCGTGTTCAAACAAACAGACAGATAGGCAGACAGACATTTAAAAAAATGCTTGAAATGTATTCTATTATTTATTCCCAGACACCTGTAACAATTTTTTTCACAAAAATCTAAAAACTACAGACACGTTAGATTTACATTCTTATCGTATGTTTAGATAGGGAAATATGAGTTCTATTTTGAATCGAAATATTATCATTCGAATGTTTTTATTTCCTGTTCATTGTTTCGTTACACATTTTAGTTTGCAAACAATGGTGTATCTGCTTATTAAATTCCTACACAGACTTAATCTCTGACATTTTATAATATTATGTTGCGTCTTACGCAATTGTTTCGTATTCAAATTTAATAGTTGTTTATAATTTGAAAATTAAACAAATCTATGATAACATTTGAAGATTAGTTAAATGCTAAATGTAACCTTGTTTTGGAAGTTTCTAAATATTTAAAAACAAACGAATGACATTAAGTTAATTGTGTAATCTAATTTTATTTAGTGTGTATTTGTGCAGTGTGTAATAAGTATAGGCAATTAGGAACCCCGTATTGTATCCCTCTGTTTTAACTTAGTCAATAGACTGTAATAACCAAGGCTTATATAAAAAAAATGTCTACCTTGAAAATTAAAAATGTTATATGTTCATTATTGTATATTTAATACTGTCGATCATTTAAATGACTTAAAATATACGCAATGTTATTGTTTGTTACAAAACAATTTAAGATCTATATCTATGTCGTAGTATACAAAACAAATCTAGTACAACTAGATTGTGTGGGTGACGAAATTGTGAACGGATTTCGCACGTGCCATAGAACATTGTTTGCGCTGGAAGTGTTACCGTTTGATCTAATAGTAAAATATATGATATAATAAAAATAGATCCGAAAGCGCTTTTCTTTATAATTATATGATTTAAGTAAAATGGATTTTAATAACAAAAACATAAATTATTCAAAATTGCAATGTCTTCAGATTTATTCTCGATCGAACGTCGTTATAGTTTATACTCGTATCGCGCCTAATATACATGAATCAACAAAGTCAATAAAGATCAAGATCTCAGTGTCTAGTGTGCATGTTTAAAAGTGATACGGTACAACCTTGACATACATTTAATATATCAATGTATTGTAAATAAATTGATAAAGTATATCATCATGGTGTTCGCGTGGGTTGTATCAGCAATTTCAGTCGCTTTATATTTTATATATTAAACTGAAAATAATAAAGTAATCCAATTGACTTTATTTTAAATAGTATTCTTGGTTTCACCTGTAGTATATTGGTAGTTGTCGGTGGGTTCATAGCGTATCTCAAAACTTATGAATTGTTTCCATTGTTATATATATACAAATAAATACGTTTTGTCTTGACATATTCATATTTGATCGAAGAAGGCGTTATATTGGAAAATCCGTTATTAAATATTATAGTAGATGTTTCAATTAGTGTCACCATTCAGGCGATTAGTCATTTTTTTTTAAATATATTAGATATCTTCTTCTTGTCAAATATTATTATCGATTTGAGAGGGATTTCTCTTAAACCCAGATAAAAGGAGCATCCTTTGTGTCGCTTACAAAAGTAACAAATACAAATAAGTCAATATTTAATTAAGTATTATATTGGACATGACTTTGCATTTCCGCCTGGAATTGATTGGCAACTACCACGTCTCACTGCAACAAAAAAAGTTTGATATTATTTTTACGAGCTGTATCTGAAAAAAATAAATCTGAAATTAATAATAGAAAGAGCGAAATATTTGTAACTAAACAACAAAAAGAATTTAAAACGCGTCCTTGAATGACGGTTGAACCTAACGGCGTGCCGTTGAAATTGCGAACTAGACATATTTAATGTATTATTTTTTTTTATCTGTAATTAGTTTTGTTCATGTAAATAGATGGGGTCTTCATGCTCAGCAACCTAGAAAAAAAAATCTATTCTCTTTTTACGAGTTTGTTATATTCCTTAATTGACCACAGTTTTTCTAAATGCCCGTCATTGAATAAAATTTTTACTTGAAAACTTAACTCTGCTATCGATAGCTTTGTTATTTTTTACTATCTATTACTTTTTTTGGTCGATAGAGGTGTAGATCTCGTTTAAAATGCCCATTAATCTAATTTAAGCAGGTAATCATTCCAATAACTCCCCTTCTTGTAATTGTTACACAAGTAAAGACTGATTCTTTGTTCAATAAGTGTGTTAAAAGTTTTTTTCCTATATATAAATGACTCTTCCAGTTGTGGTTTGAAGTCTATGAGCAAGTCCGCTTGCTTGCACGTCGGATGACGCATTCGGCCAATAGTCGCCGCGGTTTGTTGTCGTAGGTCAGTGATCCTGAATCATAGATTGTTTTGTTCGCAACTACATATTGGTAATTTCTTACGAAAGGAACCTGATTCTTGAGCATTTATACGGGGAATATTTACGATGGCAATATCAAAGTTAACAGTGGTACCTCTCATCTGTGTATTTATTAATTTTTCAACGATAAAAGTATATAATATGGGTAAATGATGTACAGAAAAAGCCGTGACGTGGTTTTATTTCAAGATTTGAATGAGAAATTATTCCACATAAAAACCCCCAAAAGCATGGACATTACAGTTTACAGTATCATATACGCTGGGAATGGAATATAAGAAAATATGATAATACTGTGTTCTTTTGTAGTAATTTTTAATAACGCAATCGTGTATGTTACCAAAATAAAAGCAGTCGAATTTGTGACACAAAATTCTTTTTAATTCGGGTCTAATAGAAATACATAATTAAATCTTAACTTTGTTTTAATTACATTTATTTATTACTGAAGGAAAATTTATTACTCTTTAAAATTGATTTATTGTACAATTACAACTTTTTTATTATTTCATCTTATATTTAATTATCTACATTTATTTTTATATAGAACAGAAAAAATTCAAACGTATTTATTTACTGATTGATTTGTCTTTTACGAATGTAATTTTTTTTTATATAGTGCAGAATCAAAATTATCTCTCACTGTGTAGTCACTCAATGAGTTTTTAATACTTATAAGTAACTTTTAGCGCATTTTCACTGTCTCTCATTCTATTTTCCTAAAGTTATAAGTATTGGTTTAGTAAATGTTACTTACTTTAATATTGTTTCACAAAAGTACTATACTTCAATATTTGTGCAAGTAACACTAGTTCTGCTATACAGTACCAAAAATACTTGATTTTTATTTCATTTATTTTAGAGCTTGTACTATAAATATTAAGCTTATAAAAGAACATCGTTACGGTCACGGTTTCACATCCTATTAATTTTATAAAAGCGTTAGGTTGTCAGGTTGCTTAGCTGTGTGTCACATAATTTATTAATCGTTCAAAATATAACGATAGATCTCAAGGAAGTTTAAAAAAAGTTATCAGCGAAGTGTAACCCGTTACAATTACAAGAAGATAATGTCTGGTACAATTATAAAGATGCAAACAAAGTCGCGGACTTGCTAGTTAACAAACAATAGTTGTGAAAGACATGCTAAATATCTGTAATGTGCACAGTATCTATAATATAGGTACTGGTAATATAAAATCTATTTGGTCCGACTATGTACAACTGTACAGCTTCGATTAAGCACATAACCTATAAACTTGTTCATAAAGCAGTCGTCAGTTTCCATTAAATTCGAATTGGCCATTTATGCTCCTAGCTGTTCTACACACCCGTGTTATGTTTCTCTGTTTTACAATCAAGATTTGCATAAATATTAAAATGTCATATTGTTTCGTTTCAGGTAACAACAGTTCCTTTTTAGCAACGTGTGAGAAATGAGTGTGCTAAAGTTGGTAAGTAGTTGAGTTTAATAAAGTTAAATGCCAACTTGGTCAATTATATGCACAAAACAATATAAACCCTACGATTCTGCATAAAAAATGGCAATATATAAAATAGTGCTTCTTATATATTTTAAGCACTTCAGATTTATTTTATTGAGAGTTAATCAATCCATTATTAAATGAGTTCATTATTTCCATTATCATCAAAACTGATATAACGTTAATAGCGTATTTATAACTTTTTCAAACAGAGATTACGAGTGTTAAAGGATTAATATGCTTTTATTTTAAAACTATATTGTCTGTGTAATCAGTAACCGAACTGTATTATCTAGAAACACATTCATCATTATCTGTTCCTTGCAGATGATAGTTAAATTTATTGTGTAACAAAACCACATTGATTATACCAGCCGTCGTGTTTATCAGTTGCGGCCGAATCATAAGCGATGGCGATTTATAAAAAGAACAATCTTGATTTATATATACACTAGCGGCCCGCTCCGGCTTCGCACGGGTATAAAATATATAGCCTATGTCATTCATTAAAAAAATGATTAAAATTGATCCAGTAGTTTTGATTTATTCATTACTGCCCGTGGCTCGCCTGCGTTTGTTGCAATGTAAGCGGGAAAAAATGTAATTATTTACAACATCACATTAGAAACCTCAAAAATAACAGTATTTCTCCACTATTTAATGGATGTTATTATAGATATAAACTTTCCTCTTCAATCACTCTATCTATTTAAAAAAAAACGCATCAAAATCCGTTGCGTAGTTTTAAAGATTTAAGCATACATAGGGATATAGGGACAGATAAAGCGACTTTGTTTTATACTATGTAGTGATTTCTTGGTAATTTCGTTTAAAATACACACTAACGAGAGTAATTACTCGAATAAGAGTTTAAATATGTAAGCAGGTGCACGTATAGTTCCAACAAAGTTACAATAAGTACGTTTTGAAGTTATTATGAAGAGTTATTATTTATTGTGTAAAGTTTTAAAGTAAGAGAAGTAATGTCAGATAATAACTCAGTATTAGTAAAGATACAACTTCAGTGATCATGCACTTTATGATCATTACAGATAATACAAGCTAAAACTATACATAAAATTTGAACATAGGTCATTGTTTCGTTGTTCAGAACATATTTAGAGTAATAATAAATACTTTTTATGTAGGTCCAGTTATTTATATTTATTAATTACTGATTACTAAAACTAGCCGTTTATTAGAAACTCATCCGTTCCCGTGTAGATGTACAGGTCTGTTAATACAGCATATTGGCAAAAAATCGTTTTGTTTTAAATCGTTACTATAACAACACTCATGAGGATTGACTGGCTGCTTGTTTTCGTAGCATTTTGTAAATACAAAATGATATATGTCTTTGTCAAGCTCATAAACATGATCGTCTACGATACTGACAGTGGGATTTTTTATGCAGTGCGATCGTGCATTCATATGTATGAACTGCACTACACAAGCATAATGTGTGCTTTAGTTTATGTTCTTTTAAGCTAATTATAGTATTTAAATATGTAAAAAAATTAAATCTTATTAATCAGTTAAATGGCGCTATTTCGCTGTGAGTTTGTAACACGCGCCGCCCCCGAGCAATGTAACCCGCGCGTTATCTGGACTCTCACAAGTGTGATTTATTTATGGTACTGTACAACTTCACTGATAACCGCACGTATCTCAATTTGGACCGGTTTCGACCCCGTTTCAGTGTTGGTCGTGTTACCGCATTATTGGTTTGTATTGAGGGTTAATGCATAATTGATATACAAATGTCTTCGATTTTGCTGGATAAGTGAAATGAAAATGTTTATGGTCGTCTTAATATGGTTTCTTAAATATATATATATATATATATATATATATATATGGACAAAAAGTCAATTGCACATTTTTTTTTATTCAATTCAGTATTTTATTCAGTAATTTTTTATTCAATTAAAAATCCGGTGATTACTACTATTTATTATCTAAATGATGTGTACTTATAGAAGTTATATAGCATTGTAATGATTGAACTGCTCTCCTGTAAAATTGTGATTTTTTAAATAACCGTTCATTTCTTCCGGCCGTCGGTTTTACTCAACCAAATACGGGTATTTTTTTGTTGTAAACAAAACGGGAAATTAGCAAAGTTTTTGAAGTTATACTTCTTTTGGCGCGTTAGGGAAAAATGATGAGAGTAAATTTTTACGATGCGCGCGCACACCGTCACGACAAACCGACACCCTGAAGTTAGCTATAGTCAACATTTTGTTTCTTTATATTTGTTGTTTGTATTTCTTTGTATTAAAACTTTCAATCTATTAAATACCTTTTTTCTATTGTTAGTGTCGTTTTTTCTACAAACGTAGAGTAGGCGAAAGATAAAATTTTTGAAAAGATTTTTATCTTGTTACGCCAAAGAAGTATAACTTCTAACGCGTGTACATAAGTACACACACACTTTTTTATTTCATTTCAAACGTCTTTATCGTATTTTAGAATCAAAATTATATAAACCTTATTTTTACTTAATACTTTGTTGAAATTCATATAAAGATTATACACGTCACATAATCTGTATTTATAGCATTATACACAATGAAAATGCAACAGTGTTCGACAGTGCGGTGCGGCACAGTTTTTTTTTTACTTAATACACTCATCATTAATTCTAAAATTTTACACATCGTACAGGTTTATTTATTAGCCCTAAGTTAGCGCTATTTCTTTCATTAATGTCTGTTATTTCCGTGCAGATAGATGCCCGCGCACGCGCTCTCGTGTGATCGCTTTTTTTAAAAGTCTTTGATCAATCCTGTTAAAGTGGAATCACGTATTTTTAAATTTCTTAGAACTTGCCGCTTAATTATCCTTTTCAAATTCATCGACATTTAATTAAAGAATAGGGTAACGTGGCTGACAAATTCATCTTAGTGTTAAGATCGTATTGAATATGGTTTTTTTTTCTATTAATGTAAATAGTTTATTATCTTGAATATAATAACATATTATATGTATTTAATATTGATGTGAATAAAGATGTATATCGCTATATGCATCTATGGTTTGAGGTTATCGGCACAAAATGTATTATATGCAAGAGAACCGTTAGAGACCTTCGGCTGAGTAAGATCTTTCCTTGAACCGGTACCGAGAATCTGTGTTGCTGATTTGCAACTGCACACTAAAAGTTAATAACCTCAGGCAGTCATATTATTAGGACTACGTATTATCGTAGAGATTTACGGGTGATGAAAAATACGTTTCTATTTTATTATTGTTTTAGTATTTAATTGGCTATAATATAGTAAAGTTAGGCTATAATATTGGTTATAGAAGATATTTATTTGATTCCTAACACCTAGATATATGTAAAAGAATAATCGACTGCCTGACTGACATATCAATGCGCAGCCCTATTGCAGCTAGGAACGAAAAATTTGAATGCAGATTCCTTTTAATTTGTTTTTGGAAATTCGATTCCTAAGCTAGTGAATAAGGGGATGAAACTTTGTAAAAAAAATTGTAATTTTTTACTTATGTGTCTAGCAATTCAGTTAGAAAATAAAAAAAGTGGGTTTCAAGGT